>CM032632.1:3376213-3762482 GCA_019097785.1 Fraxinus excelsior
CTTACACTCCCCAACAAAATGGAGGTAGCGGAAAGGATGAATAGAATTATACTTGATAAAGTGCGTTGCATGATGTTAAGTTCTGGAGTCCCAAAGTCCTTTTAGGGCAATGCTGTTATGACTGCTTATTATTTGATTAATTTGACTCCATCTGCTGCATTGAATGGTGACACTCCGCATGAAAAATGGTTTGGTAAACTAAGTGATTACTCCATGCTTAGAACTTTTGGTTGCACTGCATTTTCTCATCAGAGTGAGGGAAAGCTTGAACCGAGAGCTATAAAATGTGTTTTTCTAGGTTACCCTGAAGGTGTCAGGGGTATAGGTTGTGGGATAGGAATCATAAGGGAGTTAAAATCATTGTGAGTAGAGATGTCACATTCAATAAGAGCGAAATGCCATGTTTGAAAGCTAAATCTGAACCTATAAGTGAGGAGATTCAAGGAGAAGAGAGTGGTCAGCTGGAGGTGGAGTTAGAAAAACCTAGCACATCTATCCCTATTACACAAAGTGAGGTGGAGACTCAGGAACAACAGCCTGATGTTGAGAACAGAGAGAACGTAGTAGTAGAAGAACACCCTGAAGAAGAGAACCCTCTAGCATACTATAATTTAGCTAGGGATAGAGAGATGAGACAGACTAGAGCACCTATGAGATTTGGTTATGAATCCGAGTTAGCTTTTGCTCATGCGAGTTATGAGGAGCTAGTTGATAGGGAACCAAAGACCTTTGAGGAGGCGATAAAGAGTGACCAATTTGAAGAGTGGTTCAAGGCAATGAAAGGAGATGAGTTCTCTAGAGAAGAATCAAACTTGGGAGTTAGTACCAAAACCTAATAATAAATCTACTGTTGACCGTAAGTGGGTTTTTAAGGTGAATGAGGGTACTAGCGCATCTGAACCCTTAACGTTTAAGGCCAAGGGATACACTTAGAAGGAGGGAGTTGATTACAATGAGATTTTTTCACCAGTTGTTAAGTACACTACAATTATGGTCATACTTGCATTGGTTGCACATTTTGACTGGGAACTTGAACAACTTGATGTGAAAACAGTTTTTTTATATGGTGAACTTGATGAACAAATCTTCATGAATCAACCGAGAGGTTTTAAAAATAAATTAAAACCTGATTATATATTCTTTCTGAAAAGACCCTTATATGGCTTAAAACAATCGCCTGGACAGTGGTATAAACGTTTTGACTCTTTTGTACTATCTATAAGGTTTCATTGTAGTAAGTTTGATCATTGCTTTTATTTCCAACATAATGATGCAAGTAATAACTATGTGTTCTTATTGCTTTATGTAGATAATATGCTCTTAGTCGGTTCATCATCTAAATGGATAAGTGATATAAAAACAAGTTTGAATGGTGAATTTGACATGAAGGACTTAGGTAAGGCTAAAAGAATTCTAGGTATGGAAATTGAAAGAGATAGGTCAAATTCTATCTTGTTTTTGCATCAATCATCATATATTTCTAAAGTGTTGAAGAAATTTGGCATGCATGATTGCAAACCTGCTACTTTACCTTTAGCTAATCATTTTGTATTATCTAAAGATCAAGCTCCATGTAATGAAAATAAGGTAGAATATATGAATAGAATTTCATATTCAAATGTGATTGGTTCTGTTATGTATTTGATGGTTTGCATTAGGCCTGATTTAGCTTTCGCTGTGAGCACTCTTAGTAGGTATATGTCTAATCCTGGTCCCAAGCACTGGGAAGCCTTAAAATGGTTGTTAATGTATTTAAATGGTACTTGTAATGTAGGTCTAAAGTTTGGTGTTAATAACGATGGTGTTAAATTGAAGGGATATGTTGATGCTGACTATGCTGGGGATATGGATAATAGGAATCCACTTCTGCTTATGTGTTTTTTTTTTTTGATACCCAGGTGTCCACCTTCGGCAACTAATCCTGGAGTCTACGCCTTGGCCCCTCAAGACGCAGACCGGTAAATCGCGGGATGTGCCCCAAACTAGCCAGGGTCCAAGAGCCCCCCAACGGATCTGCCAAAGTGCCGAGCGAGTCAACATATGTTGCACCTTGCCTTCCAGGAGAACTCTTGCCTTCCAGGATAAATCATGCCTTCCAAAAGAGAGCCTGCCTTCCAAGAGCCCCAAGAATCGAACCCGCGACCTCTGAACTGCCAACAACTAAGAGCTCATTCCTTTGCCAGTTGGGATGTGCCCCGGGGGGCTCTGCTTATGTGTTTACTTTGTCTAACTCTTGTGTTAGTTGGAAATCACAGTTACAACACATAGTTGCACTATCCACTACAGAATCTGAATACATTGCTACTACTGAAACTATTAAAGAAGCTTTATGGCTTATGGGCCTTCTACATGAACTGTGTGTTCTAAATGATTATGTGGTAGTGTATTCTGATAGTCAGTCTTCTATACATATATGTAAGAATCCTATTTTTCACGAACGCACCAAGCACGTTGATGTTAGACTACATTTCATTAGAGATATTGTGTCTCAAGAAGTTGTAAGGCTTGAGAAAGTACATACACAATATAATCATTTAGACATGGGTACTAAAGTGCTACCATTGGGAAACTTTAGAAGTTGCAAAGGTCTTCTAAACATTGGTGAAGGTAAATGATATCCAATTTTATTGGTTTTACCTTCTTGGATTATTACTAATTGCTCAGTAATTTTTTCTTTGCAGGTCCTTTGACACCAAGGTGGAAGTTTGTTAGGCAATTTGTTGTCAAACGACCTCCCTGGGCGATGATGAAAGTCTAGTTTGTTTTATCCAGTCGGCATCGGCCTATTAGCTGAATATCGATACCACAGTTACTTGAATTTTCCACGTAATCCACTTGGGCCATTCGAAGCACGCTAATTGAAATAGAGTTGCTCATGACCCAACCCAAATAACCTGGATGGCTCTTTTAAGGTGTTAGATTCTCTTATTGGGCCTATCTTGTGACCTAATAGACTATACCTAAACCTAATCTATTTATACCCTACCCATTACCATTGGAACGTGTGTGAAAGTGATTGAGGCGCCTCTTGTTAAAGAAAAATAGATTTATCCTTTTTGGCTTTGTGCTTTCCTTTGAGTGATTTGTTCTCTCTTCCTTTGTGGATTTATATACTTTAGGCCTGGATCCTTTACACCTTGTCAAACTCTTTGTGGGCTAGAGAAGAAGAGCAATCAGTTAGAGGATAAGGTGTTGGTTTGTGGTAGTTTAGTAACTGTGGTGATCGATCGAGACTGAGTCTGGTATTCATTGGTGCACTGGTGGTGATTTCTTCCTTACAAATATCATGCGGCCGCATGGCATAAAACTGGACGGAATGTTTTCCTTTTTCGCGTTTTTCCATTAATTTGCTAGAATCCTATTATATTTTGAACTTTATTATTTTAGGTAAGTTAATTCCATTTTTTACCTAGTTTCTAGGGTTTGGTATAAATACCAAAAACTTTTATTGTATTAGGACTTTTCACAATTTTGAATTGAAAGGCTATTGCTTTCATTGTTCTTCCATTGAACAACTACTGAACTTGTCAAGATTTGAATCTTGTGGCGTTCAAACATCGGATTATTGGATTCTTCATCTTGTAATTAAGGGGTTTAACGCATCTCTGTTATTATTGAGTTTTTTGGTTCATTTTGTTGGGTTCAAATTCGAAACCGGATTTAATTGGCGTTCTTGGGTTCCGCATTAATCTCGTTGTGGTTTTCGTAGTCACCATTGCTATAGGGTTCGCATCACATAGTGAAAAATGATCAGTCGACCAAATTCATAAAAAAATATCTCCAGTCCAGGTATGTACTCTATGTTAGATCTGGTGAATTAATATCTGCTGACCAATCAGGTTAAGGCTAGCATAGAGAATGGTGTCACTGTGTATAAGGAACAAGTGAAAAAGTCTGAGGTTAAGACCATTGATATCTCAGTTTAACTAAGCTTGTGGCCTATATTATGCTGTCACATTTGGATCCATCCCAGTTGAAACGTTCTACTTAATCAATCTTGAATCTTGTGTTGTGAAGCTTTGAAATTTCTATCTTTAGAAAATATTTTCTATTAAACATTTTTTTTTTTAACTTGCGAAGATTATATTTCACCCCCACCTCCACACAGCAATACCAAACTTATAATATATTCCACGTACCAACAAAATATTGAAGTGCTTTTTTTTTTTAAAGGGTTTAGTTTTGATTGCACATTGACAGTACATATGACTGGGAAAATATGAAAATGGATCACCAAATTCAAAATGTCCATTAAATGCCCAAATCCCTCATTAGAATCATTACTTGTGTGCAGCTTCAGTTGCAGCCTCCAACATCATATCTCACAAAGCCCATCAGCTCAGGCCCTTTTAATCTTGAGTTATTCTTATAACTGCAATCAGACAGCAGATAATCAATCACTTCTTTACCCTAAACAACGTGTTTTGATACATAGTATTAGATAATACTAGACCGTGGACTGGACGAGATTTTAGTTTCGTTCAGTTACCTGTTCTCAGTGAACTTAGAAAAGGAGCCAGTTGTTGGAATTGTACCACACAAATCATTATTGGACACATCTCTGCATGTAGCGTTTTGTCAAAAAAGTTGTCAAACTTTTTGATATAAGAATAATAATTCTTTTTTTTTTTTTTTTGGTTAAAAATTCTTAGTCTTATTTTGAATTGACTACTTACAGATTCTTTAGTTTTCCAAGCTTGCTAAGTTCCCTTGGTATTCTTCCTGTCAGCCTGTTGCTATTCAGACGCCTAAAAATCGGAAAAAACCACCGGTAATGTAGATTAAATAGTACTAGATAGTGTCTGATCTAGTATTAAAGCGAAAGAAGTTTAAAATCAAATATGTTCGAGTACTTACAAGATTCTGAGTTTGGAGAGGTTGGCCAGAGATGGAGGGATGGATCCTGTGAAATTATTATGGTAAAGATCTAGGCTTACAAGATTCTTTAATTTTCCTAGTTCAGCAGGAATTGGACCCACAAAGCTGTTCATGTATAATTCCCTGTAAAGCGACACCAACTATATTAATTAACATTAAATGCCATTGTGTGTCAACATTCACTTTTTAACGTTCATGATTCACTGCAAGGGACTGATTGACTCGGAAAAATGCTAATTGTACAAGTCTTTTAAACACATAGGGTTGCAGATGCTGATGTGGCAAGATTTCTTTGGCTGATTTAACTTTTTTCCTGTTCAAAATGGTGTGAAATCTTGCCGGGTCAGCATTCTGTAACCCCATCTTTTAAACCAGCCTGTACAGGTAGCATTCCCCCAGTGACTTGTCCCATCCAGTGGCGTTAGGCAATTAATAGTAGCTTTATTCTTAATCGTTTCATGGTTTTTCAATCTCTGATTCTTAAGCATTTAAATAATCTGTACTCACAAATATTGAAGACGCTCTAACTTCCCCAAATCAGGAACTAATTTTCCTGATAGCTTAGCATTTCCCAGGTCACTGCAAAACATAGAACAATTAGAATCCTTATATTTTTGAATTAGTAAAAGGGCTATCTTTTTGTCGTGTAGATTAGATTTATAAGCAAGAAGCTGATACTTACAGTCTGGTGACCCGGTTTTGAGCATCACAAGTGACATGAAACCAAGTACATGGATCCACCAGGGTCGGATCCCAGCTCTGTAAAACATTTTCCGGGTCGTGAACTTCTATCCTCAGTTGAAAAAGAGCATTCCCTGTTAACCAAAAATCACTTCAAAACAACTGCAAATCAGAAAGAGAACAAACAGATCTAATATACTATCTTTCACCTTCTAAATTTGCATTTGTTGGCTCTAAAACAAGGAAGAGAAAAAGGTGAAAAAGAACCCAAATGGCCATTGTTGAAGCTTCGGGGACTTGCAAGTGAAGCTTTTGCAGAGAGATTTTCCTGTTTCTTTTGAAGTAAGAAAGTTTGCAGGGAATAAATAAAACACTTTGTTGGGAATTTATAGAGCCAACAAAAGGACTGACTTAATTGTGGAACTAATTTTGCAATTAAGGTCCTCAAACTTTTCCAATTATAACACGTGAGTCCGGTCCCATATAATTTTTTTCAAGTACAAGTGAGTCATCATCACTGTTAGAAATAGTGAACTCTCGAGTCTCACCTGCTTTGCGTGTCATCTCTTATTTTAAACAGTTTGAAAAAGTTGAGAAGAGGAAAGAAACAAAATAGAATTCAAAAAGCCTAAAAACAATATTGACGGTTTTCATTCAATAAATAGAAATTAACTTGAACGTGAATTTTGTTTGTCGTTGCTTACCCATTTAACGGTTAGTTATTAAAATAGAATTCAGAAAGTATAAATAAAAATAGGTGACTGCTTGATCACAAGATCGACGATTTTCATTCAATATATAGAAATTGACTTCACTTTGAATTATGTTTGTCTTTATTACTCGTTAGAGGTTAGATATTCTAAGCATAGCATTCAAAAAGTATAAGGCCCTGTTTGATATGCTTTATTTTCTTCGCAAAATGTTTTCTTAGTTATGATATCACGTGCACCATTTTCTTGAAATTGTTGAAAAGCTTTTCCCACCAAAATAGTGGGAAAAGGTTTCCCAGTTTTTTGTTTTCTTTTTTTACTTTTTGGCAGTAAAAATAAATTTCATAACTAATTGTAAAAAAATTCAAATTAATGGATAATTTTTATGTAAAACGAAGCCATACGAATACTAAACTTTGATAAAAAAATGAATTTTTTAAGAATTTTTTTTTTTTACTTTACTTTTTGGCAATAGAAACGAATTTTATAACCGATTATGGAAAAATTTATCACTTTAATAGATAATTTTCATGTAAAACAAAGTCAAACGGTAGATCTGGACTCTTCTACATTAAGGACATTAATGTAAATTAACTTGAATATGAATTTTGTATGTCGTTATTTACACGTTTAACAGTTAGATATTAAAATAGAATTCAAAAAGTATAAATAAAAATAGGTGATGCTTGATCATAGCTTTGAGAGTTTTTAATCAATAGATAAGAATTGAATTGACTCTAAATTTTGTTTGTCGTTATTAATCCGTTTAATTGTTAGGTATTTTATGCGTAGCATGCAAAAAGTATTAAAAAAAAAAAATGGTTAACCGCTGATCACAATATTGAAGAGTTTCATCTAATCTTTCTATATATAAAAAGTGGCTATTAAACGGAATAGGTTGGTTTAACGAAAAAACTAACGGAATTTCTTGATTTAACAGAAAAACTAACGGAATTTCTTGTTTTAACGAAAAAAAAAATTTCACCACCCCTTACTTTCAAAATTATAATTAAATAATAATAATAATAAATTAGTTTTTGATAATTGTTTCAAACTAAAATATCTTGGAGCTAATTTATTCGAATCGACTTTTTCTCGAATCTGATTTATGTATCTAATTACGATTTATCCAACAAAACCAATATTCATATATTTACAATAACTCCATCAATATCTAAACATTTGACACAAATAAAATATAATTTGATAAATGTATCATTTAGTCTATAACTTTCAAAATATTAAAATATAATATATAAAAATTGAATTATATTTCATGAAAATTTTCGGGGTATTACATTCTCACCCACTTAAAATATTTTCGTCCTCGAAAATTTACCCGTCACTTACCAATACTAAATCTAACACATGATATACATATATTATCGTAATACATATCATACTTTATCGATAAAATGAATTGCATTATTACTTAAAAAAGAGTAAAGACTTAAGTCATGCAAAAAGTTTAAGCCTTCGTTTGTTTCTCATTAAAAACCCATGAAAACGAAAAATATGACCGTTATCTATCACATCAATCTATTAATTTTGAATTTCTATCTCTTGTGTGGGGTCCAATAACGACTATATTTTTCATCATCATTCTACATTAATGAGAATCAAACGGAGCCTAAGTAAACTCATCTTCTTACCCCTTAACATACCTTGAATTTTCTGTTTGTGATTTTGAGTTGGAGATGACATAGAGAATTACTTTATTTAATTATTTATCAATTACATAAACATTACATCATTAATTATTTAATTAACCAAAAAAAATTACATCTTTATTACTAACAAATTAATTTTTAAACAAAATTATTAAATATAGACTAAGCAAACGTGCATTGCACGTTACTTGTACTTAGTAAATAGAAATTGACTTGAATTTGAATTTTGTTCGTCGTTATTTACCTATTGAACGGTTAGATATTCTATAGAGAGCAAAACGATAAAGAATCATTAAATACAACAACATTCGACTTTCAAAAAAAAAAATCATTTTGGAACAAAGAAAAGTAATAAATAAAAAAATATGATTGACATATCCTATGGACTATCAGGGAACATCTCACACTTGTTTATGTACAATTGTAGGTGGAAATACCGACAGGTTAAAGAACATAAAGACCTTGGAAAATAAATAAATCATGGATTAATTAATCATTTTTATAATAAATTGCAGTTCAGCCAGTAAAATACTAATGCTATCAATCTAAATTTTTACAACCAAAGAAAAATAGATATTAATTTCCTCATAGGGTTGATGTTGCTCAATTATGAAAAATTATTAGAAATCATCTTAAGTTTAGATAGCTGCGGAACCCCGATTTATAGTTCAATGTATAAAAATGCATCGCACCTTCATCGGATAATAAATCAAGGGACTATTGTCACCCAAACTAATGACGATGTCTATTAATGATAGACAGCATTACTCAGAAAATGATATCATGCTCAAGGTTGGTAATTGGACTTATCAAACACTTATTTATAAATAATTTTTTCGAATCGAATAATATTTAAGTTAGTAAAAAATGATTGATAACCTAAAAAGTGGAAGGAGTACAAAAATGGATTTTTCTTACCTAAAATTTGTGAAAGAGTGATTATATATGAATTAGATAGAGGACTTGAAAAAATCAGGGAAGTGATTTGAGATTAATTGGACTATATTTGAGATATGAAGGAACTTTTGAATCACAATATATATTCTTCCAACTCAACACTAGTCTTATACACGATATATATGGTTTTATCCTATCAAACAAAAATTTGACGTGAAAGATGTACTTATTCGATTTAAAGCAATGTTCTAAAAAGCTCGTCTAGCCCCAAAACTCAGGCAAAACGCCTCGCTTCATACCTAGATTTTTTTTTCTAAATTCCTAAACGATTGAATTGTTTCATCTCTCTCTTTCGTCTTCCCTAGAAGCATTTTATTAGGTTTTCTTTTTTCCTTTTTAAAGAAGTCTTTTATTTTACTTTAACTTATTGTTGTTTTTATTTTTAAAAAAACTTTTTATTTGACTTTAATTTCGAGTTTTTAAAAAGATTTTATCTATACAAAAATAAAAAATGACTTTATCTAAATAGTTAAATAAGATTTACGCTATGATGTTATCTACATTATGTAATTATGATTTTGAGACTTGTTATTTTGTGGTAAACTCCAAAAATATGTATGAAGTTCTTATAAATTTAATTAGAACTTGTCTAGTTGAAAATTGAAACTATGAAAAATATTCTAATTTTTACATTCCAAAATCTTGAAAACTGTATAATTGACTAATAGTAAGAATTATTAAGTAAATATAGTATTTTGTAATTTTAGATATTTGATATGTATTTTTTAATTATTAAATGATTTTTAAAATGATTAAAAATTTAAAATAATATTAAAAATAAGAAAACATTATTTTACACCTAAATCTCTCTTGGGCTCACTTAATCTCGTAAAACTTGAAGTCCCATTTCACGTCTAGTCACGCTTTACGCCTTATAGAACACTAATTTAAACCTATTGTGGAAAAAAACATTTCAATAGTCATATAAAGACTTTATATTCGAACAATGGTGAATACATCTTTCTTTCTCATTTTCTATCAATTAATGGTATATCCCATTTAACACAACAGTCTCGTTGAAAGACGACACCTTCACAAATGCTCTAACACTATTATCTCATGCCTCACTCCCTCTAGCTTATTGGTCTCATGCTTTTGCTATTTCTATTTACTTAATATGTCAACGCCGATACTACACCACTCCTCACCATATGAAAGAATATTTAAAACTGCTCCTAATAAGCCAGTTGTCTATGTCACCCAGGCTACGATCATATACAATCCACAATCTTGACTCAGACTCTAAACTTTGTGTCTTTCTTGGCTACTCTTTAACTCAAATTGCATACTACTATCTTGATCCTTCAACTTCTAAAATATATGTCTCTCGCCATGTAACTTTGTCAAGTCTGTGTTCTCCTTCACACATCTATTTCATCAAGCTGGTCGCCCTCACCCTCGCCCTCGCCCTCAACCGCAAACCATCACTAGTTGGTTTCTTCCACCAGTCCAAGTCACCTTGTCATCTATGGTCGTATTAGGGATTCAAGGAAGCAATATGGCACAATATGAAGTATACATCACACAAACTAATAAGCAAGAACAAGATTTAAAAGAAAATAAACAAGAAGATGAAATTGGAAGATGATCGAATATCTTATTAATAACAACCAACGAAGAGAAATACAACTTCTGTCTTTCCTACTATTTGAAATGAATGAAGAGTTTACAATTTATAGGAGACATGTCCAAACCCTAAAACAAACCTAAAATATGGAAACTAGGTTAAGAATCACGTAAATTGAAAAAGAATGAAAAATCTGCGGCTCATCGCTCAAGCGTTAGCTCGGCGACAGGCGAGCGACAAATTCCTGTTTCAATTTTGCTCATATCGCTCAAGCTATAAGCAGGTGTCCGTCAATCCGCCTTTTTCTTATTGAACCCTATTTTGTCATCTTCAAGCCCAATACTCCAAAACGTGAAACCTGATATCCAATTTGGACAGAATTTAGGTAAAAAACCTAACAATCTCAACATTGACACATATTTCGGTGCAAAGAATGAAGGTCTAGAATTTCTCCACCTACGAAAAATAAGTCTGACTGCAACGAAACATATTGAACTCTTCAACCTGAACTAAACCTCTCCAAAACTTGAAAATACTTTTCCTCTTCCAGCATATTCAATCACGGATACAAATGAACCCAACCCTTGGATTCCCAAAATTGACAACGAATTCAAAATTTACCAAACATGGTCGAAGCACACCCTATAGCAGAATTACCACAAAATGCTTTAACTAAAGGCCCCTGGCTAGACTTGATACCTTCAATAACTCGAAAAGCATGCACATCCAGATCAGCATCCTCGTATCTATTTTCAATGGGTCTCTCCCTAATTGTTGAATACAATGGAACTGTAGACTGTGGTAGTAAAGTGGAATTTCCCATATCCCCCAAACTCGACAAAGTAGTATTCTACAAAATAGACACAGAGCCAACTCCCAACAGTACTGTACCAAACTGTATATCCACCACGATACCAAACTTCTGCTGATGTCTTTTTACTATTTCTGCCAAACCTTGCAAGATGTATAACTGGGACTTTCTTCGCCCCTTCAATACAATACGAACACCCTTATGGATCTTCAAGACTCCACTTGCACCAAAGAACATGTACCCTCTCGAATCCAGGGTACTCAACGAGATGATGTTCTTCTTCAAGTCTGGAACATGTCGAACATGGCCAATTGTTATGATTGTTCTATCTATCAACTTCAATCTAACTCTCCCAATACCAGTTACCCAACAAGATTCATTATTTCCCATAATAACGACACCTTGCGTCACCATTTTTTATGATTCAAACAAATCCTGATCGGGACTCATATGAAACGCACAAGTTGTATTCAAAATCCACTCCTCATCAGGCTTGGATTCCATGTCAGAAATTGTCAAAAGATCTCACTCACTTACAAAGTTCTCTGCAATGTCTGTTTCACTTGAAGTCTCTGATTGCTTCCCACAATTTGCAACTGAATTATCCTTACCCTGCAACTTTTCTCAATCCCTCTTGATATGTCCTTTTTTCTTGCAGTAAAAGTATACCATATTGTTGAAATCTACCATCGACTTGCCCATTCACCGATCACTATAAACCACGAGAGTTTCCTAATCTCTAGAACCAACTCCAACCATATGCTTCATCTTCTCTTTTGAGAACAAGACATCATACACGTCTTCAATGGTAGTGTGTCACGACTATATAGAATCGTGTCCCTAAACGATGAAAACAACTAGGAAGTGAGCAAAACAGGATTAATGCCAAGTCCTCTTCATCATATTTTACCTCTTACGTCTCCATATCAACAAAGATCTCCTTAAACACAGCCAGATAATCTTCTTGTGATTGGCCTTCTACCATGCGATGAGAATAAAGCCTCTGCTTCAGATGCAATTTGCAAGTCAAACTTTTGGTCATGCACAATTACTCCAATCTCAACCACAATGCAACTGATGTTTTCTCATTCAAAACGTCCTGAATAATGTTGTTAGTGGATGAAGAAGAATTTGTGAAAGTGCCTTGCAACCACCCTTCCGTTACTTCTCCTCTATTGTCCAAGTTGTGGGCATCCTATCAAATCCCAATAAAGCATCATCCAAATTCATTTGCGCGATATAGCTTTCATCTTCACTTGGCACAATGAAAATCTTGTACTGCGATCTAACAGCGGAATATCATATTTCATGGTAGCCATCAATAACAAAAAAAACTCTGAACAAATCAAACATTGCGCTTTGTAGAACTGCTGAATCTTGGCTCGATACCACTTGTTAGGGATTTGAGGAGGTGATGTGACGCGATATGAAGTATAGATTGCACAAATTAATAAACAAGAACAAGATTTAAAAGAAAATAAACAAGAAGATGAAATTGACAGAGGAACCGAATATTTTATTTATAACAACCATGGAGAGAAAATACAACTTCTGCTTTTTCTGCTATCTAAACTAAATGAAGAGTTTATTATTTATAGGAGATGTGTCCAAACCCTAGAATTAAACTAGAATATAAAAACCAAGTTAAAAATCGTGTAAAATCGAAAAAGAAGGAAAAATCTACGGCCCATCGCTCGAGCGCAGAAGGGAGCGACAGCTCGGCAACAAGCGGGCGACAAACTCCTTATTCCAATTTTGTTCTTATCGCTCTAGCTATAAGCGGGCCTCCATCCATCGCTATCAATCCACTTTTTTTTCCATATTGGACCCTATTTTATCATTTTCAAACCCAATCTCCAAAACACGAAGCCTTAGACCCAATTCAAATTGAATTTTGGTTACAAAACCCAACACTACGATCACTTCATATGTTATCTGAGTTATAGCTCGCCATCAATGTTCCTATAACGTCTTCTCCCCCCATAGCTTTACCTTTACATTCATCATTCACTCACTTCTCTCCCAACAATACCCCCATCGTCACTTACACCACTTGATCCACCCATAAAACTTCCTTTGCCTACTCACGCCATGACCACTAGGACCAAAAACAACTTCCAAGCTCTAAAAGATGCCAAATGGCATCGAGCTATGTCTAAAGTGTATGCTGCTATAGTACAAAATGGAACATGGGAGCTAGTTTCACCTAATTCCAACCAAAATCTTATTGGCTGTAAGTGAATTTTTCAAACTAAATGTAAATCAAATGGCTCTGTTGATAGGTTTAAAGCTTGCTTGGTAGTTAAGAACTTTCGTCAACATCCTAGCATTGATTACCATGAACATTCAACCGTGTTATTAAGCCGACTATCGTCATATTGTTCTTGAGTATAGCAGCGAGTCATGTTTTTGTTGATTTAGACAATTCATCTTGTGTGTGGAAACTCTGCAAAGCCATTTATGGCCTTACACAAGCCCCTTAGGCATGGTTTCATGAGCTTCGCGCCATTGTACTTCATTCCGGCTTCAAGAATCTTCATGCTGATTCTTCTTTCTTTATACTCACTGATGCTGGTCACATTATGTATTTCCTCGTCTATGTTGATGATTTAATCCTTGCATGCTATAGTGTAGCCATGGTCAATAAATTTGTAATAGTTATTGCTCAACAGTTCTCTCTTAAAGATATCGACTTGCTGAGTTAGTATTTGCTCTCTCAACTACACTACATTTATAACATTCTCGCCCAAACCCACATGTAAGACTCGAATCTAGTTCTTACTCATTTTCCAACTTGTCTGCCTCTTTCGCCGTCCTCAGACTCTTTCTTGTCAAATCCTAGTGAGTATCGTACTATAGTTGAAAGTCTTCAATATCTCTTAATCATACAGCCCAACATCACTTTTGCTGTCAATAAACTCTCACAATATATGTATCACCTAACCATTGACCATTGGACATGTGTTAAGCAGCTCTTACGATACTTGTTTGGCACTCTTAATGATTGGTTGCAGCCATACCATGATTCCTCTCTTAGTTTACATGCCTTTTCTAATACGGCTGGGCTGGCGATAATGATTATTGTGTCATTTATTTTGATTGGAATCAAGTATCGTGGAGTTCTAAAAAGTAAAGAACTATTGACCGATCCTCAACTGAGGCTGATTATAGTGCTATTGCCGGTGTCGAACTCAATTAATTGGGTTTCCTATCTTTTAATTGATCTTGGCAATAATGTATCCTCATGTTCTGTGATTTATTGTGGTAACAACGGCGCCAATCAATCATTTTCCAACCCGACTTTCCATTCAAGAATGAAGCATGTCCTCAACCGATCAATTAGCTAATGCTCTCACAAAATCACTTCATCCTACACGCTTTCTCAAGCTCAAATTCAAGATTGGACTGTGATCTCGAGCCCAATCTTGAGGGGACATAGTAACAAATTTTATCTTCATAAAATCTTAACCTTATGTTTAGAGATTGCTTAACTGATTTTGTATTTTGAATTTCTAGATATTATCTATGTTGGTTATTGCTAGTAATGTAGATTGAATTTCAAGATGTCATCTCATCTATGTAGTTTAGAGTTGTCACAAATACTAGTTTTTAAGGAAAAATTGTTATGAAATTGTTGTATAAATACTCAATCAATGATCAATGAAAAAGTGTGGAAAACAATTCAGTTTATTATTTGTTATTATGAAGACTTGTATCGTCTTCAAAAGTTTTTTCATGTTATAATATATGTTGAAATTGAGAAATTTTTCGTTCAAAATATTATTTTTCCAAAATAATGGGTCTCAAACAGGAGCATAAATTAATGGCCCGACCATGTTTATTTATATAAAAAGAAGGTGCAAAAGGACTGGACATAAGGAATTACCTCCAAACTTATAAAAAAGAGTGACAAAGTAACTTGGAATCTTAAAAAACCGAAAAAAAGAAAGAAAGAAGTACTGGCTCTCTCACTATGGCCAATGACTTCTAACAGAGCCCACCAAATGCTTCAAAAGAATAATTCATAATACATCTTTATTTTATTCTCTCAGTTTTTGGTCAAACAAGACAATTACTTGAACGAAAAGTATAAACCGGATTACCTTTTAATATAATGACTTCTTTTTGGCTAAGGTCCTATTGATATTAGAAAATTTTGAACTATTTTCTTCCTTATAAATCGTAAAAATGATAAATGATGACGGTTGAACTTGATTTTGACAATTATTTTTATATTAGTAATGGTACAAATGAAGATTCATCACAGTGTTTCTCAAGTATCCAAGTGTGTAAAAAAGAAAGACACAAAATATTTGGTTTTCACAATGTTTAATGTTACATTCTAAACGTATCTCAGTTGAACTTGTACGTGTACCACAAAGTGTGTAAGGTTGTTTATTGTGTGGCTTGGTTGGTTTAGCCTACTTAAGAAACAAGCTTTAAAAGCTCTATCCACACAAGGAAAGAAAAGCTCAAACACATAGGTTGATTAAAAGTTCGAGGATCTTTCCAATTAAGTTTAAATGAACTTAAATCCAAAAAAATTAACAAGTAACTGAGTTGTAGCTAATGGTTATTTACATGATTATCTAACATCACAACCTAGGTTCTAGTCACAATGTTATTTTTTATAAGAATTATTTTTTGACTTCAAACTATTCAAATTCCCACTTCAAAACTCAATTTAACAAGGTTTATTATTATATAACTCTAATTTTTCACTAAAAGTGCAAGAAAATGTAATTCATTTTTTTACCCCACTTCTCCTCAAATCCGAATCTCACTTTTCTTCCTCTCAAATTTGTGTTAGTTTTAAATTATATGCAAAAAGTATTAATACAAGCTAGGCTATTCAAGACAAATGATATTTCATTTTCATATCAAGAATTAAGGTAGGTGGTACAAGTTGGTTTTCCCTATGAATGTATATGTATATTCTGTGTATAAATTTAATTGCAAGCTAGGAACAACAAATGTTAAAATTTTATGGTCTTAGCTTCTACAATCCTAAGAGATTATTCGAAATTAAGGATTTCATCGGTAATCCAATTACATGAAATATCTATGATATGAAATTTTTATGTTGTACGTGTATATGCATATTTGTTTAAACGAAAATGCATCAATGAAATCTTTTGAGGCTCTATGCTCACACTCCTACTTTATAAAAAACATCAGACTAAGAAGAGATCATGGATGGATGGAGATAACATTTTTGCGGGCGAAGCCAAGAGAAGGAAATCAATCAAAGACTAAGGTTCTCATTGTAAATTTATTTTATTGTTTTACTACATTGAAAATTTAAAAAAATGGATTTTAAAAGATTATTGGCTTTTGAACTCGTATTTCATTTGGCCATGAAATTAGATGTTTTATATAATATATGAGTTGATGTTTATTAAATTATCTTTGTATGGCATGTTTGCAAAAGTTTTAATATGAATAAATAAATAAAAAAAAAAAAAAAAAAAAAAAAAAAATAGAAATCTCAATTTTCTGTCCGATTTTCAATCTGTCATCCCAAATCGAATGCAGTATATTTTTGAATGAGACTGCGGTCTGAAAGCCTTTTGAGTAATCCGCATGTTGGTTCTGAAATCAAGTTATATGAAGGTCTAGAGGATGAGTTATATCATTTTCCATGTGTTGTGTTCAATGTTGATAATGGCGTTTTTGCAACGTTTAATTTCGGTTCCACCCCCAAAACAAACGCCCCCAAACCACCGAAATGTGGATAACTATTGATAAATGTGCGGAATATAGCTTAATTTTGTGTAATTTGTGTTTGCGGGACAATAATGATGATTGCAGAGAAAATTAGGAAAAACAAGCAAAAAAAAACAAAAAGAGGCTTAAATGAAGCAAAAATCAAAAGTTTGAGGAACTCAGTGCAATATTGAAGTTTGGCCGTCCAAAGAAATTTATGACTGTTGGACATCAATTCTATGAGGAAGAGAGTCAAAGTGATGAAATATAATCGACGTACTATCACAAATCAACTTCCAATCGAAAAGGTTTTACTTCGAGTTTTTAGTCTTAGTTTGAACTCATTTGTTGAAAATAGAAACGTTACGAATTTGAGATTTATATTTTTGGAAGATTTGTAGCTCTTTGAGTAATCTTTTAACGCAATTTGAATTATATTAATCGGATATCATAAGAGAAAGATATGAAATCAAAATACTGAAAATACTATTCTAGGGAGTCAAGATGAGGAAAATTGTTATTTTTCAAAAAAAAAAAAAAAAAATATTTGTTGATTTTTTGTGCAATTTTCTGTTTCCTTATCTGAATTCAACTCATATGGTAAGGAATCTAGAGCAACTATAAAAACCTAAACTCGTCCAAAACTAGGTTAAGCATTCTTGGAGAGAAAAAACACATTGGAAAGCTAACAAGAAGGCAAGAACAAGGATTTTCACTTCAAGCTTCAAAGATTTCAAAATTTAATTCAAGTTTTGATGATATTCTTCGTTTTATTATTTTTATTGTTCTTTTATTTTATCCATGTTTAAGTAGACTTTTTAATGTACTAGGTGAACGATGAACCTCGCTATGGTGATTTTTTTAATTTTCCTATTTTCAATGTAAGCCCGAATCCTTTATTTGAAGGATTAATTTTAATTATATATATACACACTTTTCTTGCTCCATATGTTTAAATGCATGTGAATTAATGAGGTGAGTTTGAGTGATCTATTTTTATGCATTCGATAAGAAGAAAATGATTCTATAATGTATAAATCATCGTCAGGTCCGATAAAAGATATCAATATACCGTTGATATGCTTTACGTGAATCTTGAGGTGTTTATAAACCGTCAAACATTCTTGTATATTACATTGTCATAGAAATATAGATCAAATGTATCAAAATAATGTTCAATTTTTAAACTCGAAAAAGATTATTGGATAAGTTAAAAACATTTGATTCGTCAATCATTCATCGTGTTATCAAGTTATGAAATAAGGTTAAAAGTGACTTGATTGGTTATTCGGGATCCTAGTGCATTTTTTCATACATTAATTTCATTCAAATTTTTTTTTTTTTTTTTTTTTCTTGTTGCATTTAAGTTATTATTTTAGGTTAATTTGCATGCTATTTTTAGTTTAATCATAGAATTGGAAAAATTCATATCAAATTTAATATATGGGGCGTTAAGGTCTCGGTAATAGAAATCTAGTTAAACCAATCATCGTGGGAACAATAAACTCGAACTTTTAGAAGTTTTCATCTTTTTACGCTTGTCCAACGAACCATGCACTTGCGGTGATTTAAATCCAAACATATTTTCGTGAACAAGTTTTTTTTTTTTTTTTTTGTTTTTGAGTTTTATTTGATTTTGTTATTTAGATTCTAAATTTCGAATTGTTTTGTTATTTTAGTTACATGTTTTATTATTTAAGTTTATTCACTTAGGCTGAGCTAAGTGCTACTATTTTTCGCTTTTTCGGGTCTTGAATGCGAAGATCAGTTGGCGGTGAATTACTTCCAACCGATTTAGAGATTGAACGGACTTTTCATCGAAGACAAATGATAGCGGTAGAACAGCACATAAGTTCAACCTCAAGAACAAATAACAATTGCTGATCAACAATTGAAACCGGATTGGCAGAAACTGCAGCTCCAGCCAATGCAGAAGCACAATATGATGGGAATTCTCTTTGTCTCTTGGATATTTTTTGTCACCGTTCGTTATTCAAACCAATCCAGCATTGTTTACCCAACATTCGGACAACCAAATTTTCGAGCTGAAGACAAATGTCATCCAAAAGTTTATAACATTCGGCCAACGAGAATCCACAATACACGGTTCTCATTTCTTGCATACGTAACTACGTGGGACGCTTGGCTCATAAATTTTTGCACCAAATTCTTCTCACTGACCTATGGTTTGATTATAACATTAATATTTTGATTATAATACAAAACAAGCCATTTTATTTACTAACATTTGAATTTGAACGATTAAGCTTTCAAAGCTATCAATATTATAAATCAGACTCGAAATAAAGATCAAAGTGAAAGTCAAGTATTCAATTTAAATCATTCGAGACGATAGTGATTTACATGTGACGATCGAATGGAACTTGAAGATTCACAAAAGACGCAAATCAAGATACAATCCAAAAGAACGACAAGTTCGAAACATTAAACCTTGTAATTTTCTTAAATGGTATTAACTTGTCAATCTTTAGCAAGTGCATAACGCTCAAACTATATATAATGTTATCATAAATATAATTAAATAAAAAAAAATAGTTTTGAATCATAATATGAATAGATTTTGGAAAAGCAATTTTTAAAAAAAAGTCATCGGTCGACCGAGTATGGTTCTGTAAAAAACCTTTTTTGACCTACGAACAACGAAGTGTCATTTGAAACTCCAACGGTTTGATTTTTGTAACGGCTATATCACACTTTCAATCGACCGCCAATGCTCAACCAAAAAGTTCATGCATCCTCCTATTTTGCTTTACAAATATCCATCGTTTTTGCATTCAATCCTAAGATTTTATAAGAGGCATTAAGAGAGTAATATTTATTGACAATTATTGAGCTTACTTGATTTAAATTTTTTTTTAAAAAGGTGGAACAGCTAGAACTTCTTGATTGATCAAACTAATTTTCATCTATCCTATTAAAGGCTTTTGTCCAAGAAACTTTCTCAATCTCATCTACTCTTCATTATTGCTTGAAAGTTTTCTTTTGCCAACACTTTTATTAGAGTGTAAAATCTCTCTTCATACTTAACTTGTATTATTTTGTAAGAGAGATCATTGGTTTAACATTTTGATCACAAAAAATTTCTTGAATTGATCAAACCTAGTTTCATCTATTTCCATCAAGAATTCTATCTACAAAAAAACTTCTCAATCTCATTTCTTTCCATTCTTGAATAAAGTATTTTTCTTTGCCAATCTTTTATTAAAGTGTAAAATCTCTATTCCATACTTACTTATATTATTTGTTAAGAGAGATCATTGGTTGAAAAACTTTGATACAAAATACAACTATTTCATTATTCATCATTCATCAAAGTTTACCAACAAAAACACTTGAACTTTATTATTTGCTATCTATTGAAGTGTTTACCTAACTCTCTAATATTACTTGATTATATCATTGGTTAAGAGAGTTTCTTTCAATTATAACTTATTACTTGTAATTTTGACGATTTCGAGAGTCTTATGAAAACTCGATTGTAAGGTTTGTAAATGGGTTTTTTTTTTTTCATTCTTATTCTTTATATTAAAATAATGATTCTTGTTGTAAGTCACTTAAGGATAAACGCTCCTTGTTGTAAGTCATTTAAGGGTAGGTGATCATTGTTGTAAGTCACCTAAGGATTAATACTCCTTGTCGTAAGTTACCATTATAGTGTATTTGGCATTGCTCGTGATGGAGAGTTTGGTAATGAGGACGTAGAATATTTTGTGTATCGAACCCCATTACATTGGTTTATCTTTACATTCTTTCACTTTACTTTACATTGCCATTTATATTTTGCTATCTCATACTTGAATTAAGTTATTGAGTTTACATATTTACTTCTCGTATTATAATTTACATTTGTTTCTTAAGTTTGAATAGTTTGGAGACTAATTGTCGAAAAAGTTTCAAAAACCAATTCACCCCCTCTTGGTTAGTTATTCTTTAGCTAACCTCATCTTTTGTCGGGGGAAATGACCGACACATTACTGCGTCTGGGGCTGCATAGAGCCTCATTAAATCAACGAAAGTCCGTAAGTGGTCCAGTGGGTCTGTGACTCCATCATATGCCTTTTATCAATTGGCTGTTTGAAACCTTTTGCTAGGAACAACCACATTGCGGGTTGGTAAAGCGTCTTCATCCAAACCATTTTGCTACGCCCGTCCTCCTCTAGGTTAATGCATCGGTCTATCTTCTTGGTCAGAATCTCCTTTATCTTCTTCCAAGTCTGTCACGGTTAGGAAACTTGTGGAGCCACAAACCCTGAAGCCCTATGTATCTTGTTATTGGCTGAGTAACAGGCCGAATAACCGTTTGCGCAACCTGGGGTGGTTTCTCCATGTATGGGTATTTTTTCTGTGTTTGACTCTGCAAGAAGGTCATCGTGGCTGCCAATTGTGTTTCCAAAGCACTAAATTGGCTCTATATTATGTATTACGGTGACGGTTGCGGGTCGTAACGCTTTGCGACAAATTTCGACTCCATCTCTTTCACATTTCTGACCATACGAGTTTCACTCCTAGTCCGTCTCCTTGACATAGGTTTTTTGTTCAGTGGTAAACCTCCTCGTTCACTTTAATGGATGCGGTATTCCGGCTACTCCAGTCACCTGTTGCAACCTGCAAAATGAGGTCGGGACTTTCTCCCATGTTGTACCTCCGGCGTGAGAATCAGTAATCGGTTTTGAGCAGTAAGAAGATACTATAACGTGAATTTAAGCAGTTCGAGTTTCAAGAGTCCATACATTTCTCACATTGGAGTTATTTATAGACACATGTTGCTACACATGTGTTTGGTAGTTAATGGTACCACGTGTCCCACGTAAACCTCTCCACTTCTCTCACGTTCTGGTGGAATGACCCACACTCCTCAAGGGGTTGGTTGTACCCACGTTTGCCGTTGAGCGATTCATGTCCAGCTCATTGTCATTTGTATGGTTAAGTGTAGCGTTGGCCTTATAGAGGTAGACGGCCTATGTGAACATAGAGGGCCTCACGAGTGGTAGACGGTCTCATGGTGGTAGACGACCTCATGGGGGTCGACGGCCTCATCGGGGTAGTCGACCTCATAGTGGTAGGCAACCTCGTGATGGTAGACGACCTTATAATAGTAGACGACCTCATGGTGGTAGACGACCTCATGGGGGTCGATGGTCTTAGGTGGTAGACAGTCTCGTGGTGATAGATGACCTCATGAAAGTCGACGGCCTCATGGTAGTAGGCGATCTCATGGGGGTCGACGTCCTCATAGTAGTAGGCGGTCTCATAGTAATAAGCGGCCTCGTGGTGGTAAATGACCTCATGGGCGTTGATGGCTTCATCGTGATAGACGACCTCATGGGGGTTGATGTCTCATAGTAGTAGATGACCTCATAATGGTAGACGACCTCGTGGTGGTCGACGGTCTCATCATTTGGTGCTCTATGTAGAGTGCATATCAAGTGATTCTTATCTCATTAGTTATCTTGAAAATTTATTAATGTCATTCTGTATCATCGCTCATGAAGTTAATTTACACCTCTTTCTCGAATACGGTGTTCAAGTGTCGAATCTCGGGCTATGTGCACGTAGCAAATGGTGGGCACTACAACTATACTCAAAATAGATGTGGGGGTAAACATGAGAAATGTGCATGATTTGAACTAACATTTTCTTAAAAGAAGCGGTTTGACCAATTCAGTGTTTCTTCGTCTCACTTTGCTTTTTAAGAATAATGATACAAAATCGAAAAGAAAAAAAAGGTGCAATGATTCAAAAGAATAAGCCCCAATACGCCCTTTATTCAATGGCAAAAAGCTTTCTACAATGATTGGATAATCACTTATTTTTCTTTCTCCATTTATCAACCCAAGTCCGCATTGACCATTTACCTTTCAAAATTCAATTGAGTTGATTTTACAAATGGTCACTGACGTTTATATAACATTTCAAATTGATCATAAAGTATTTGGTCATTAAAATTAAATAATGTTACATAATTGGTCACCACTTCAGCACGACTCATTTCAGATCCGATATCAGATCGTTAAACCTTACAAGTCGTGAAATTACAGATTTTCAAAATAAAATGTGATTCTTGAGATCCCAAATAATCCATTTTAATCAAAATCCTATTTTTTCATTATTAATAAATAGTCAAAAAATGTGCTAACAAAGCTAAAATATGAGGTCAATAGAAGGAATCGATTGTTTGTGTTCGTTAGTTCAAATAAAGGTTTAACTGGATATGGTGTTATCAAGTTAACGTAATGACCAGTTATGTAACATTATATAACTTTAGTGACTAAATAAATCACAAAAACACTTTATTCATCAATTTGAATTTTTATTGAACTTAGTGACCATTAGTAAAATTAACTAAAGTTCAATTGGGTTCCGATAGCTGTTCGTGGGCCTCGCAAACCCATCTGTCATAAATGAACCCCTGTTTGCTTAATTTTGAATTACCTAAGGGAAAATTACTTGCAACAGTTGTGGATACATGATTGGAAGTCAAGAAGAGCAGTCACTGGCAGTCGGTCATTGACCATCGTAATAGCGAAGTCGTTTATTGATATTTAATTAAATAATATTTAAAAAAATTCGATCTATATGTAAATGTACTAAAACGTAAATTCCCAATTTTGATAAACGTAAATCACAAATTAAACTTCACCAAGTCTAAATTTCCAATTTCCAACAATCTATTATTTATCACAAAAATTCTCCAATTTATCATTATCATTTACCACAAATCAAATTCACAGCCCACAAATATCAAATATAATCAAATTCATAAATTTCCAATTTTCATAAATCATAAACCTCAGCATTCAACAACAAAACGCCCAATAGTCTAAAAATCTCGAATTCACAAAATCTCAAAACCGCAAATTTACAAAAATCAAAATCCTCACAATCAACAGGCTCTCAAGCATATCCATAACTCATAAAGCATAAATCAAAAATAATAAATCAAAAAATAAACTAAACTTTAAAAGAACAAAAACTACATAATCTACATATTCACCCCCACGCACCCAACTCCCATTCATCCCAAAATCAAATTCATTTTCAAACCCTAAAATTTTCACCATCTTCTTTCTTTCTATCTTTTCTCTCTTTACTCACCCACCCCTCACCAAACCATTTCTACCATCATCGACCATGATAAAGCTTTTCGCCATATCGGCGACATCGCTGTTCGTGTCGCTGCTTGTCGTAATGTCGAACTAGGCGCATTGCTGCCTTAGCAGTGACAACGTCGGTGATGCCGCTTACTGATATTTAATGACGTGATATTTTTGGGTAATTTGAATGCATTTCATTACTCTGAACAAGTTATTGATATTAAATGACGTGTTTATTGGTGGTTTTGTGATCTGATCTGCTGCGGATAGTTTGCGATGTGGGTAGTTTGTTGTTGGGTGTTTTTTTTTTATCAGATCGATTGTTTAGTTATATTTTTTGGATGGTTGTTGGTGTTTTGCAAATGATATTTTTTAATTCATGGATTGTTTTGTTGGTGGTGGTGCATGTGGTCATTGTGACTGGTTGTGACCAATCATGTGTTAATTGTGACAGTTGTGACTTGATCACATATTGTCACTATTAATATTGACATGGTCATAAATAGTTACACTGAAAATTTCTTCACGGTTAATCATCGTCATAAATTTGACGGTGTTGGAGAAAGGCCTACACAATCACAATTAAAAACAAAAAAATGGCCCAACAACTTTGCTTTCATCTTCAACCTAGGTCTGCATTTCCTAATTCAATTTTTTCTGCAGTGGCAGAGTCTTTCGATCTACGACAGTGACTTCGGCGAAGCCAGCACGCACAGTCGCGCCCCTTCTCCGAGCATTGGCTTCACCACTACCTACAAACCTACATTTAAAGACTAATTTAACAAAATTCAAGGGGATTAATATTCATTTCACAAATCATGTGGTAATTAGGTTTTAATAATTATAATTAATAAAAACTGAATTACACCTAATCTACATATTCACCCCGACCCACCCAACTCCCATTCATCCCAAAATCAAATTCATTTTCAAACCCTTAAATTCTCACCCACCCTTTTCCAGCATCATCGACCGCAGTAAAGTTTTTCTTCATGCTGACGGCATCGCTGTTTGTGTCATTGCTTGTGGTAATGTTGAACTAGGCGCATTGCTGCCTCAGCAGCGACAATGCCAATGATGCTGCTGATTGATATTAAATAACATGTTATTTTTAGGTAGTTTGAATGCATTTCATTACTCTAAACAAGTTATTGGCATTTAATGACATGTTTGTTGGTGGTTTTTGTGATCTAATCTACTGTGGATAGTTTGCGATGTGGGTAGTTCGTTGTTGAGTGTTTTTTTATCAGATCTATTGTTTGATAGATTTTTGGGATGGTTGTTGGTGTTTTACAAATGGTATTTTTTAATTCATGTGTTATTTTGTTGTTGGTGGTGGATGTGGTCATGGTTCACATTTGGTTCTTAATGGTGTTGGGAGTGGTGGTGCCAACGGTAATAAGGTGTGACC
Source organism: Fraxinus excelsior (assembly GCA_019097785.1). Taxonomy (NCBI): domain Eukaryota; kingdom Viridiplantae; phylum Streptophyta; class Magnoliopsida; order Lamiales; family Oleaceae; genus Fraxinus; species Fraxinus excelsior. The sequence goes on from CM032632.1 coordinate 3,401,720, forward strand.
TAATATGTGTTTATCCTTTCCAGTACATGCAATCTCCTACAAGCATATCGTTTTCATCCAACTTGATAAGTTCTTTAAAGTACTTTGCAAGTACCTTCTCGTTCAATAGGGGAGGACCATCTCCCACAAGTTTGATGCAATCATCCCAATTGTAAGATATAAAATCTCCAACGAGCATGTACCTTTCATCTTTTTTGTTAATTGCTTGCTTTCGACACCTTGAATATTCTCTAAACCTCATAAGTTTCAGCGTGTATAGACCAGAGTACGAGAACAAACATTGTCCAGTACAATGCATCGCGTAACAATTACCACAGCTTGGGGTATCCTCTAAACATATCTTCATAATTTATGTAGAGATTATCTATTGCAAAAATCTCATTACATTACCAAGTTAGAATCATATAATTATCTGAAAAAAAATTATAGGGAGAGAGTGCAAGTAGGAGATATATTAATAGTACGGGGTTAGCTAAAAATAAAAGCAATAAAAAATAAAAAAAGTTTGAATTAGTGTCAAAGTAAATAAAATCAAACTAAAGTTAAATCCCCGGCAGTGGCGCCAAAAACTTGTTACGCGAAAATATATTTCGAATGTGAACTCTCGCAAGTGCACGAATCGTTGACAAGTAATAAAGTGGACTTTTTGAGTCCGAGTGTCATTTCCATTGAGATTTATTTAATTTGATTTTTATTAACTACGACCTTAACCGAAACGATAATATAACTAGGATTAAATCAACTACAATGCAAGTGTGAATTACTAAACTAAATGCAATTGATGATTGAATACAAATTTTGTGTATTTTATGAATGAAAGACGCACTAGGATCTCGAATCCCCAAATAATAATTATTTCTAACCCTAATTTTATAATTTGACAACACAAATCCAATTATGACGAATTAATGTTCCTATCATATCCAACAAGCTCTCTCAAGTAATGTTGAACCTACCCTCACATATAACCCGACTATATCTCTATGACGGATGCCAATATACAAGAATGTATGTGATTTTATGAACACTTAGAGATTCACATAAGGCATAGCAGTATATTTTTATCCTCTATAGGATTTATATATATCGAATTTATTTATCTTCTCTCGAATGCAAGAAACAAATCACCAAACTCACATAATTTTCGTGCACTATAATCATGGAGGCAATAAATTCATATAAATCATTCTATAATTCAAAAATGTATTTTTGCATCAAATATATAAAACTAAGGTCAAAACATCAAATTACAAGGTTCATCGTTCACCTAGCACCGATTAACCTAACCTAGTATAGTAGAAAGAAGAAAACATGAAAAAGAATCAAGAAACGATACCACCCAATTAATTATGGATTTTGATCTTCACGCCTTGGGGATAAATTTTGTGTTTTTTGCATTGTTCTATACTCTCCAATCTTGAAAATTTCGTCCTCTAGGTCTCCCTCAATCCTCTCACAAAAACTTTGAATTTTCATCATTTGATGATAATAATTGATGAATATTGGAATATAATATGTATATGAGAGGTCCCACAATATGTATTATGTTGTTATGTATTTGTAGGAGCCGAAAATTGATTGAAAATCACGTCCAAATTGACTTCCAAAAGAGTTTCAATCGAATAAGGAAAGCTATGTTCACGCACGGATTTTTGGTCTCTGCACAACAGTCACTATTTTGGCCATAAATCTCTCTCTCGATATCCAATTGATGCGACTCAAAGGGATACAACTTTTTATAGAAATAGAATTTTTCCAATTTGAACGTTTACTGTACCAAAAATCGGTTTCAATCTTTGACTAAAAATCAAGAATATAAGTTGTGCGATTGAAAATTGAATTTGATCACATTCCATTTCTTTTTGAGTTCTAATTCCATCAAATTGTCTCCTAACAGTCAAGGTATCATCTTGTGGTATGAATCAACTATTGAATATTTGCAATTTGGTCTTCAAACTTTAAATTTTGCCATTTTCACCAATTTTCGCTTCTTTCTTTCGATTCCTCGTTCAACCATTGAGTTTTACCTATATAACATAAAATAAAACAATTTAAGATATATTTTTTCAGAAGAACTATCAAAATTGTTATTTTAGATTCTGAATAAGTGTATAAAATACACTTATCAGTTTGCGATGTGGGTAGTTTGTTGTTGGGTGTTTAGCTAGATTTTTGGGATGGTTGATGATGTTTTTCAAATGGTATTTTTTAATTCGTGGGTAGTTTGTTGTTGGTGGTGCATGTGGTCATGGTGCCCATTTGGTTCTTGATGGCGTTGGGAGTAGTGGTGCCAACGGCAATAGGGTGTGACCTAGTATATGTTTATTGTGACTGGTTTGATCAATTCTGTATAATTGCGATCATTTGTGACTTGGTCACATATCATTACAGTCAATATTTACCGGTCTCAAACAGTTACACTGAAAATAAATTTGGTTACAATTAGTCATACTGAATATAAATTTGATCACGGTTAGTCACATTGAAAATAAATTTGGTCACAATTAATCACAAATAACATATGTTAGTGACTTGTTTACATATCGTCACAATTAAAAGATCACGAATTGTCACGCTGAAATTAAATTTGACCACAGATCTGATCACGAACAATAAGTTTGGTCACATATTTGGGTTGGAGTGTAATCTCTAGAAAACTTCTAAATCTCCAGAAATTTAGAAGTTTTCAATTTTTGGAATTTTTCTACGGATAGGGTGGGGTACATTATGTATATTGTTAATTGGAATTAACACCTAAATTTTAAATAATTTAACAAGATTGTTAGTTTTGAAATATGATTGTTATAGTGTAGTGGTTATGTATTATTCCCATTATCTAATCAAGTCAAAGAAAACCCACCTATTTTTGTTCCAAATGACTGGGTTACTTGTCACATTGATGTACAAATTTCACACAAATAATGTTATTCGTTTAGAGTTTAGATAATCATTGGTCCTATTATTAAATAAAATAAAACCATTTGCATGTGAAATACATCATGAAAATTGATGCATATCAATATCAATTAGGAGAGAAAATCATAAACCAATTATAAAAACAAAGGAATAGAAAGACATACAAAATTGCGCATAACTTTCAGGTTGATTGGATTTTCGTCCGTGAGTACAATCCGAATATGTTTTTCAATTTTTTACATTTTCGGATGATAATTATGACCTTCGGTCAACATTATCAAACTTTTGGGGTCAAATTCCACCATTTGGGGATTCGTTTAAGCACTTTTTTCTATTTTTAGTTATTTAATGGTATTTTTGCCTTCTGTAGTATTTTAGTTTTTATCTGAATTTATTTACAGAATTGGGATCCCAATATGACTAGTAGTAAGCATGTGCGTTGAACGTCTTATGTATCAAATGAATGAGATGCGTAATATTTTTAAAGTATTAATGCGGTTTTTTATAGTAGTTGAGGTAATTGATATTGTTAAAGGAAAAATTAAAATTTGAAAAATATATATATGAATAAATTTTTTATGAAATTATGTATATAATATGAAAATATTAAATGAGGGTTGATTGCTCTTATTCTTCTATTTCGAAGTCAGTATATTTTCCCATTCTCAAACATGGGAAATAATTTTTCAATTGTGTCCTTAAATTACGTAGTTTAAAAATTACTTCCGTGAAAACATGATTAAAAAATAACATATTAGTCTAATAGTGAATCTCCTATAAGAAAAGTATTGCCTAATTCTGACATTATATAATACTCCCCATCAAAAAAAAAAAATAGTTTTAAAACTGCAATGATGTCGTTCTTATTACTGTAGATCTTAATGAAATATTTTTGAAATATAAATACTTTTATAATTCACTCTTCTTCAAATGCATTTAGTTATCTTATAAAGATATAATCGTAATCTTTATTTGGTGACACCAATCTTAATAATATGAAAACAAATTTAAGATATGACAATAAAAATATACATTAGCGATTAACAAAACGGAAAAAGTTAATAATTTTCAAATTAAACTAACGACCTAGCTCATTTTGTTGATAAATTGATGAATCAAACCTCGTTTCAGTTAGTATTTTCGACGATGATATATTCATCTATAATGTTTCTAGCATAGAAAAAGTCATTGATATGTTAGTTTAGTAATTTATTCATCAATGTTGGAAAAAATCATGTAGCAAATATAAGACATCATACAATGCATATCTTTATCAAGAATGTGATTATGCTCAGATACCAATATGATGGAGCAACATATGCTAATTATAATTGACACTTTAAAGCACTTTAGAATTTTTTTTAATATTGAAAACTAAAAAAGAATTCTCAAATGATTTTATTTAATATAAAAATCATTCAAAAACCAATACAAAGTGGTGGTTGTTCACGTCAAAGTTCAATATAGTTCAGTGTTCTAAAAAGCGTAAAGCGTGGCTAGGCGAAACCTAGGCGTAAAAAAGCGTTTTTTTTTTATTTTAAATTTTTAACCATTGTAAAAAAATTTAACAATTCAAATAATACATACCAAACATCTAAAATTATCAAATATTGTATTTACTTAATAATTCCTACATAAAGACAAGTTTCAAAATTATAATTACATAACATAGATAACTTGTTGCTTAAATCTTATCTAATCTGACTCTTTATCGGACTCCAATTCAATATCTTCTTCTTCATCTAATTCATCATCCGTATCGTCCGATACAAACTCATCATTCTCTGGCTCCCTTATCTCATTTTGATCATTTCTTGTACCTCTTGTAGGTTGTAAGATATCATTGTCCATCCTATCATTCTCCTCCTCACCCTCATCATCACAACCCTCTACAATCCAAGATTGTGCATTAGTAGCATCACTTGCTAGTAAAGTCTCTATTTTGGCATTCCTCTTCTTCTTGTTCATCAACCTTGCATTAAATTGGACATAAACAAGATTATTCATCCTCGTAGTGTCAAGTCTATTCCTTTTCTTGGTGTGTGATACAAACAAAAAAAAAAGATAAAGATAAAGAAACAAAAAGAAAGGTACATCATAATTACTTAATTAGTACTTACCCCTTCAAAAGCACTCCAATTTCTTTCACAACCTGATGAACTAGTAGTCAAACCAACTATCCTTTTTGTCATTGTCTTTAAATATGGTGTTTCATTGCCATAGAAATCCCACCAACTCACTAATAAATATAAATGAAAGAGAAACGTGTTACATGAAATAATTCAAATTGAACAAGTTACACTCCAAGATACAAAAAAGCAATGAAGAGATAAAGTTAGATATAGAATTTACTAGGATTGTAGTTTACATCATTGTTCTCACATCCACTTATTGCTGGCTTTTTTTCAAATGAACCTTCTTTTTGAACATATCTTTGCAACTCAATATTTATCACATGATGTTGCATTTGATCGTCGGGAAAGAATTTCTCAACACAAGCAATCAAATTATTTATAATCAATTGATCATCTTTGATACATGGATTCTTGAAAAAATAGAACGGATTCAAAAAATAACATGTTGTATGAAGTGGACTATCAAGACGACCCTTGCTTTTAGCACCAATAATGTCTAAGATTGGCTTGTAATCACTTTCCCTCTTCAATGTCCTTTTAATGCCATCATTTGCCTTTAGTAGCTCTCCATAAACAATGCCCATTGAAGGCTTTTCTTCCCCGTCAACAAGTCTAAGCACTTTTACTAGTGGAGTGAACACTCTCAAACACAACTCTATCATATTCCAAAAATCATTTGGAACAACAATATCAAATGTCTCTTTTCTTTTTTTACTCCTAGACCATTTCTTGTTATCTCACTCATTGCTAGTCATCATACTTCTCAACTCTTGTTTTTTATCAAGCAAACTTTGCAATGTCAAGAAAGATGTTGCCAATCTAGTAACCCCCGGCTTAACTATCTCTTTTTTTGTGAACTTTCTCATTAAACCCAAAGTCTTGTGATGTGCATAAATGAAAATAGTGAATGATTTTGCCTTGTCAATCACTCGCTTGAAGATAGGAAGTTTAGAAATTCCTTCAAGCATAAGGTTTAAAGTGTGAGTGGCATATGATGTCCAAAACATGTTGGCCTTTCTAATTCCAACAATTTTGCGATGGCCATATTATTGGAAGCATTGTTGGTTACAATTTGAACCACATTTTGAACCCCAATATCTTTAATGCATTCATTGACATAGTCAAATATGTACTGGCCAGTATGAGCATCATGTGAAGCTTCCTTCGATGAAATAAATGTGGTCCCCAATTTACAATTTACACACAAATTCATGATGCTTCTTCTTTTTCTATCACTCCAAGCATCGGTCATGATTGAACACCCATTACTTTTCCATTCTTCTTCTTGCTTCTTTAAAGTTTCATTCGTCCTCTCCACCTCTCACTTCAAAAGTGGCTCCCTTAGTTGGTATTGGGAAGGGGGATTGTAACCAGGGCCATATTGACCAAGAGCTTCCACAAATAATTTAAAATTATCATTGTTAATGGCATTGAAAGGAATTCTGGCTTCATAAAACCATCTTGCCAAATATCGATGAACCTCTAATAACCTTTTCTTAGAAATTACATCATTCATATTTTGTTGTCTCCATTTCTTACTTGCACTCATAGAAGTATCATTGACATTAATAGACCTTGCAAATTGATCTATGGGTACATTAATAGGCCTTTTCCTATTCCTTCTATCAATAATCAAAATTTCATTTTCTTCTTTCTCCTCTAGCTCCTCATCCATTGTAGGCAAAGATATACCCACATCTTCCCTTAACCTAGCATCGTTCACTAGCTTCTCTATTTTTTTAGACGTGTTCCCTTGAATCGCCTCTGCACACTTGACTTTATGTTCTTCACTTGCTCTAGGACATGATGCTATACATTTACCCTTGATTCCAACTACGTGAAGTTTATGTCTATAAATTCCTCCCTTAGTAACCTTATCACATAACATGCAGTTCACATTATTAAGATTTTTAGGATCTACCAAAATCACGGTTTCCCAACCAACATCTCCGAAATCTCTTTTTAGTTGACTAGCATGGAATTTAGATGTTGTTGAGGAATCATCTTCTTCCATTGGTTCCTACAAAAAAAAATACTCATCAATGAGAAGAAACAACCAAATTGCAACCAATTTCATTTTTTTTGGAAGAAATAAGTTTTCAATACAATTATAAGCTCCATTCAAACCTTTTTAAAGCCTACAGTTAAAAAGGAACAACAACCCAAATCAATTGAAGTTTGGTCAGCAATTACTTTACACTTTACAGGAACAACCATAGGCCATAGTTACTTTTGCTTTTGTTAAACAACAACCCAAATCAATTGAACAACCATATTGATTATTGAAAACTTATTTCTATTGCTTGCAGAGTTGTAGTGCATACAGTTATAGAAATGCTCAAAGTCTCAAACCGAAGAATCATTCATTCATTCCACAGAATCACATACAAAACAGGGTTGGAGAAGCCAAGCAAAAATTATTCATTACAATACCCAAACAGCCGAAAGGTAGCCCAGCAAAACATGATCAAATAACAAAGTCCAAAGAAGAGAGAAGCACAAATTAAAACTTCAATACGTGAAGAATAGCGGTAAATGAGAGTTCTTACGTGTTTCCCCCTTTTTTTTTGGAGAAATTTAACACTTTTCTTCGGACTCCTTGACACTAATCCTTTTCTTGCAGACTCCAGGAACCCTTTCACATAAGATTTAAATTAGTATAAAAAAACTAAAAAAGAAACGATGCAGCTTGTCCGTGCGGTATGTGAGACTGATTTGCTGATTCGAAAATAATTATATGAGTTATACAAACCTAGTGGCTGAAACCTAAATCCATTCGGTGTTTGTGGAGAAACTGCGCCGTTGATAGAAGTTTTTTTCTCCATGTCCGTCTTCTCAGTTCTTCTTCTAGAAGAGCTTTTTCATTTTTGAACTTTGAAGAAACTGTTAAAAAGTTGAATTATTGTTGGGCTGTGGGTTATAAGGCTTTCTTCACGTTTGGGTTGTGGCATGTGGGTCTCGGTGCCAAGTTTGGGCTGGGGATTTGTAATTTATGTTTAAAAAAAAAAAGAGGGGGAAAGATTGGGCCTCCTAAAATGGGCCTAAAGTGAAGGGGCGCGCCTAGGCGTCCTTAGAAGCTAGGCTCGTCTAGGGACGCCTAGGCGCACATTAAGCGGTCAATATTGTCGTTGACTGCTTAATTCTCACATAGGCTCAAATCGAAGCTTTTTTGTCACGCTTCGCGCCTAGACATGTTTTTTATAACACTGATATAGTTGTACATATGCTAAGGTCTCTTCATCTCCCCCAAAAGTAATTATTAAATCATAGTTTAATAAATAATAAAACAACTAAATAGAAACAGTAAAATTATAAATATTATAAATATAAATCGGCAAACCAAAGATGAATCACAATGGTGGAAAGAGATATGATGATTCCACAAATCCTAATTGTCAAAGTTCAATATAGTTGTACATATGCTAAGGTCTCCTCATCTCCCCCAAAAGTAATTATTAAATCATAGTTTAATAAATAATAAAACAACTAAATAGAAACAATAAAATTAGAAATATTATAAATATAAATCGGCTAACCAAAGATGAATCACAATGGTGGAAAGAGATATGACGACTCCACAAATTCACAAACATGAATAAAAAAATTAATGCATATTTACATGAATATGAAGAGACAATAATAATATGGGTTGTCAGGTGCTTAGGACGTCCCAAACGGATGTATATATACATTTAAAATGATTCGTGGTAATAGATAAATCTAAAATAAAAATTTCATGCAATTAATTTTATGATATTACAAATTCAATTGAAATGCAATCCAAGCTTAACTATTTTAGCATAATCAAGAATTTCAACCAAAACAACCATTATTTTTTTTATAGAATTTGCCTCGCGCAAATCGACTTTTTCAAAACTCCCATACCCAACATAAATATATTAATGTACATAAGCATTATTTAGGCTATTTTTGAATTTTGAGAAGATCGAACCCTCAACAAATTATTTTCATTGACAACAGTTCTTACATTTTGCCCACAACAAGTTGCTTTCATTGGCAACAATATGAGTTGAAATTCTAAATAACCCACATACAACATTAACAGATTAAAACTTTCAATATACATATAGAACGTATGATCAAAGAAGATAGAGATAGTATGTTGAGGATATGTTTTTCAATTTTCTGCCCATGGAGAGCATGTGAAAGGGATTGAGAGATGACAATTTTTTTTTATAATTAATAATTAATGTAAATAAATGAGAGGGGAGGTGTATGGCTACTTTGTGTTAGTACATACACCATGTAATAAATATAATTAAGATTATTTTAACTATAAAAATCATTCTTTCTCATTCTAGTATCGTAATTTTATAATAATTTATTTAGTTTCATATAATGATAAGAATATAGCGGAAAATAATTAAGGACTTGATATTTATTGCAATTATAATGTTGTGTAGTTAATAAAATTTTTAGTGGGAATATAATTACCCTATCATTTGGTATTCCATTTTTTATCTAAATTTAGGTATCATGTGAATTCATACGTAACTAACAATTAAAACGAATTTTAAATAAGGGTAAATATAACATAAAAATTAATATTTATCAAATTACATAGTAACATTCTGTATACATTAGTTTTATTACATTACATATAGGATTTTGCCACTTGTATATAAAAAAAAAATGTACATAAGTGGTTACCTAAAATGACGTGGAGTGAAAAGTTTGGATGAAAAAGTTGATTATGTTTTAAACTAACAAATGATAGAATGTGGCATTATGTAATTTATTATGTAAATCTTGATATATATATATATATATATATATATATATATATATATATATATATATATATATATATATATATATATATAATGTAAAGGTAAATTGGGTATTCAAAAGTTCAAATAAGGGTATATTGAGCAAATAGTTAAATATGTAAGGAATTAATGTTATTAATTAGATGATAATTAGTACAAAACGTCATCACCTTTCGCTGTTATTGTGGAAAACGTACTTACTTTTTATTTTTTGACGTTTTCACCCTTATTTCTACAGTTCATTGAGCAAATGGTCATTTTCACCCATTTTCTAAATTAAAAATTCTGAAATGATGAATATACCCTTCTCTTTAAATAAATAAATAAAAAAAAATTTAATTGCAACTATAATCCCAATTTTTTTACAATAGCGCAAATGAATCCCCAAATAAATTATTAAAAATGGTAATTAGCTCATAATGTCCATACATTTCACTATTATGGCGGAAAACATCCATACCTTTTTTTTTTTTTTTAACATTTTCATCCTTAATTACACATTTGATTGTGCAAACATCATTTCTATCCATTTCCATCCAATTTCTCAATAAAGATTTGTGAAATGATCAATATACTCTCCTATTTAAAAAAGAAAGTTAAAAGAAAATATTCTTTTTATTTCTAATTTTTTTAATAATTTATTTGAGACTCGTTTGCACTTTTTAATTTATTAATAATTTTATTGGGACCCATTTGTACTATTTTAAAAAAAAAAGAGCTATAATTTTCTAATAATTTATTTTGGGTTCGTTTGCACTTTTTTGAAGAAAAAAAATTAATCTCTAATTTTTTACTAATTTATTTGGGACTTATTTGTACGTTTTTAAAAAAAATGGGGATGTGGTTACAATTAGTTCTTTAGCTTTCTATTTAAATAGGAGTGTATATTCATCATTTCACAGTTCTTTATTAAGAAATTGGTTGAAAATAGATAGGAATGATGGTTTGCGCAATCAAGGGTGTAATTAAGGGGGAAGATGTCAAAAAAAAAAAGGTATGGACATTTTTCGCAATAATAATAAAAAGTAGGGACATTATGTGCTACTTACACTTTTAATAATTTATTTGACTCATTTGTGCTTTTTAAGAAAAATCGGGACTCTGGTTGCAATTAATTTTTTCTTTTTATTTTTGTTTTATTTAAAGAAAATGATATATTCGTCATTTCACAATTTTTAATTGAGAAAATAGATGAAAATGACTTTTTACGCAATGAAATGTGGAAATAATGATGAAAATGTCAAAACAAATGAAAGGTAAAAGACATTTTCTACAATAGTAGTGAAAGAAGTGGGCGATAATTACCCTTAATTAAATATTAACAAAATCAAAATTAAATAAGGGTAAGCTAGGTATATAATTAAATATGTAAGGGTAAATTGGGTATTTAAAAGTTTAAATAATGGTATATTGGGCAATGTTATTAATTAATTATTAACCAAATTAAAATTAAATAAGGTTATATTAGGCCTATAGTTAAATATGTTAGTGTAAATTGGGTATTCAAAAGTTTAAATAAGAGTATATTAGATATCTAGCTAAATATATAAGGAAATTATGTTATTAATTAATTATTAACAAAATGAAAATTAAATAATAGTGTATTAAGTACATAGCTAAATATGTAGGGGTGATTTGGGTATTCAAAAGTTTCTCCTCAATCCTCACTTTTAATATAGGATAATTATATCATCACCACAAAATTTATTAAATACACCACATTTTTTTTTCCTATTTACTTATATAGCCTTAAGTAAATTTACATAATTAGGATTAATATACTTTTAATTAATCACATCTCATTATAATCACACCACAAACCTATACCTAATTTTCGTAACGAGAAAGGTGAGCAAAACTTTAAATTCCATCTTAAATTTTAGACTCTCTAAAAATTTACAAAATAAAGATTGCAAATATGCATCTCTCCGAGTGTGTTGTAATTTTCACCCATCATCTTTTAATAAGTTTCAAAACATTTCAGTGACCCCTCTGAAATTAGAAATTAAGTTCACCGATACATTTCTTTGAAATCAAGTTTTGTTCTTCTTCTTTATCTTCCTCTTTTTTGAAAAATAATTAAGAAAAAAATAGTGTGGATGAGAAGAAAACTTTACCCATATTTCTTGATAATGTGGATGAGAAGAAATTGGTAATGTTTTCTACTTCTTTCTTGTCTAGTCCATGTAGCCATGGATGCATGCAGTGTAAAATGTACAAGATGAAAAGAAATGTCTGGAAGAAAATAAAAAGATGAAGTTTAATTGTGATGTATTTATTAAAACTCGGAATTCTTCATTTTTATTATTTTTTTTAAATTAGGTATATAATTGTAAATTTGTTGTGGTGCATTTATTAAAAGTATATTTTAATTGTAGTGTGGATATAATGTGGTGTACTTAGAGCCCGTTTAAGCCACATTATAATGAGAATGAAAATGAAAAATATAGCAGTTATGGGCCCCACATAAGAGATAGAAATTTTGAATTTTAATGTTGATGTGATGTATAACGGTCATATTTTTCATTTTAATGAAGAAAATGTGGCTCAAACAGGGCTTTAATAAGTTTTGTGGTGATAATATAATTACCCTTTAATGTATTGTAGATTAGGATTTGGTTGGAATCTATAAATACGTGTTAAGATTGTAAAAATCAATGTAATGAAAATCAGACTGGACCAACTGATCTGGTCTGGAAATTAGGAACTGAGACGTAATCCGATCTGGTCAAAGTGTAAAAACCGAATAATAGGAAATCGGCCCAAAATCTTGAAAATCGTGCAGTTCAACCGGAACCGCGAATGGTTTTGCCAAGTTGAACCGTTAAATTTCTATTCAAGTCAAAAAGGGGGGGAAATGTGAATGCAGTATATAACAAAGCTTTTCTACCATTTTCGTGATCGTCCAATAGTCATCGAAGCCCAATCGTTCATAAGGGAGGAAAATGGAACTGGACGAGAGAGAATTGGAAGGCAGCGGCACTTGGCCCCTATTTGATCCCCATTTTTGGTGTAAAATGTATTATGAAATAGTGATTTTTTGGAGAGTCTATAATTAAAAAGTAAGATTTTTTTTTTTAAATATGTGTATAATTATTTTATGGAAGAATGTGTGATTGAAAATAAGTTTTTTTTTAAAAAAATATTATTGAAAAGATGGAGCTCAAATAGGGGCTGGATCTGAAAATATCAACATAAACTAAGGCAGCCTAGGTTAGAAGGAAAATGGAAGTGTTTAGATAAAATGTGCCAGTTTTTGTAGTTCACTATGTCTAACGTAGTTTTTGACCCGTTTAATTTGTACTTAATTTTAAATGGCTCCATAAATAGTTTTGGTTAACTTGAGATTCAGAATATTATTTTAATTAATAAACTTTTTCACTTATATTTATGAATTTATATATAAATCAATTATTGAATTATTTTAATTTTCGGTTCAATCCAGATTCGACCGTTTGACTCTCAACCCTTTAACTTAATCGGGTCAATGGTGGGACCGATTTTAAGAACATTGGTAAAAGCATTTCAATTGTTTTAATTGATTAAATAATATATTTCAATTTTTCCTTTATTTGGTGAATTCCAAATAATTATCATGTCCGTTCAAACGAAATTCGAGCAAACATCCGTTCACAAGTTACAAACAAAACCTTTTATTGTTTGTTTCCATTCTGCATCAGAAATGAACTTTTAAAAGATTTCAAATAAAAAAAATTGAGATCCAAATATTGGTTGATTACAATCCATAATACACCGGCGTAGGTGAATGTTATTGCAAATTTTTAAAGTTTCACCTCAGATGTCAAGGCAATTTATTGCAGTACAAGAATGGATAATATATAGTAGCTCAGCTCAGCATCATGTTCTTCTAGGCTTTTGCATCTTGAATTATGGTAGTAGTAATAAATCCTTCAATAGAGAGAGCAAATTCAATTGCCATTAGAACCCACACATGAAAGACTCATTTGGAACGTAGTATCAAACTAAACCAGACATTATTACGAACAAAATTAACGTATTTTTCTTCATTAATAATTTAATACTGTCCCGTACGTCCTGATTATTATCACCCACCTGCTTTATTTGTGTGATGAACAGTGCCTGCCAAGTGATTGTCTGAGACATTCCTGATGATCACATTGCAATGGAAATTCAGATCAATTCTTCAGTAATAATGTAAATTTTGTTATTTAATTCAATTAAATATTCAAGGGTCATAAATTGGTGAATGGACAGTAATTTACATGATCAGCAAATTGCCAAAATGGATCAGTTCAATGACACTATTTGGTATTCTCCCAGTTAAATTGTTACTGTTTAACCTCCTGCAATCATATCAATAAAATATCTGTAAAATTGCATAAAACTTCAGAATTCTGCAGTATGGAATATGGAGAAAATTAGCTTACAAGAATCTTAATAATCTTAAGTTCCCTAGAGTTTCTGGGATCGATCCTCCTAGCTGATTCTGATTCAGACCCAAGCTCACAAGTTTTGTCAAATTGCCTAAAGCTCTCGGTATTTCTCCACTGATCTTATTGAGCTCGACTTGCCTGTCAAAGCACAAACATTCATTGACTGCATGTTTGGTATGCATTAATGGATAAAGATTTATCGAGCTTACAAGTATTGAAGATTAGCTAAGATTCCAAGCTCAGGCACGAGAGGTCCTTCTAGTCCCGCGTTGCCGAGGTCCCTTCAATGAATCAAAATCGCATTTTCAATAATCATCTAAAACTAAAAAAACAAGTTATGCAGATTAAGAAAATTATTTTGAATTTGAGGTGGAGAGAAATAGATACTTACACTCTTGTAACACTATTGTTTGAATTGCAGGTGACATGGAACCAGGTGCAGGGATTATTCAGTGTTGAATCCCAGCTTTGGAGGACATTATTTGGATCTATCAGTTTAGTCCTCCAGACTTGAAGAGCATCCACTGCACAAGAACAAAGATTTATACTCGACTGGATAACAAAAAAGATTCTAAGTTTTTAGCTTGTACTAAACGAACTACAAGTGTTTTAACACATATCTTTATAGCTACCTTCAGAGTTGCTTTCCACAGTGGCAATGGCAATGGCAATGGCAATGGCGAGGAAAATGAGAAAGGACCTCATTTGCAGTACTTTCTCAAGCTTTACGAGAAGTATGGTACGGGTTTGTACAGTCTCGATTTGTTCATCTTTGCTAGCAGAATGTAGTTTTTATACCGGTAGATAAAGGCTACAAAATACCTTAGAATCTGATAGCTTTGAATTGTTCAATCAATGTGATTTACACAGGAAGACTACTGACCAGGGCAATTTCTAGATGTTCATAGCCAATTGTATATTGAATTTCACAAATCCTCTAAGTCAATTGAATTTAAAATGTGAGATAATTTGACTACCAAGGAGTAAATACATACATTATTGAAAAATATTGACTAAACCTATCCTGAATTGAATATCATAATTGTTGGGTCATTGTGCACGTGTGATGTGTGTGCCACCAAAATTGACTAAATATCAAATGACAGCTTTGTTAGTGTGGAGTTAACTGGATTTTGACATTTGGCATCTTGCTAACAGTCCGATTGCTTTCTGGATGTTTTCAAGGGTTAAATCCGTCAGTTGACTCCAGCAATTCATTATTCGGAATAATCTGGCTTTAGTTTGAGAGAGAGAAAAACAACCCTTCATCTAGGGTTTCATCTTCTCGTCTGGAAACTCTCATTCGATATTGAGATTTTCAAATCTGTTTCTGATTATAGTATTTTTATGATTGAAAATGTTAATGGCTTAAGCGTTCTTGTGTTTTATACATCAGATTTGTGATTTGTGTGAGTTCTGTGAATTTGGTTGTTCCATCTATAGTTTTTAAAAGATAAGTCAATTTGTGGTTGGATCTTTTGTATTCTTGAATTATTGTAAACTTTGGTTGCCCTTCTGAGCATTTTTAGTGAAATCGAGCATTATCCATTTTAATGGATGCTCAATAGGGGATTGTGTGTTATAAGTTGTCATCGAAAACAATTCTTTTGTTCAATCTTTAATTTTCTGCAAGTATTATTTTCTGTACTTTTTATATCCATGTCATTGATTGCTTATGTGTACTTATGGGTATTTCAATAATTCTTTAAATAGTTTACAAGACTTCCCTAATTTCCTCATAAACGCAGTGTAAACGCGAGATTAAGTATTTATTATTATTTGAAAAATGAACACAAAAATACAAATTTAGGAAAGGGTATATGACATGATGACACAGGATGCACATATTTTGACAATGAACAATGGGAACCAGAAGAGAGAGAGGGTACAAATAAGAGAAGAATTGAGGGCAAGAAGAAAATCAATATTTATTCATATATTTTGGTTGTTAATTACAATGAATAAGCCCTATATTTATATATCAAGAAGTTGAAAGAAACTAAAATCAAACTAATTTCAATTAATCTAGAATTTTATCAAAATAAGCAAACCAATCTAATCTAATTCAAACCCTAATAATTCAAATCAAACTCTCCATTAAAATTCTATCTAACTTCATCTTTATCTTATCCAGATCTCTATCATTTCTTCCTAGCTAAGAGAACTCAACTTCGACGAGTTAGACTGGAACTTTATATTCCATAGAGGTCTGTCTTTTGTCTTGATCAAATGTCGAAATTGTACTCTTGACAACATGTGGTTGCATTCATCCCAAGGAGAACGATCTTTCTTTTGAACCAAATATATAAATTGATACCTTGATGACAACTGAAGTTGCAAATCATCCCCACATATATGACCTGCCCAAGTGGGACGATTTTTCTTTCCGGCAAAAAGTTAATCATGAACTCAGAAAAGCAAAAACTCATGCAACTCAACCAAAACATCTTCAATTGATTGTGCATGATGAGAAGCACAAAGAAATAGCATTGTAGATGAGCCTGCAGAACAGAATGATTGTAACATCGAATGCTCGAATGGGCCCCTATAAGGAAACAATTCTTCCAGATTGAAAATATAACTTTCATTTATGTGTGATGGCCAGTCGAATAGAAAATGTTTATATGGATGTTCCAAAATGCTTTTCTTAACACATTTAGGAAATCAAGATAATGAGATGATAATTCAAGAATAGTTAACCAAGAGGGGGGTGAATTAGTTTTAAAAAAAAATCGAAAAATTAATCAATAATCAAGTATGCAATAATTAGATAGATTATATTAAATAATAAGCACGAATATGAAAGCAATAAGTAAATAGGGATAAACAATGCAAATAGTATAATTATGGAGATTCGATCCTATACAATAATATACGTTCTTCATTACCAAACTCTCTGGCACGAGTAAGACCAATTTCACTATGTTGATTGACTTGTAGTGTAATCCAACCATTTACAAAGCTTCCGGTGACTTACAAAGAAGGAGCACCGATTATTTTACAACGTTAAGCTTTATATGACTTCAACACAACCCACAAGTTTAAAGAAAATTGATTTTACAAATTAAAACTTCTCTCTTAATAAATGATATGATCACAATTAAGTAAAAAGAGAGAAATGGACTAACACTTTAATAAATAACAATGAATGAAACTCAAGTGTTAGGTATGAAAAACTTTGATGTGTAAAATGATTTTCACAAGTTAATTCAATCAAAAGTTTTTCAACACTAAAATGATTTGATAATAATGAATGATATGAGAAATCAATACAATTTTGCCCAAAAGAATCTCACTTGAATACTCTTGAGTTGTCATAATAAATAGCAAGTGAGTTGGTATTTATAGTATTTGAAAATGTGAAGTTTTCTGTCGAACGGACAACCATCAGGATGTTCGAAACAGTATCGAACGACTAAAAATAGCCATTGCAACTGTTGCAGCCGAAGATGTCCATAACATTTGGCCTCTCTCGTTTTTTTTTTTTTTTTTGCAACCAGTAAGTTTTTGTATGATGTTTTTACTCGATTTTTTAAGGTAAGTGATGCTAGTAGGATTGAAAAATTAAGTTGAAATTCTTACCTTTGAAAACCACTTTTTATGCAAACGATTTTACGAAGTAAACTTTTTTCGTGCATAAACGTTAATCACTTGAGCTTTCGATTAGTCATTGCTAGGGATTAAAGTATTTTACTTTTACAAGTGAGTTCAAACATATAGTTCTAATATTTTCTATTGATTTGGCGCGAGTGCACGATTTGTTGCTCGATTTCGAATTTGATGCAATTGCACGATTTGTCTCCGATTTTGAATTCTCGATTTCCATCTTGAGCTTTCTTGATCGCCACCACCTTCACGTCATTTGATAACAATTGTTTTGTCCTCAATTTGATCAAGTTTGCAATATGTAAAAATGAAGACTCAAATGTAAATGTTAGAGATAAAAATATTTTGTTTGTTATAATCAAAATATAAGATCAATCATATGTCAACAATTTCTCCTTTTTTTATTGTGACAAACAAACGATGATTTGCACTAAGAAAAATATTTTATCGCATATGATTTGTACATTACTATACCGTTCTCCCTATATTTTATAGATCAAGCATTCATATGATATTGTTCCCCCTTATTTATACAAGTCAAGCATGCATATCATCGTACATATGTTTTCCCCTTTTGGCATAAGTAAAAAGAGTACAAAGTAGAGAATGAAAACAACAATAGGCAAAAAAGAATGAAATATAAAGCATTACCCAAAGGATGTATAAAATGGAAAACATAGTGAGATATTTAACATGAAGCAAATCAAATCATAGAAAAACATTAATCATGAAGCGAGAAGTTATATACATGATGAAGTAAATAAGATAAAACTCATCATAAAGAAAAATAACGACTACAGCTTAGGAAGCAACAGATGAGGTAAGTGGGCATAGAAATGGGCGTAGAAGGCATTCTGCTGAGCCTGCATCGCCATCTGTTGTGCTTGAATGACTTCATGTTGAGCTAGTATGGCGACCTGTTGAGCTTGTATGGCAGCCTGCTGAACTTGCATATGATGGAGCATCCCACCAAGGCCATCAATCGATGATGTGAGGGAGTCGATGCGGCCATTCAACATGTTGTATTGATCCTCGGTAAATATAAAGCTATTGCCCGAAGATCGAGGGATACTGGAGCCCGGAATGTCTTGAGAAGGAATATGAGCTTTTGGTATGTCATCGTCGTCACCCTCGTCATCTCCCTCAAATGGTATTTGAGGTAGTGTCGAAGGACCCGAGGTGGGGTCCAACCCCTTGGTATGTGTCACCCACTGATCGTGTTCTTTAGTAATTTTCATGCGTTTAAGGGTTTGAATGTTTATAGTGTTGGTGGGTCGAA
This sequence comes from Fraxinus excelsior, assembly GCA_019097785.1. Classification (NCBI taxonomy): domain Eukaryota; kingdom Viridiplantae; phylum Streptophyta; class Magnoliopsida; order Lamiales; family Oleaceae; genus Fraxinus; species Fraxinus excelsior. Next base: position 3,420,861 of record CM032632.1, read on the forward strand.
GTTAGACAAATGTCTCATCATCCAACGAAACATTAAAGTCTTTTAAAAATTTCGTGAGAAACATGCCATAAGGTAAAGCTTTAACGTGCCGAGATGAATGAACAATGTTCATGAGTCCTAATGCAATGGTAGGAAAATCAAGTTTCCTACCGACAAAAAAAATATTCGAGAAGAAAGAGATCAAACGAACTCACTTCATCCCAATTACCCTTTCATGGTAGGATAATACTTGTAATGATGTTTTGTAAAACCTTGCATGGAAGAGTTAATTAGCACTAACTTTCGTGATATTTTCAAAAAAAATCTCGGTGACTCGACGACAAGCCTCGATACGGTCATAGTCGTCTAATGTGGGATGTGCCTTGTGAAGAGAAATTTGTGTTGTACACACCTCAAGTTCTAAAATGTTACGAATAGGAGTTTTGTTTATGACAATGCATTTATTTTTAATCAAACATGAAATCTCACCGAACGAGAAGTAATAGACATGCTTTTGTAAAATCCTTTCGTGAGTCATGGATATGCATGCTCTTCTAAAGTTGCAAGAAATCCAACCCATATTTCAAAGAGTTCTTCTATATGAAATGTGGGTACTTCAATAGTAAAATCCGTAAAATTAACATTTTTACCTATCAAAATGGGGAATTTTTCAAATGGGTTGGCCGGCACCTCGGGTTCCAAATCGAACTCTTCGTCAAGATAAAGGAGGTGGAGATCGCCTCACCTTTCTTTTGAGCATTTTTCCTATTCATTTTGAGATTGACATTGTTGGAAATTACGAATGAAAATGGAGAGCGGAATATTAGAGGTTAGGGTTTCAATTTGGTGAAATTGGAAAGTAGTGGATGAAATTGAGAATTTTTTGAGGAATTGAGATGTAGAAGTAATGTGTTTTAGATTTTGATAAGTAATTGATGATTTGAAATATAATATTGAGTGATGGAGAAAAGTGGAAGAAAATGGGAGAGAAAAAGGGAAATGGAAGTGTTTAGATAAAAACTGCCTCATTGCTGAATTAGACGTCTGGTTCAGCCATTCGGACATCCGGTTTGACAGAGAAAAAACTTCTGTCAAACCGGACGTTTGTCTGAACAGTCTGGTTCAATCTAGATGTCCGGTCTCTTGTCCGGATCATTTTTCTTAAATAATAAACAATACTAAATTATGTAAATATGGTGCGCACACAAAAAAAAATGAGATGAAAATATGTAAGCACATATAGTTATGAACTTAATCATGTACTTCAAATTCATCAATAATGCCTAAACCTCTTTTAATATGTGAGAATCGATCAAGAGCTAGAGGTTTTGTGAGGATATTGGCCAATTGATTTTTCGTGTTTATAAATTCTAACACAATACCACCCTTTTGAGCACAATCTCTTAGGAAGTGATGTTTAATTTCAATGTGCTTTGTCTTAGATTGCAAAATAGGATGTTTAGACAAGTTTATGGCACTAGTGTTATCACACATAATTGATATATGATCAAAGGATAGGTAATAATCACTAAGAGTTTGTTTCATCCATAGAACTTGTGCACAACAACTAGCGGTCAATATATATTCAGTTTCGATAGTTGACAATGCAACAGAGCTTTATTTCTTGCTAAACCATGATGCAAGTGCAAAGCCTAAAAAAGGGCATATTCCGCTAGTACTTTTACGATCGATTGTGCATCCGGTCCAATCGGCATCAAAATAGCTAAGTAGATCAATGTGGGTGGCTTTGGTATACCAAAGCTCTAAAGTTCTAGTGCCACTAAGATATCTAAAGATTTGTTTCATGGACTTACGATGAGATTCTTTAGGACTCGATTGAAATCCAGCACATAGACACACACTAAATATAATATCGAGTCTACTTGCGGTTAAGTAAAGAAGGGATCTGATCATACCTCGATATTTTGTTATATCAATGGACGTACCTTGATCATTCTTGTCCAATTTTATAGATGTTCTCATAGGGGTTCTCATTGGCTTCAAATCATCCATGTCGAACTTCTTGAGCATGTCCAATATGTACTTACTTTGATTGATGAAAATTTCATCACTAGTTTGCTTAATTCGGAGATCGGGGAAGAATTTAAATTCTCTCATCATGCTCATTTCAGATTTCATGCTCATACACTTAGAAAACTATTCACAAAGATAAATATTAGTAGCACCAAATATAATGTCTTTGAAATAAATTTAAACAATGATTATATCGTTCTTTTGAGTTTTAACAAAAAGAGTGGTATCCACTTTTCCTATTGAAAAAAATTAGAAATTAGAAATTTGTTCAATTATTCGTACCAAGCCCTAGGAGCTTGTTTTAAATAGTAGAGAGCTTTTCGAAGTTTGAAAACATAGTCTGGATGTTTGTGATTTTTAAAACCAGGTGATTGTTCAACAAACATTTCTTCTTGAATAAAGCGTTAAGGAAAGCACTTTTGATATCCATTTGATAAAGAATGAATTTTTTATGACAAGCAAATACAAGAAGCATGCAAATAAATTTTAATCTAGCCACCAGTGCAAATGTTTCTTCAAAACCGATGCATTCTTCTTGATTGTAACATTGGATCACTAATCTAGCCTTGTTATACACAACTATTACGTTGTCATCACATTTATTTCTAAAGACCCATTTAGTACCTGATGACGGTTTGATCATTTGGTCTAGTGACTAAATCCCAAACATGGTTATGTTCAAATTGATTAAGTTCTTCTTACATAGCTAGAATCCAAAATTCATCAAACTCGGCCTCTTTGAAGTTCTTTGGTTTAATTTGTGAAATGAATGCACAACTACTTAAAATGATTTTTAGTAGAGGCTCTAGTAGTAATACATTTTGATGGATTATCAATGATTAGTTCTTTAGGATGGGAACAAACCTCCATTCTTTTGGTAGAGGTAGATCATTTTGGACTTGGGTTGACTCTTTTTCGCTTTGCCGAATATTTTCTCCTTCTTGATGCTCATCTATAGATTTTTCTTGTGTTGATCTTGAATAGACATTTATTCGAATGGAGTTTCCAATCTTACATCAATATCAATACATTTCTCACGATCAAGAGAGTTAGTTTCATCGAAAGTGGCATGCATAAATTCTTCAACTATTAGAGTTCTTTTGTTGCAAACTCTATAAGCTTACTAGTCAGTGAATATCCTAGAAAAATTCCAACAACGGATTTTGAATCAAATTTTCTCAAGTTTTCTTTTGTATTCAAGATAAAGCATTTGCATCCAAAAACTTTGAAATATCCGATATTGAGAATTCTATTTTTCTAAAGTTCATATTGATTTTTGGTTTTCTTTCGACTAATTAAAATTCTATTAACAATATATCAAGCGATGTTTACGGATTCAGCCCAAAAATATTTTGGCATGCTATTTTCATTTAGTATGGTCCTAACCATTTTTTTGTAGTGTGTGATTCTTTCCTTCTACTATACCATTTTGTTGAGGAGTTCTAGGAGCCAAGAAATTATGTTCATATTCATTTTCATTACAAAACTCATCAAAGACGAGATTATCAAATTCTCCACCGTGAATGGAGTGCCCCTTTCCATTTTGGACCTTTTTGCAAAAATATTTAAAGGTTTTAAAGCGTCATCTTTGAGACTTAAGAAAAAAAATCTAAGTGAATCTAGAGAAAACATCAACGATAACGAAATCATAGTGTTTTCCACCTAAACTAGTGGTTCTCGATGGTCCAAAAAGATCAATATGGAGTAATTGAAGTGGTTGTAGTGGGTGAGTGCAATTTGGGTTTGAATGAACTTTTCACTTGTTTACCAAATTGACATGTATCTCAAATTTTGTTTTTTTCAAATTTCAAAATTGGTAAACCTTAACAAAACCGTTTTTGGAGATTTTTGAAAGAAGATCCATCCCAACATAACCTAATCTCCTATGCCATAGCCAAATATCATCTTTCAAACTCACTAAACATTTTTCATCATTTTCAAAATCAGTTTTTATTATATAAACATCTTTGCTTCGCCTTCCTATAAATAATACATTTTTAGATATAGCATCCTTAATGAAACATTTAGAATAATCGAATTTAATATAATAGTCTTTATCACATAATTGACTAATACTAAGTAAATTATGTTTGAGATTATCTACCAATAATACATTCTCAATGGAGGGGGAAAGATGATTACCAATGTTTCCAATTCTCATGATTTTCCCTTTGCATTGCCTCCTAATGTGACATGACCTTCATCCTTCTTTTTAAAGTTCGATAGTAAAGTTCTCTCTCCAATCATGTGCTTTGAACACTCGCTATCCAATAATCATTTGCTTTTCATCTTCTTTGGTACCTACAAAAATAGTTCAATTTTTTATTTTTGGTACCTACACAAGCTTGGGTCCATTTTTGAAAAGAAGCACAAGATCATCAATCTCTTCATCGCTCATATGTTCACTTGAAGTTCCTTCTTCAATTGCCATTTTGAGAGCAATTTGACGCCTATGAGGCTCTTTTGATTCTTCCTTGCTTTTCCTTGGTTTCAGTATTGTTGAGATCATATGTCATCATGGTTCCATAGATTTTTCAAAGGGATAAGAATTGATGTCTTTAGTGTTTTCTATCAACATCCTTAATGAGCTCCAATCTTCCGAAAGCGATCTAAGCATTTTACTTACAAGCTCACCATTAGTAAATTTAGGATCAAAGCCCTTGAGGCCATCAACAATATCGGTGATGCGAGTAATCATGTCAACAATAGGTTCGTCTTGTTTCATGAAGAAATTTTCAAATTCTTTGACCAAGAGATTAATCTTGGTTTCTTTTGCTTTACTTGTGCCGACATGAGTTACTTCTAAAGCATGACATAAATCATATGTAGAGTCACATGTGCTAATACGATTAAACTCATTTCTATCTAAAGCACAATAGATTAGGTTTTTGGCTCTAGCATTCAAGGATAATTTTCTTTTATCATTTTCATCATATTCTTCTCTAGGTTTAGGAATAGATTGATCGGGTTTTCCATCAATTTTAATAATATTGGTGGGCACATAAGGACCAAATTCAATGACTTACCAAATATTATAATCTATTGATTGAATGTAAATCATCATTCTACATTTCCAATAATTATAATGTGAGCCATCAAAAAAATGAGGTCGATCCGTGAAATGCCCCTCAAGATTTTGAAACTTGTTGTGGTTAGCAATTGCTCAAGATTATAAAGTTTTAATTTTAAATGAGCACCTTGCTCTGATACCAATTGATAGCCCAAAAATAGCTAACCAAGCGGGGGCGAATTGGTTTGAAAAACTTTTTCAAAAAATTAATCAATGATCGAGTATACAATAACTAGATAGATTAATTTAAATAATAAGCATAAATATGAAAGCAATAAGTAATGAGGGATGGAGAATGCAAACGGTATAATTTTGAATGATCTACCTCCTCCGTTACTAAGCTCTCCGGCACGAGCAAATTCAATTTTACTATGTTGATTGACTTGTGGTACGATCCAACCATTTACAAAGATTCCGGTAACTTACAAACAAGGAGCACCGATCCTTCTACAACATTTAGTTTACGGGACCTCAACATGACCCACAAGTTTAAAAAGAATTGATTTTACAAATTGAAAATTCTTTCTTAATAAACGATATAAGTACAATTAAGTACAAAAGAGAAATATACTAACACTTTAATAAATAGTAATGAATGAAGTTCAGGTGTTAGGTATGAAAACCTTTGATGTGTAGAATGATTTTCACAAGTTAATTTGATCAAAAGTTTTCAACACTAAAATGATTTGATAATAATGAATGATATGATAAATCAATACAATTTTTCTCAAAAGAAACTCAGAATACTCTTGAATTGTTATAATAAATAGCAAGTGAGTTGGTATATATAAACTATTGAAAATGTGAAATTTTCTATTGAATCGGACGACCATCCAACGTCTGGAATAGTACCGAACGATTGAAAATAGTCGTTGTAAGTCTAAATCAAAATGGTCAAATTTTCGATCGTTGCGGCTGAACTGGACATCCAGTTTGCCATCCGGACATTCGGATGGCCAGAATATTTGGCCTCTTTTTTTGTTTACAACCTGTAAGTTTTTGCATGACATTTTTAATTGATTTTTCAAGGTAAGTGATGCTAATAGGATTGAATAATTAAATTGAAATTCTTACATTTGAAAACCACTTTTTGTGCAAACGATTTTACAAAGTAAACTTTTATCGTGCGTCCGGATGGCCAGAACATTTGGCGTCTTTTTTTTTTTTTTTTTTTTTTTTTGCAACTTGTACATTTTTGCATGACATTTTTACTTGATTTTTCAAGGTAAGTGATACTAATAGGATTGAAAAATTAAGTTGAAATTCTTAAATTTGAAAACCACTTTTTGTGCAAACGATTTTACAAAGTAAACTTGTATCGTGCATAAGCGTTCGTCACTTGAGCTTTCGACGAGTCATTGCTAGGGATTAAAGTATTTTACCTTTACAAGTGAGTTCAAACATATAGTTCTAATATATTCAATTGATATGGCGCGAGTACACAATTTGTTGCTCGATTTGTCTCCGATTGTGAATGCTCGATTTCCATCTTGAGGTTTCTTGATCCTCACCTTCACATCCTTCGGTAGCAATTGTTTTGTCTTCAATTTGATTAAGTTCGCAAGATGTGAAAATGAAGACTATAATGCAAATGTTAGAGATAAAAATATTTTGTTTGTTATAATCAAAATATAAGTTCAACCATAGGTCAACATGAGACATGTAACAAAAAATAATAATCACTAGGGTCTCCTATCCTATGTTGCAATCAAAAATAAGTTCAAAAATTTCATGGCTAAAAATAATCTGCCTTTTTATCTTAGCATGAAATTTAGGAACGTTGTTAACAGAATGATGAGCTAACACAGTATGTCGACAATTGGTAGGCAATAATTGAATATCAATTGGAAAAGTGTGAAAATAGGTAATTGCCTTAGAAATATTGTTGCAACTTGTGAAGAAGTTTGAGGTAATGTCACAACAAACTTAACTTTAAATGTACACTCAAGAGTATACAAAACGTTTGGAAAATGTGACAATGCTATAATTAAGCTATCAACTGTATCATTGTTAGTTATGTCAACGATCGATTTGAGAGGAGATACAAGATGAGTCTCAATACTATCATCTTCACTATCAGAAAACTCAATTGGTTCAACAATAAAAATATCATTTTTTTTTTCTTTTGAGAGAGGACTAACACAACTAGACTTAGAAAGTAACTTGAGTGATGTGTCCAGTTTTGTACATAATTGATCAAGTCGAAATGATATGTACCAATTGTTAGCCAGACCGTAAGCATCATCTAAGGATTAAGGTCCAGGAATATCATTAGGTAAAATTTCAGGATTTAAACCATCAATAAACCTAGATGTTGTGATGTGGAGAGCCTCATAAATATAACAATTGTTTAATAACTCTTCGAAATGGGCTAGATACTCACTATTAGTGGATGTACCTTGCCTACAGTGACAAAAGAATTGATTTGACAATTAAGTTTGAGAATACATGCGAGGGGGTATTTATAATTCGTTTCATCTCATCCCATAAAGTGATTAACTGTTGACCTAGACCATTACGTAAAAAATACTTCCAATAACTCCTAGTTGAACTGATAAGTGACCTATTAGCATAGACAATTTGACGTGAGTCACTTAAATTGTGATAGTTGAAGAATTTTTCAAGATTATCTAGCCATTCCAGAAATGATTCTGGACTAGTCCAACCATCAAAATCCCAAAGTTGCAATGGAACTTATCTAGAAGAATAATGAATATTGTGATCATAGTCCCTAAATGGAGGATAATTGTATAGGCACAGGGATGGGGAAGGCACACTATGTTCATAATGATATATGGGTTTGGTGTAAATGCATGAGATATTGTAGGGTTTATACATGACGTTAGAAGAATACAATCAATTTTTTGATTTTTTTCGTAAATTTAAAATTGATAGGCCAAAACACTGAAATAAAAACACATGTTCAACATAAAAGAGATTGTTACCTCACGATAGTCAAAAGAGTCGGACAATGTTCCAATCATGATTTTCATGTTGACACGACTACGGTGGAAGAGCGACAATTGATGCATTTGAGTGGCTATGTCAATCAATAGGAACAAAAGTGGATGATTTGTGTAAAAGAACAATTCTTTCTTTTCTTTTCTTACTCAATTTTTTTAACTAATCTAATCTACTAATAGATAGAGGCAGAAATCCAAATAATTTAGAGCACCCGAAGACTATTTCCAAGAATAGTGGGTTGAATGGTGATAACTCGAGGCTGATAGAACAAAAGGATCGTATGGTGGAATGGCTGACGCGAAATGTCGCGCTAGAAGGGATGTGGGGATTTGTACCGAAGATGGTGGCAATGGATGGTGCTTTTAATGATTGTTGATGGATTGTGTATATATAAGGATGTATGACTGGGTTCTTCTTTGAAGGTAGTGGTTGGGAAGGTGTGGTGTTGATGACTGAGTTGGCAGTTGATTTAGAAGCAGGTGGCGACGATTCGTAGTTGAGTTGTCTGTGGGCTAGGTATCGATGGTTGGGGAAAGGATTAAGTATTGGAGGGTATGGTGGTATAGGTTGGGGCCAATTTATGGTTTGGATTACTGGATTAAGCTAAAATGGGTTGGGGATGGTTCAGGAAAGAGAAAATTAAATAAATCCAGATGTTTAAACTTCATAGTGCAAAAATCAGGTGTGAAGATTTTTTAATCAAAATTCAAGTATTGAATTAATAATTAAATATTATGCCCATCCAAACCCTAATTTTATTTCATTTCTCCCCCTTCTCTCTATTCATTTCTCTTCCTCTTCTCTCTCTTCATTTCTCTCTCTCCAGCAACCGGCGATACATTCAAACTCGACAACCGGTGACGAAGGAGATGCGTCGACCGACGAAGGAAATGCATCAGCCACCGTGCACGATGCACAGCATCTTCCCCATCGTAAGCAGCGACGCTCACGCCATTGTTATTTCTCTTTTTTTCCTCTTCTGCATATGTTTCCAATTGGTGTGGTAGTGCGATGGTTTGGGAATTTTCTGCACGGTGGTTGGGTTGTTTCTATAGGTATGGTAGCGTTGGAAGAAATCTCTAATTTTAACAGGCGTTGGTTGATTGGAGTTGCAGGTGGAGGTAGAGGTGTTATGTGGTGTTGGAGCATATGTTTGCGGGGGGTGGCGGGGGCGATGTGTGTGATAGTCATAGCGTCGTTTTTGGCAGTGGTGGGACAGCATTTGTGACCAATTATTTGGTTAATTTGTGACTAAATATTGGTGGTGGAACATGATTGAGGTGGGGTGTTTGGTGTATATGACCAACTATTTGGTTTATCATGACTAACCATTAAATTGTGACATTAAAATTCGATAATTTGTGATTAAAAAATAATTCGTGATCAGAAATTTTGAAAATATGTGACCGATAGATAAATTGTAACATACAGTTTTTTTTTTATCTATGATCAATGAAATAAACTGACGTATAAAATTTTTGATTTGTGATCAATAAATAAGTTGTGACTTATAATTATGTATATGTGACCATTAATAGTATAATTGTGAATTTATTATATTTAAATAATAATTATTTTTAATTAATTAACTAAATACCCGAGTTTTGCATTTTTTTAAAAAAAATTAATACCTAATTTTTACAATTGTGAAACTTAATGCTTGATTTGTGAACTCTTTCCTTCAGGAAATGGATTTAGGGAATATGGGTTCTGTATATGAGCTGGTGATGGATAAGTGGGATGTAGGTTATTTTATATGAAAATTTCATTAGTAAGACATTAAGTATGATATATTTTAAATTTAAGAAATGAGGTTTACATTTTCAAAAGTCATATATTGATTTAAATTTTATTTATTAAAAATTAAATAAAGAATATTTTTTTAATTAAATATATTAAGGTCACAATATTATATAATTTATTGTCACGGTTATGTATTAATATCAATCACAGGCGACACAGTCACAAACAACAAATTTTGTAAGACACAATTTATTTCTCGATCACAAATTAAATAAATTAATTGGTCACATATTATTTTTTTTGTCACAAATCACAAATTTTATGAGTCACAACTTATTTCACGGTTATAAAATATCAAATTAATTGATCACAAATTATTTTTAGGTCACGTTATTTATTAGTCATAAATTATTTATTTCATTGATCACACATTAACCAATTTATTGGTTACAATCAACAAAACAATTTGTGACCACCACTACCTCACCACTGCCTCCAACATCATCACCGCCAACACCGTTGCAAACACGATGATAATAGCCAACACCAATCCCAAATACCATTACGATGGCTACTTGTATCAACTACCACCACCGTCACTCTAGATCTACCACCAGCAGCGTTAGATCCACCAGCACCATCACCAATAAAACCACTGCAATATCACCAAACCATGGAAATCACCACAACCACCACTATCGCCAACACCATTGCTTACACTAGGGCTGTAAGCAAAAACTGCTAAACCAGAAAATCGAACCGAAATCGCATTTTGAAAACCGTCGATTTGGTGCCACGTGGACCCGTTAACGAAATGGTTTTGAACCAAACCAAACCAGTCAAAAACGGTTTAGTTTAGTTTTGAAAATTTTAATTACGGTTTAAAACCAAACCGGACCGGTGAAAAAATATATAAAAATAATGATTTTTTTTTAAATTCATCCAAATATGTAAAATTCAATAATTTTATCATTTGTATGTATTTTTGTCAATTTATAATTTTATATTACATATATATTATTATTACTAAATAATCCTAATTTATATTTAATAATCTCAAGATTAACATAATCTATCAAAAATCCTTTTTCTCTTTAGAATTCAAATTTCTATAGTTGTTTCTGAGTCTGCATTCTTAAATGGAGGTCAGATACTTGATTCCTTTAGGAGTTTATTAGGTGCAAGGATGGTTGAAGCTTGTATATGCGGAAAGAATTGATTGCAAATTAAGAATGAACCTATAGTGTTGTGCCAATATTTAGATGAAGTGGAATCATTTAATGATTCAATGAAAGTTGTGGCAGGTTGTTTATATTTTCTATTACCATATCTTTAAAGATTCTCTTATCTATCTAGTATTCAATACTATGATGATATAACGAATACATTTGTTTGACAATGAAGACTATGAATCATGTGTGACAACAATTGGTATTTGAGTATATGTGAGAAACTGAATTCGTAACAAAATACAACGTAAGCTTGTGTAATTGTTATGTTTAGATATTATAAACAATTGATTTATTATTGTGGTTGGTTATTCTCTATCTAATTAGTACTTTTGTTTTTCAAATATGATGATCACGAGGTCTTGTTGAACATCATTATATATTTTGGGCTTTAAATTTAGTTTAGTAGACTTGTATCGTAACGTTACGTCTTAGCCTAAAATGACAAACAAAAAACTATATTTTAGTTTATTGTGATTTCACTTTGATTTAGTTGGTATTTAAATTTGTAGTACATATATTTAGCTTGTTTTAGATTTATTACTAGTAAGATATAAATATATATTGAATTCAATGAATTAATATCATAAAAGTAGATGGACAAAAAAATATACGGTGAAATCGGCGGTTTAAAATCGGACCAAACCGTTAGGTTTAGGTTTGAGTATTTTTCAAACCGTTCAAAATGGTTTGGGTTTTTCTCAAACCCGTTTAAACGGTTTGGTTTGAAAATTTATCAAAAACCGCAAAAATCGGACCGCTTACACCCCTAGCTTACACTAAGGTGACCATCGCAACCACCAACTGCACCACAACCACCATCAACGCCGTCATCTACACAACTCAAAGTCAAGCTAAACATATATTAGAGTAAAATCAAAACCAATTTAAAACCACATATCTGAAATCAATTTAAAACAACGGTGATTGTGGCATCATTGCCAACGATGAGCAATGAGCAACGTAGCGATATTATACGACGCTCTCAGAGAAATGTTGTTGCGACGATATCGCAACCCGTCGGAGCCATCATGAGCCGAGCATCAAAGATGCTCTAGTGGAATCAAAGCAACAGATCAGGGAGAGGAACTAGGAGCATCACCTCTTGGAGCGGAAGCAATAGACCAAGGGGAAGTTGTTGATCCAATTGGAGCACCAACCGGAGGAGTAAGAGGAGAAGACAAGAAACTCAAAAGGCAAGGTTATGGTTGGCGTCAAGGTCAAAATAGCATAAGGAGATAGAGTTGGTCCAAACGCGCTGCGGTGGCGTCATAAACGCTGTGCATGAGGCACTCCGGTGGTAGTGTGTGGTCAATAGAAATGAGAGACAATGAAGAGATAGAGAGAGAATGGATTGGGAAAATGATTAGGGATTGATTTTTTTTTTTTTATACCCAAGGGTCCACATTCGATAACTAATCTTGGGGTTTACGCATTGGCCTCTCAAGACGCAAACTAGGTAAATCGCGGAATGTACCCCAAACTAGCCAGGGTTCAAGAGCCTTCCCACTGATCTGCCAAAGTGTCAAGCGAGTCAATATATGTTGTACCTTGCCTTTCAGGATAAATCATATCTTCCAGGAAAGAGTCTATCTTCCAAGAGCCTCATGAATCGAACCCGCGACCTCTGATCTGTCAGCAACTAAGAGTCCCGTCCTTTTCCAGTTGGGATGTGCCCCGGGGTACACGGATTGAAAATTTTGATGCGGTTGAATGATGTATGGTGAGATATGTAGATTAATTTATTAATTATTTAATATTATTATTTGTATAAATAAACCTTAAACGTGATTTTTGAAATTGAAACTTAAAAAATCTGGTTGTTGGTAATTTCCACTTATTTATTTATTATTATTGTTTTTTTTTTCTTTTTTTGGAGTTTAGGTTTTAAAAGTTGGTATAGGGTTTGGTTCTTGTTATTCTGTAGGTGTGTATGGCTTTATGAATAGGTTAGGGATTTATTAAAAGTGGGATTGGATAGGGTTATTTTGGGTTGAATATAGGGCTAGACAAAACTTTCAGATCGAACCGGACCCGAACCGAGCAGTTCTTATTAAATTAAATATTCGAACGGATATCTAAATCGAGAATCGACGGATTTGGTTTGAATATCGGTTCTAGACCAAGAACCGAAAAAATCGAATAAGAACTAAATCTCCCTAATTTTTTTTATCTTAAATAAGTCAAATTATTTTATTTTTTAAAATAAATTTGCTAACTAAGTAATTTAGCTCAAACCCAAAATATGATTTTACTATTTCTAATTTTTAGACAAGCCCAACTTAATTAAATCGACCTAAGTTTTACTCAAATCTCTTATTTTAGCGTAGTGTCGTTTCTATCGTTCTATTGTTGTGAATTAATCATCTTCCCCTTCTGTGATTTTAACAATCAAATTTATGAAGAACTCAATAAAGAGAGTTGCAAAAGATATCACGAGATTGAACTACGTTATTTTATAAGAGTTAAGATTGAACATGTCATTCAATTTAGGGTCTGTTTGTCTCCCATTATTAGCGGAAGAATGATGTAATGACTAGTATTTTTTGGATAATGCGTTGTTGAAATTTAAAGTAACTTTATTGGTTTGTGTGTTTATTGGATGAATGTGTAGTAAAAATTGTTTACTGTAGAAAACAATGTTTGATAAAATGGTAGACAAACAGGGGCTTAATGTAGCGTTGTTGTAATATTAAAATAAAAATTAATTATTGTACGAAACCTGGAACCAAATAGAATCGAATGGAGCTGAACCCGAACGGTTCCATAATTAAATTTAGACCCTATTGTTCTATTTACTAAATACCCGAAAATTCGAATTTGGTTCAATTTTCTTTAAAATCGAACCGAACTGGACTATGCTCTGCCCTAATTGAATATGTGGTTTATGGGTATGGGGATGGATCTGTAGGGTTAGTTGTTTGGCTACGGTTCATAGTGAGATGGAATTGGGAGAATTTTTGTGGATTTGTGTTTGGGGCTTAATGAAGAACATCTATTGGACAGCTTATTTGAGCAGCAGCAGATTGGTAGTAAAGGACGTAACCCTTTTTTTTTTTTTTTTTTGCTTTCAAACTGAAAAAACAGCAACTAAACGGCAGATGAATAAGCTGCTAAATACTTTTTTTTTTTTTTTTTTCAATATAAAAATAGCACTACATGACAGGAACTAACTACTTCTTTCTTCCTTCTTTTCTCTCTTTTTTTTTTTCGAAACTAACTAAGAAAACCGGAAAAAACGGCTGCTACTACTGTAATACGAATTCTTGTATTTTTTGTTGACAGCACTACATGACAGGGTTTTTTATATTTGAAGGTAATAGTTCTTATTGGATGGTGGAGATTAATGGTGTCTGTGGACGGGATGGGTGGTGGCAGGCTATGGGATGGAAACGGTTGATTGGGATTTTGAGGTAGTATATGAAATGCAAGTTGTAGCATTTTTTATATGGAATGGAGTGGATGGTATATGGAATGGATGAAAATGATTGGTGAATTTTTGGACTTGAAAAACGAGGATGCCTCGCTAAAGAAAAACGAATTGCTCTAATACTAAATTGATGCGGAATACGCATATTTTGACAATGAACAATTGGAAACACAAGAAAAAGGAGTGCAAAGAATAGAAGGATTGAGGATAGAAAATCGATATTATTTATATATTCTAGTTATGAATTACAATGAATAAGTCTTTTACTTATAGAGTAAGAAATTGAAAGAAACTAAAATCAAACGAATTTCAATTAATCTAGAATTTTATCAAAATAAACAAACTAAACTAATATAATTAAAACACTTATAATTCATACTAAACTTTCTACTAAAATTCTATCTAATTTAATCTTTATCTTATCCTGATGTCCATCACACGTACTCCAACTAATGAAGAAAAAGCGGAAAAATAAACCATCGTAAATACTGCATGCACTTAATGTCCATTTTTATCTATCATTATTTCAAAACTCTTTTTCAGAATACTCATTTTCAACAACACATTCACACATTCTCTACTTGTTAACCACACATTCTCCAAGAAATCACTATTTAAAACAATATTTTTCCAAAAAAATGCCACCAAACAGGGGCTATAACGATGATCAAGATCCTAATAAGAGTTAAGACAGTCTAGTCGAAAACCACTAAAAAGAGACCCAGCAGTGTTTTTTTATTTAACTGCAATGAATTAGAATTCACTTTTTTACTGATAATTTGAAAGGGTAAAGAATTCCAGAATCTATATGGTAATAGTTTGCAGGTAATCTTAGAAACCATGTATTATTCTACAGAAAACGTCGAATTGGCCAGCCTAATTCACCATTTGGAAGTTCCACTGCTACAGGCTTCATAAAACAGTATCCAGTTCTTGAGCAGGAACCCATAATTTCTCTCCTCATGCCATTGCCAAAATTTTCATGTCTTTCAGTTTTTCTCCTGATATTTTGCCTTTTTACTGGTATTGGCATGGCCTCCAAACCCATAAGTTTGGCCACTGCCCCGGGTTTGCACCAAATTACACGTTCTCCTGCCAACTTAGGAGGCAAACAGCGAGTTCTCTCTGCTTCTAAGTTATAACCATGGTTCCGGGACATTGACTTTCTTGATCCAGAAGCCAGGTTTTGAAATGAAGAACGATACATAGAATCTTTTCCATCGAGAGAAAACCGAGGGTACTGATTTAATGCATTTCTTGCAGTTCGCAGAATATCAGAACTATTAACACACGACATCCGGTGTGGGATTCCCCTATCATCATCATCAAGTTTTTCTCTTCTAGCCATTTTCTCTTCCAAATCTAACTGCTTTATCATCTCCTCTAAGGTCACGTGTCTTTCCCCCCGAGTATTGCTCTCCAAGTTACATGGATCAACTTTTTGCTGGTTGAGGGTTGCAGTCGAGGCATCGCCGTTGCAGAAGTTTCTGAAGCCTTTCCTCATTTTGGCACCCAGAGAAATCTTTAGGAGAAAAAAGGACAAGTCCCTCATGGCTTGGTTCTTGTTTCAAGAATCAGGAGAATAGAAAATATGAGGTTGAGCAGATAAAGAGCTAGAAAATATGGGTGGTGAATGGAGTCAATACCCAGCGGTGGGACTTCTGTTACATAGCTTTAAAAGCACTCACATGATCAAAGAGTATATTTCACAAGTTTCCTCACACTAAATCCCTGAAAAGCTCTAAAGAGACTGAGTATGTTGAGTGCTTTCATTAAAAACTGTGCTTTCATTAAAAACTTACTTTCAAACTCAACAGGGACAAGCAACTAACATCACATTTTGTCCATCAAAATCATAGCAATCTCATTCAAAATTCTCTACGCTATTACAAAAATATTATCAAACTACTATTGTCTGGATTGGTGGGCGTGACCAAACCGGGATAAACCATATCCCAAAAAATCATTAAGGGCTCATATCATTTCAATACCCGAAAACAGACCTATTATTTCCCGTCCATTGATAGGATAAAATCATCAGATAGCATAAAAGTCACATGAGCAAGGTGGCTACACAATATTATGCAAATAAAATGTTGTAAGATATATATACATACGAACATAGATGTTCATTCCGTTCACAACTCATTATACATTTGAAGCTTCACTGGCCTTGACAAATCGACCCTTTACTCGCGTCCTAGTATCAGCTCTTGCTTTTCTTGATTCGTACCGGATGTGCTTATCATATCTATTTACAATATGTGTCATATCAGAAAGGCACACTGCGAATTCATTGAAAAAAAAAAAATCCAATGAACGGGAAGACGTACCTTCGTGTTTTCTTCTTTTCTTTGTAACGTTGCATAGCATTCCCTCTGTTCTTGGCCAAAAGCTCCATATCAGCCTTAGTTATTGCAGCTGTGGTACAATCATTTTTCGCCAAAATAGACTGGTCCATAAAATGGATATTTTTTGAGACAACATAGGATTTCGGTTTAGTATATCCGGAACATGATGATGGCCTTGATGCTGGTAAGTTATTGCTCTCGGATGTTGCAGGCCCCGGACTAACTATCTGGTTCTACATTTTTAATGTAGTACGTTATAGTTTTCAGGTTTAAAAAGAAAAGAGTAAAAAACACAAACAAAATGGATTGTCAGCATATAACATATTTTTACACATCAAAGGATCATCAAGTTGGATTAAACAAGGCTTTTGCTAGCTTCTTGTTTGCCAAATATGAAGTGAAATCATCAATCCCAAATATTTCAGACTTTTTTAATACGAACTATTAAAATTTATATTTGAATGAAAATATGAACAAAATAAGCGGTTACCTAATAACCATTGACATCATTCGAGATTTTTGATAATTTTATTATCATGATGATCGATTAGTTGAGGTGAAAATTAAGCAGCGGTCCTCAACCTATTAGTAACGTGACAATTGGAACTCCAATCCTTATTTCTAGTGGGTTCCCAACTTTTCAAGTTCTCGTGGCAAATGGTTGCTGAGCCATATGAGTTATGAAACCGGTTCCAAGGGGAGGAATTAACCTACTAGGGAGAACACACCATTCAACAGGGAGCACACTTGGATCCCTATTGGATAGACTTTTTATATTTTGGCCAAATGGACAAAGTGTCTACTCGGACCCAACATACTTGTAAAGTTGGGTACCACAAGGAAAAAAAAAAACAAAGGTTGAGGACCCCAAATGCGCTGGGGACCCCCACATTAATTTCCCCAATATAAAATGAAACTTCCTTCCAAAAAAAATTAATAAAAAATGAGACTTGAGTTGTCAAGTTGACAAATAATTCAACAATTATAGGCACTGGGTAGTCAATGGAAAAGGACACAATAAATAATTGTTTGGCTGGCCACCAAAATAGACTCTCTTATCCCATCAGATAAAGCTTTAGAGTCCCATAAAGTTCACTTTGTCTTCACATAGAGAAAAGAGGGTATCTCTACTAATCAAAATGAAGAGAATTTCTAGCATTAAAAGAAATCATACCTCGTGTTTAATTGAACGATCTGCATCTTTGAGCAGTTGGCCATAATTTTTCACCATATATTCCATATCACTTGCAATATATTCTTCAAGAGGGATAGATGCCTCGTGCCCCCTCAATTTTACCAAATTAAAATCCCATATCTGTACATCCAAATACAGAATGAAGCTAGTTCAATTTCTTGGGGAAGGATCGAATATATTTTGTGGGAATCAATCTCAAGTAGAATTAAGCCATGAATCCATCAACTACTATCATAAAATCCTAAGAAAAATTGGGCAATAGGCACCCTTCAAAAAGTTAATTAATGAAAAAAAGTATGAAGAGTGATGGAACATATCAAAATCTTCAAAAGCACTAACAAATTAATTCAAGAAAACACAAATTTAAGCAATTCGCCAAACAATTCTTTAGAACAAAACCTGCGACCCATGATCAGATGTGCCAGCATTCCACATGTTTCCATCCATCATTCTATAATTCTCCTTTGGATCGTCTGGTGTAGTCTGCATTTTTAGCAAGGATGTAAAGCCTCTATTTTGCTGCCAACTCACATTCCCCTGATGCCACCCACAACTCTCACTTCCGCTCGGCGTCCCAGGCACCGCCTCCTCCTGACCACCGCCGCAGCCATCAGGCAATCCACTTTTATACAATTCTATTAATTGCTTCAAGATCACCTGCTTCTGCTTCCCGCAGGTTGGGATCCTCTTCTTTGTGATCAATCCATCTCCATAATTAGAGTAAAACACAGAATTGTCATTAGGCACCATCAGCTCCTGCAGCATCATTGAACTGGGTACAGCCCCGTCCTTACAAATCCACGACTCTAACAGCCCAGTTTCCAACCCAAGATTACCCGATGAACTCAGTTGATGAGTTAGTTTTCTATCTTCAATTTCCAGTCCCCACGCCACCGCCAGGTCAACGGGCGACAGGCAACCGGAGAAGGGCTGAATAGGGCTGCGATCATGGGAGGCAGACACTACACAGCTTCCATGGGCATCCCAGTCACAATCTTGGCACAGTACGAGGTTATCCGTGGCGCAGTGGGTGGAGACCGGCTCGGAGCCGCAGTTATCACAGATCTGCTGGCGGAGGTGCTTCTTGGAGAGGTCGTTGGCCGAGTGCACATGCTGGTCACATGACAAACACAGCTTAGCTGAATCCGCCCGGCAGTAGAGCACCGCCACCTGATCACTGCAAAAATCGCACGCCACTCGACTCCTCCCTTCCATTCACAATATTCTAACACGAATTTAATGTTTTCTCCTATGCAATTGTTTGTCTGAAACTGAGAATTTAAAGGACGTCGTGAAGTTAAGTTCCGATTGGAGGAATGTATAAAGATTAAACTATGAAGAATGAAGTAATCTATATATAAGCTGCTATGAATTTGATTAATAAAAAAATAAAAATATCGTACCTTTTTGGTAAGGTGGCATGGTGACATCTTTTTCATTGCTATATAAGTACTTAGCCCACCTTAATCAAATTTTTAATTAATTATCTAAGATGGATGATCCATTAAATTAATAACTTAGGTCTTTTTAGTTCAAACTCAATTTTTATACGTGTCATGTTACATTTATCGAATTTTTTTACATAATTTCTTATCTACTACTCACAATAGGGAGCTGGGGACCACATCTTGAGATTTTTTTATTCACGTGGGGTCCACGTGCATGTGAGAGAGGGTAAACAATTCTGTAAGGAGTATTATGTACAAATAGATTTACCCTATTAATATTGCAAACTAGCTAAATACTAAGATCACGTTCGATAGGGATTAAAATCCAATTATAATTGAAAATATAGTCGTTATTGGATCTCACTCGTTTAATAAAAGTCAACAATAACAGCTAGTTTTTCAATTTTAATCCGATTTTAATATCTACCGAACATGAAAAATTATTTATTTCGAAAGTTAAGATAAGATTTAGGAATGAGATGGACCAACCAAGCAAGCAGATAAGAACGGATGTATTTCTAATTAATTAGTGGAACATCACTAAGCAAAAATTAATTCTTAAAAAGGTAATGCATCTGAACAACTTAAAATCGATTTGATGTGGATGGGATTGGGATGTCGAACCAAAACAATTAATTGATTGATTGATTTTATCAATCATACTCTTGTAAATTACTTAATTGGTCATCGATGACATTCAACTAATGTAACTTCTCTTCTCTTCAATAAAGGTATGTGAAGAAAAAGCTGAAAACAAAAAGTAATCTTAATTATTGTGAATGATGGATTGGATGGGGTCAAATTGTGAAGATAATTAATCATAGATAATGGAATTAGTGGACCCAACATTCTATGCATTAATTAATTAATTGCCTCATTGAGCTCCACTTAACCAAGAAAATGCATTTTGAAATGGTAAAAAAATTGAAAAATGTGTAGTTGAAAAATAAGGAAAAGTTTATGGCATATTCTCTTTGTTGTTTTCAGATCATTTTCAATTTTCGAAATCTTTACTTACCTATTTTCAAAAATTAATTTCCGAAAACGAGTTTAAAATTTACAAAGAAAACGGAAAACGCTAAAAAAAAAATTTTTTTTGGCTGTTTTCAGTTAAAACCAAATCAAGATTTCATTTTTTTTTATTTTTGACAACAATTTTTTCAAAATGACAAAAATAACGTGTTTTCAACAATATCAAAATGGACACTTAAAACACAAAATTCAAAATGAATTCAAAACTCAAAACTAAAAATTGAAACACGGAGAGAACGGCCCCTAGATTTTACGTGTAAAATTATTTATGAAAAAATGTGTAGTTAGAAATGAGTGTTGAAAAAATAAATTTGGAGAATAATAGAGCTCAAACATGAACTATAAGTCCCTGTTTGAGCTACATTAAAATTTTCATTATCATTCTTCTACTCATTTTCAACAATACATTTTTCAATAAAATAATATTTTCCATCACATCAATAACTTTTCTTTCTTTTCAGCTACACAATCTAATACTCAAAAATACATTCTTCCAAAATAACATGGCACAAACACGCCCTTGCGTACTTTTCCTATTTATTTTCTCTAGAAAATGAAAAAAATGAGATAGTATCGATAAAATAAGTTAGGTTTTTTGCGAGGTCTACAGTCGTCACTCATGACATAATTTTTTGGATTTCCAACGGGCCCACCAGCCTTTGAATATTCTTTTCTTTAATTAGTTCTTTGGTTAAACATTGTCATATTTTTCTCAATTTCTATTGACGTATGTAACGTGTGAGCTCCTAACTTATTGGATTATTCACAATGTAAATGTACCATAAAATTTGTATGAATTAAAATTATTTTCAACTACATATTCTTTCAAATTTTCAATAAGAAATTTTCGTATATAAATAAAAAAAAAATTCTTTATTTTTAACTGTACGTTCTTTCTAAAATCACTTCGTTTAAAATTCGTTCTAAAAAAATAGAGCTCAATCGGAGGGCACGGTGTTTGGTTGACTTTCAAGTTATTTAAAGATAAATTTCACTGTTGAATCAATATAATAATAGAAACTGTAATAGTAACCAAATATCAAGGTCGAATTGCTTCTTGTTTATTCCATAAAGATGCAGATAAATAATAAATGTGTGACCAATTCAACCAAATTCACGGCTAAACAAGTCCATTCAACGAGTATCTCTATCAACTTTTTTTTTCTTTTACGTTTAAATTTAGGCTACAAGCCAATCCCAACGTCAAGATAGACCAGAGTGGGGGCCAAGAACCACATGTCCCCTTTATTGTTACTTTTAATTTTTTTTTAATAAATACGCGAACACAAACTATAATTAATAGGGTAGCTTTTTCACATAAGAATGAATAAAGAATCAACAAGCTAGATAAATTTAAACAAAATCTTATACGAAGTTACGCCATGAAATTTAGAAAAATTCAAATGAGAAATTTGTTTCGACAATAAAGAAATCTTGACCCCGTGTTGCCACTAAGATGCAGTCATCGTTTCTTCTGAGAGTTCACAACTGTCGCGAGCAAACTTATTAATGATGAGGAAGGCATTTTTGTTATACTACTAATACTTGTACTTGTTTTGCCATTCTGCTCAAGTGTCACGCAGTAAGAATGTTTAACTCTCCATTCGGCACGACAAGCACGCTAACAACTAGGTGCGAGGCCTATCTTACCAATAGTGACCTAATGATATATGATCATATGCAGG
Organism: Fraxinus excelsior; assembly: GCA_019097785.1. Taxonomy (NCBI): domain Eukaryota; kingdom Viridiplantae; phylum Streptophyta; class Magnoliopsida; order Lamiales; family Oleaceae; genus Fraxinus; species Fraxinus excelsior. Next base: position 3,443,021 of record CM032632.1, read on the forward strand.
TATTCGCCCTTATATTCTACTCATAGCATGCGTATATGTCAGTTGTTCGGACTTGCCGGTCAAAGAATGAGGGGAGGGCGACTTTGAGGAGTTGAACCTCGGGAGCCAAACCTGCGATTCGTGAAACCAAGCCTGGCTGGGGAAGAGTTACAGGGCGTAAAGCCAAAAAAAAAAACGCGGATAGGTCAAGGGCATACTATTTGGGACCTGGTCACGGGAATGGAGGAATGGTCCAGAGAATTGGTGATGGGTGGAAAATAGCATGTGAGAGAGGTGGAATTGATCATTCGATTAGGGTGAGACATAGAGCAAGCAATTGGTGTAATACCTTAGGCTCTTTGGTAGTTTAGATTTATAAGGAGATTAAAGATTCTAATAATGTTCTCTTCTAGCCAAGTGTGGTATGAAAGGAGAGATTATTTTTTCTCCAATCAAGGGTTAAAAAGACTGAGGCCATGTTCCTTGTACTTGCCCGGTGTCCAACCTACCCAGGACAGATACCACGGCAGCTGCCCCACCCCGTTGTCACGTTATCAGTCGATTTTTCTCCCTACCTACAAGAATTCTGATCCTATTTTTCCAGTTGGTCATATGGCCCAGTATGTAAAACAATTGCACAACAATGCATATCTCGTAAAGAACTTGTGAGGGTAGAGAAGTGGCCAAAAGAAAAGATTTTACGTCCTATTCAAAAATCCAACGAGGGAGGGATGTTGCCAGTTGAACATCTGGTAGGGAATGAGTCTCGATCGTGTAGTTAAAAACTTCAAATATTTTTTCACTTAGTTTTCGTTCCTTTTAACTATTAGGATCTGTTTGATTGCAAATATGGAATTGGATGGAAATAAAATGAATTACAGAGAATTGAATTGTCTAAAATTTGTTTTACGGAAATGTAATTAACTGTGTTTGATTGATATAATTTTTCATTTGAAAAATATTGAAAGTTTGGTGTCCGTTTGGCCAGGGGTGGACCTAGCAACTCTTTTTTTTTTACAATAGATAAATGTTTTAGCTTATATAACTGTTATTTCATTTCTTCTTCGTCTTCTTTAGTTGATTTGATTAGAGCTTGCTTTTTTTTTTTACGAGATGTCTCTGGTTCGATTCCCTAACTTGCAATTCATATATTTTTAGTTCTCCATTTTTTACCATTTTACAATTTTTACCAAAATTAATGGCAATATGGAAGGGAAAGTCGAACCCGTAACTATCCTCAAAGATTATTGGAATCTTTACCATTAGAGTATTTGATATTATTGTTAACATAAATTAATATAGTAAGTTTTAAATATTAATAAACGATCTCGTCCTTATGATCGTTGATTGTCGACATTGACCAATCAACGTTCGGTCGGACTGAACTTCAATGTTGAGTCCACCCCTTTGTTTGGCTTTGTTTTTTCAAGAAAATTGTCCATTAAAAAAATAATTTTTTTTTACCAATGGATCTAGAATTTGTTCCAATTGTCCAAAAAAATTATCATACCGAATACCATTCATTTAGTTTTGTTTTACATGAAAATTATCAATAAAAGTGATTATTTTTTTACCGTTGTTTCTAGAATTTTTTTCAATTGCAAAAAAATATAAAAATTATCATACCGAATATCATTCGTATGACTTTATTTTGCATAAAAATTGTCAATAAAAGTGATAATTTTTTTTTACCATTGTGTCTAAAAACTTTTTCCAATTGCCAAAAAAAAAAAAGCTAGAAAATCAATTTCCACCAAATTGATGGAAATTAATTTTCTACAAAACCAAGGAAAAGGTGACCATGTTAGCCAAACCAAGAAAATAAATTTCATGGATAAAAAAAAAATGTATCAAACAAGGCAAAAGCTAGAAGTTGAAATTTGTTTTCCATTTTTCATGAAAAATAATGATCTATCAAACAGGCCCTTAGATCTTTAAGAGCCTGGAGAATAGGAGTTTTAACTATCATACCAAAAGTGATAGGGAATCACAACAAATAGAAAACATAATACAACTCACTTCATACAAAACAAAATTACTCCATGAAATGTTGCAAAATTTACAAGCATGCAAAATTATATTTATTCCATAATTCCAAAATCCTTTTTTTTTTTTTTTTCCTCGATAATTTCTTTGATGTTTCACTAACTTGCATTCCAGTTTCACGAAAAGTTTTCAAAAGTCCACGTTGCTTTCATTTAGTTTTATCATACAGATGTACTCACATACAGGAAGGATGAAATCTAAATATGGCCATAGAACCAATGATCAAGTCGTTAAATCACGCAGGCAAAGCAAAACTCTCTTGTACCCACTGTGGAGGATCCATCACCAGACAAGGATCAGACTTTTCAAAGTCAGCAACCTAATATGAAAAGTAATCAAGTCAATGATAAGGAAGATGAGAGTGAATAACAAACCAGAGTAGAGAAATAAATTCACCTTCTCGTTGCAGCTTGGGCAATAATGATATTTGTGCCATAGGCAATCCATTGAAGGGCATAGAAAGCAAACGCCAAGCATCATCGGCATCATACAACCAACAAAAGCCGCTAAACTTGGTTTATGTCTGTTGAACAAGCAAAGAGAATTACTAAAAAAACATATATATGTCCTAGAAAACTTATATTATAATATAAATTTTTTTATCAGGACAAATCCTACATCATCTGGCAGTTAAGGTAAGATGCACTTTGAGATTTTACCACAGATGTCCAATAAAAACACGGCATTTAATTGACAATGTGTTCTAATTACTTATCTATAACAGTTCATGTTTTCTTTCCAAGAGAAAGAAATTGTTGATGAATTGAGGAGAATTCAATGTTCTAAGTAAAAAAAAAAAAAAAACATGTAGTAAACATTGAATGTCCTAAGCAGAAACAGTGTAAGATGTTATTGGCATCTTCACATTGTAGTAACTTTGTGGATCCAATTAACAGTGAAGAAACGCCATATCAAAAGTTCATTAAACAACACTGCAAAATTATCTAATTTTGTGCTTTTTTAAAAACAAAAATTTCCAGATACCATCGTAAATTTCAAGCTATAATATCATCACCACTGCAGCTTGGCCATTTATGAAGAAAGCTGGTCCCATGTTGTTTACACTCGACTCCCAAATATTGGAAGTTATGAATACCAAAAACAGCTTTTGCAAAGAATTCAGACGGCTCAGTTTCTTTATAGAACATCAGTTCAATTATATAAATGATAAAAAATAGTGTGAACACCTAGGTCCTAAGTAATAAAATCAGTACACCGACTAAAAAGTTTCCCAGTACAGCATTCCCTCTTGTAATTCTCAGCTGAAAACAAATCCAATCTCTATTAGAAGCAAAATTATGCAATTATAGTTCCTTAATCTTAATGGCACATAATGTTATGCCGTTGTGGTACAGGAAATAGAAATAAAAAGAATAATAATTGAAACAGAAGAATTAGTAAAAGAATTAAAAAAACACAATTCTTAGTTGATGACAGAACATTTTATAACAGATAGAAATTATTTAGAAGCACTAGAATTTTCACGAAGAAACAGAAGGGCTTACAAAGTTTTCTTCCCCCAAAACTTCAGAATCTATCCTAATTAAACAGAATAATTTAATAATTTCATTATTTGTTTTTTATAGGTAATCGTGAAAACATGTGCATGTTGATTTGAACCTAGGTTAATTTAATAATTGCATTATTAATATCAATACATAAGAAAATCAAAAGCTTCAATTTCAACAGCATCCAACATAGAAAGTGATTTAAAATTATTAACATGAAGGTTAGGAAATTTAAATCTTGAAAAAATAGGAAAAGAAAAAATAACTAGAAGATTACCAAGAGACTTAAAATTTCCAAGATGAGTTTGTCAACACCATTCTTAGGAAGATCTAAAACAATTAATGAAGAACCTTCTAGACCAAGTACATCAGGGATAAATAGAAGTTTATTGGAAAGAATATTGAATAGACCAGAACAACATGACCAAAATATAGAAGAAATTTTAAATCCACAAGAAGATTATATAAGATTCCAAACACATGGTTTAAGATTACTCAACCCAAATGTTTTATAGAATAGAGGAATTTTTGAGTCAAGAACACAGTTTTTTAGACATAATAGAGAAGTCTCAATCCAATGTTTAGGTAATCAAGTTAGGAAATTAAATTTAATATTAGAAGACTCTAAAAGAGAATTAGAAATTAGAAATTTATTCATTTAGGATTAACAGTTAATGAGAAAAAATTTAGGATATAAGACATTAATTACTATTTATGATGAAAGATTTAATAATATAGATAAAAGCCAGATTGCTAGACATTGTCTTTCCTTTTATTAGAGAGACTATATTTTTTTCATTTCTACTTCAATTGTAATTGTGTGCCCCGTACCACAACGACGTAACAATGGTATCAGAGCGCCGGGTTTATAGTCGATTTTTCATGCTACAGTCACATCTATTTAGTGGAAATGAGGCATCTTCAACAATGGCGACAAAGTACGAAATAGAAAAGTTCAATGGGAATAATTTCTCATTATGGAAAATGAGAATTAAAGCAATTTTAAGAAAAGATAACTGCTTGGCGGCAATTAGAAATAGATTCGAGGAGATCACTCACGATAGCAAATGGAACGAGATGGATGGCAATGCAATTGCTAATTTGCATATAGCACTAGCCGACAGAGCATTGTCAAGTGTGGCGGAGAAAAAGACAGCCAAAGAGATATGGGATACACTGACAAAACTGTTCGAGGCGAAATCATTACACAACAAAATCTTCTTCAAGAGAAAGCTTTATACCCTTCGGATGATGGAGTCAACTACAGTGACCCGCCACATCAACACCCTCAACACTCTATTTTCACAGCTCACATCAATGGGCATAACACATAATATTTCTCAATCCTTTCTTTAGTCAATGGAAACTGCAGAGTTTTTGCATTTCTACCCACTGTACCGCATCTACCACCCCTAAACAACGCTAATAAAAATTCTAAAAACCGTAAATTTTACACCGCTGCTTCACAATTTTACACTAGTCAAGCTTCATTGAAACTTATCACTCCTTCCCAATTTAACACTGTTAAACACAATTGCGCCAAATATTTTTGCACTGGAAAACAGAACCGCACAATTCACAAAATTCAAAACCTTATTCTCAAATATTTGAAGCCCCAACAGACAGTTGAAATACTTTATACCAATAACAGAGAACACGGAAAAAGGGAATTGAACTGTTGAAGAACTTACTTGACGGAGGTGATTCCAGTATTACCACAGTGAGCACAATTAAAAGGCGCCGGCGTGTCTCGGTAAATTGTCTGCTGAAGAGGAATTCCTTTTGGGTCCCCAACGACGGCGTTTGGGGGGACTGCACCGGATTGATAAGGGTTTTCACCTACGTAATACTGTTGAGGCATCGGCGCTTGGTACGCCGCGTTGTATGGGATCCCGATCGCAGGCTCCTCGATCTTCGACGATTTCTCCATAACAACAACGATTCGATTTTTCAGAGGAGGGTTTTTTAAATTTTCGATGAATTAAGAATTTAGTTTAATGAATTTTTCCGGAAGAGATTATGCGGATAGTTGACGGCTCTAGTAAGAAATCTACATTTCATTAAAACGTGGTGTGATTTTATTGGTGAATTAAATCGCAGGACCCCACTATTTATGCGACGAAAATTCATTTGCATTAATCAAAATCATCTAGAATTTCAATGTACGACTCAATCGATGGCCATGGGAAGAAATAACGACTTTGACTTTTGTTTCAAATAAATATTTCGACTTTTAAACCTATTTATAATTTTTAAATAACTGATAATTACTTTCCAAATATGCTATTCGACACTTCTTGCGCAAGTTAAGAAAAGAAGAAAAATTAAAAAGAATTTTCATCATTTCATGTAACACTTTCCGAACATGCTTAGATTTAGCACGTCTTGAGCAAGTTAATAAAGAATTAAAAATCATTTATATGTATCCTTTTTACGATTAAATTATAATCTGGTCTTCAAGTCATTCTTCGCCTCGACTCCTTTAGAAAAGGTTTTCCCAGCGGAAGTATAAATAATTTATAGTTATTTTGTTTAGTAATATAAAAGTGGGTCAAATTTATTAATGATCTTTAGACTAACTTATTGCATGATTCAAATCATTTTCTTATTCTCAAAAATTTATTCTAGGCCACTCTATGGGATTGGAAAAAGAAGCTTTCACCCAAATTATTTAAAGTTCCTCCGAATGGTCCCAATCCGAAGTATTGCACAAGAGCTTAGGGAACAATTAATGCAAAAACCTTTGACTCGGGTTTTAGGGATCAAAGCGATTTTGACACACCATCTAATATATTTACATCGTTGATGAAAGCAAAAGTCGAATATGGATCAACTAAAGATACATGTGAAGGGAGAGCATACAAAATTGTTGATATCCGACCTACGATCTCACCAAGGGAAGTACCGACCTGAGGGGTAACTATTGATATCCGATATGCGACCTCATTAAATACAATTTGTTATATGCATTAAACACATGCTAATTTAAGGTTGTGTATTTGAGGTTAGCTCGTACTAATAATCGTTATGATTGAGGAGACATAATGATTGGAGATTCCTTACACAATGTCAAACATCCAATCAATCAATTACATTTGGATAGGCTCATGACAGCACTTCCTAATTCGACCAATCATATGCTTTAGCTTCCTTCCCTGAGTAATTCATTAATTATTGGGAACCACACGTAAAGTTGACTCATAATGACCTAACAAAGTCGAGCTCAGTAGCCAATCTAAACATGCAAAAGATGTACTTTCTATAGTTGATAAGACAAGGAAATGAAGAATGCATGATAATCCTTCTCTATAAAATGGAGGATAAAAGTCTTCAAAAAAGGGAGAGGATTCTAAACACTTCATATTTCAAATATTTCCTTTGACAAAAAAGGAAAATACTTGTAGTTTACTCTTATAATTTACAAGTCAATATCAGTAAAAATTATCATTTACATTCTAAGTTGGTTGTAATTTTGTTCACACGATTTTCAACGTCAACAATTTGGCGTTAGAGAGAAGGCCCTACCTTGTAAAAGAAGCCCTAACTTTCCATAAAACCCACAAAAATAACATCATGGATGATCTTTCAGCATCTGAAAATCAATCCCACATTCGTATTGAACAAACCAACAATCCACTAAATATTGGAAGAGGACAAGGTCAAAACGAATGTGTTGACCCTCAAATGACCATGGTGAGGAAAGTCATTGAAAAGTTGACAAATGTAGTCAACAGATTAGAACGAAACAAACACATGTTCCTCTACTCAAAATTGAGGTGGAGTCCCCACATAGGGAAAAAACTAAACGACCTCCCACCAGAAGAGTTCTCCATTTCACCTTAAAAAACGCATTGTCGATCTGAAAAAAAAAACCAAAGAAAGCACAGAAGAATATCTCATAATGCCATTCCCCTTTCACTAAAGACATTATTGCTGAACCTTTGCAATTTCCTATCAAGGAAGTCATTCAGGCATTGCTCATCAACAAGTCGAGCTGAGGTTGCATGTGCTTCAACACTCAGACAAATTTCCTATCAAGGAAATTATTCAAGCTTTACTCATCAGTAAGTCGAGATGAGGTTGCATGTGTTCCAACACTCAAATAAATTTCCTAGCAAAGAAATCATTCAATCATTGCTCATCAGCAAGTCGAGCTGAGGTTGCATGTACTGCAACACTGAGACAATTTTCCTATCAAGGAAATCATTTAAGTCTTTCTCATCAGCAAGTCGAGCAGAGGTTACATGTGCTACAACACTTAGATAAATTTCCTAGCAAGGAAATCATTCAGGTCTTACTTATCAGCAAGCCGAGGTGAGGTTGCATGTGCTGCAACACTCAAACAAATTTCCTATCAATGAAGTCATTTAGGCCTTGCTCATCAGCAAGCCAAGGTGAGGTTGCATGTACTGCAACATTCAGATAAATTTTCTATCAAGGAAGTCATTCAGGCCTTGCTCATCAGCAAGTCGAGCTGAGGTTGCGTGTGCTGCAACACTCAGACAAATTTCCTATCAAGGAAGTAATTCAGCATTGTTCATCAGCAAGCCGGGCTGAGGTTGTATGTGCTGCAACACTCAGACAAATTTCCTAAAAAGGAAATCGTTCGAGCTTTGCTCATCGACAAGTCGAGCTGAGGTTGTTTGTGCTCCAACACTCAGATAAATTTTATATCAAGGAAATCATTCAGACCTTGCTCATCAGCGAGCCGAGCTGAGATTGCATGTGCTGCAACACTTAAACAAATTTCCTTGCAAGAAAATCACTCAAACCTTGTTCATCAGTAAGTCGAGCTAATGTTGCATGTGCTGCAACATTTAGATAAATTTCCTATCAAGGAAATCACTCGAGCATTGCTCATCTACAAGTCGAGCTAAGGTTGCATTTGATGCAATACTCAGACAAATTTCCTATTAAGGAAATGACTCAAACCTTGATCATCAGCATGCCAAGCTAAGGTTGCTTGTTTTGAAACACTTAGATAAATTTCCTATGAAAGAAATCGTTCAAGTTTTGCTCATCAGTAAGCCGAGATAAGGTTGTATGTGATGCAATACTTAGATAATTCAATATATTACAAGGTGTGTGACATCTCATTTGCAAGTCAAAACTTGACACTTGTTCAAGACATTTATTGATGTAATAATTGTAAAAATGGAAAAAGAGCCAACCATGTTCAAGGTCAGTTCGCCATCAAGGCGAGCACCAACCTGGGGGTAACTTTTTATATTCGACATGCGACCTCACCAAGGCGAGCACCGACATGTGGGGTAACTGTTGATATCTGACTTGCGACCTCACTAAGGCTAGCACCGAGCTAGGGGTAACTGTTTATATCCGACCTACAACCTCATTATACAGTTTATTATATATATTAAACTCATGCTAATTTAAGATCGGGTATTTGAGGTCAGCTCGTACTAATAACCGCCATTATTAAGGAGATATAATGATTGGAGATTCCTTACACACTGTCAAACGTTCAATCAATCAATTACATTTGGATAGGCTCATGACTGCACCTCCTAATTCCACCAATCATATGTCTTAGCTTCATTCCCTAAGTAATTCATTAATTATTGGGGACCACACGTAAGGTTTACTCATAATAACCTAACAGGGGCGAGCTCAGTAGCCAATCTAAACATGCCAAAGATGTACTTTCTCAACTCGGTACTGTAGCTGATAAGACAAGAAAATGAAGATGCATGCTAATCCTTCCCTATAAAATGGATGATAAGAGTTTTCAAAAAAAGGAGAGAATTCTAAATACTTCATATTTCAAATATTTCCTTTGGCAAAAAAAGGAAACACTTGTAGTTTACTCTTGCAATTTACAAGTTAATACTAGTAAAAATCGTCATTTACATTCTAAGTTGGCTGGAATTTTGTTCATATGATTTTCAACGTCAACAAGAATAATGCCTAAAGGGGAAGGGAATGAAATAGCTAGCCTTCATTTCTATCTATAGTTCATGTACTTGCTTGAAAAAGTACCATTAGTCTATTCTCTCATCATAGAGTTTTCTCATCAATGTAAAATCTTTTCTATAAATCGAGGAAGTTTAGATGTGATCTTGTGGAGTCCTAATTACCTTCATATAGGAGCCACATGGAGGTCTTGAACATGTGAAGGGTCGAACCATCAATGCCAGAGCCTAGGTTGACACGCCTAAGGCCTAGGCCAACGTATTAGGGGCCTACCAATCCATGTCTGTCATCCAAAGATCAAAAGTTAACGTTAGAGAAGGTTGAAGCCATAAGCTAGATATATGGAGAACTCCATAGAGTCTGAAGAAGCATGGGAGTTGTAAACATAGGGTAATTTAGTGTGGCATGGATATTGTGCTACAAATATCTAATGGCAGATCGAACATCAAGTAAGCTCTCCCAAATAGGCATGTGTTGGGCAATCTTGTCGAAGTGTCGCACACCATACACTCCAATAGGGAAAGATGAATGATTGGATGGGACAAGGCAAAAAGGAGCAATCAGCGCTTCCATACAGTTGCCATATATGCACGTATGCTAGAGGTGGAGGAGGAAGTAACCCCCATCAACCACCAACTTAGTTATGAGTCAAGTTGTCCACCACTCGATGGTAGCACATTGGTGGGAGATAAATCCTCAAGTTAGGTATTTAAAAATTATACTCCCAAACAAAACTCTATCGATTATTCTTCCCATGCTCAACTTTCTACCATTTAACTTGATTGCCAAGGTGCATAAGAGTGTTGCACCACTTGTGGGATCAATAATTTTGCATTCTAATGTAGTCTTAGTGTGGACAGAGAACTCTCAACATTATTGACTTCGAGGTCGGACAGATTTTGAGGTATTATTTCTTTTAAACATAAGAAAAAATATATATATTTTGAGAGTAGACCCTAGCTTAAACCATCTTAACTTGAAATCTGTTAAGGTATTGTAAAATAAATTGTCAATTTATTCCCAGCTCCATGAGAAGGGCCATGGACATTATGGAAAAAAGGGGTGAACGTGTTATGGACTTTATCCAGTGAGCCCAAGCATCAGATTCATCTGACTCTGCAGCAACGACTAACAAATCATTGGACCTATAGGTTCAGTCAATTCCTTTGGACTTTGTCTGCACAGTGTTCAGAGCCCAATATAAGAATTAGAATTTCAATTAGGCTATTCTACCGACTTCAAAATATAAGATGGCAATAATTGCTAAATGAATTGTCTTATTTATAATACTAGTTAGAGTGAAACGTCTACTGCGTGTTATTCGCACGTTATTTTTAAATATTTTATAAGTGATGTAAAAATAATATTTGATACCATTTTTTTTTTTTTGGATGATTTGATGAGTTTCAAACAAAGTAAAGAAAATAATTTTTAGGATAAAAAATTATACTCTCAAAACTCAATTTTTATTATTTAAATTTTTTATGATAATGAAACACTACAAATGAGTAACATTTTTATACTTTAGTACATAAGAATTAATTTCTAATACATGAATTAAAACATTCATTAAAATTTCTAGATATATGAATAAAAATAAATTCATTTATAATAACTCTGGATTCGTGTAGATCAAGATTCATCGAGTTTGGATTAATGTGAATATTAATTAATTGAGAATTAATAACATGAAATTCATTATGACAAGGATTTTAGAATATTACATATTGAAAAACGAATAGTAAGGTAGTATTGAAATAATTGAACTGTAGTATGGTTAAAACCGTCCAAAAAACTATTTTCACTTGATGTGATATTTAATACATTATAGATGTTAAAGCCGAAACCAAACTAATAAAGAGTACGTAGATACTTCATACTTCAAAACGCAAAATAAAAGTTCAAGAAACTCGACACGTACAATGCCAAAAAGTCTGTAAAACATTAACCCTTATTTGGTTCAGCTAAAATACCAGATTTCAATAGATTTTAATAAAAGTTGATAAAAATAATAAATCTTATAAAATGTGTGGTTGAATATGAATATGAGAAAAAATAATTTTTAAAAAATGGGGGCCACATTCATGAGCTAAGTTTGAAAATGTTTTGTATACTATAATCATGTGCGTTATTTGAATTTTAGAATAGAAAAACACGCACCTTCTAGTAAAATACTGGGGAAGATTCTCCAGTACAATTTCAAGGAGGAAAATTCTGAAATTTGGGACAATAATGTGGAAGAAAGAAGCACGCTAGAGTTGAAGCCACTACAATATGTTCCCCTTGGTGCATAAAACCAATTCCCTCGTGCAACGTGTAAGGAATATAAGTGCTTTCACATTATCGTATTATATGCACTAAATACTTCCTCTTACAATATTAGTGCAATTCTTGGACTTTTTATAGAAAGTAAATTTAAATTAATGAGTAAGTCAAAAGAGGGGGGGGGGGGGGGGGGGGGTTGTTATATAGACGATTGCCAGCTATTAAGGTGGCGTTTGACACTCATTTTAGTAAAAAAAAATGTTTTTTTGAATAATGATTGATGAAAGAATGTGTGGTTAAAAAGTAAGGAGAATTTTCAGGTTTATGTGTAATATTATTTTATTGATAAAATGCGTTGTTGAAATGAAGAAATAGAAAAATAATGAAAATGAGAAAAAAAAAAATGAACGTCAAACCGAGGCAAAAGATCCACATGCCACAAAAGACTCTAGAGGCTCCGTTGTTAGGTTGAAGACCTACTTCTCATAGGGACGCTATTTAACGCTACTGATATTTAACCCAAGTCAAATCAGTAATACTAATGATATTAAATTAAAAGTTCAATTAAATATAATGAATTATTGTCTATTTAATGTGATCAACACCGTTGATTCTAAGCTCGTGTTTGATACACATTTTCACAAAAAATCATTCTTTTAAAACTCATTCTCAATTACATATTTTTCAATAAAATAATATTACACGCAAATTAAAAAAAAATTCCTTATTTTTTAACCGCATATTTTCAATTGCATTACATCATAAAATGTATTTTCTTTTCCATAACATACATCAAACGCCCTCTAAACATCATTATTCCTACTTATTGTGGTGAAGGCACATGGTTTCAACTTTCATGTGGGGCAATTGATCCAGACGGAATTTTAGAATTTCTATTTTTTTTTTTTTTTTCGTTTTTACTTTTTCCTCGAAAGTTAAAAATTTTTGCATGTTCCATCTTTGTACAAATTTTCCCCTAAGGCAAATCACCAATTAATCGGTCATTTATCTTCAATCTCTAAGATTTGTCAATTTCGTCAAATTCTAACGTATGTCACTGCTCAGTTCATCATCATCGTTCACCAGAACACCTCTCTTCTTATATCAAGTCTTGACCCATGAATTCCATAGGTATTAAGCTTATTTGTTTCAAAAAATGAATTTTTCAATTTTATTCTCCCCCGTCAATGAAAAATATCTAATTTTGACAATACCTACGTACCGTTAAGGCTATAATCCCTTATCGAATAAATATCTGGCAGTTAAATAACATATAAGAGTTTATACTACTCCTCTTAATAAGTTGACTTTTTAAGTTGTAACTTAAAATCTTAATAGCATCTCCAATGCCGTCGTTGATTGTGAAAAAAGTTTGTTAGTGTATTTTATACACTCATTGAGACTTCTAAACTTCACGAATTATGATTAATTGAGTGAATATCCAATCAATTTGTTGCAAAAATATATTAATTGGGAGTATATTTCTTCATGATTAATTGAAGATCATACAAATTGCATGAAGTCAATATAAAGCATTAATAGAGTAATCGAAGGAAATTAACAAATTTCTAAATCCAACATTTAAAAGTTCAAGCACTTAATTGTTAACTTTCAAAACTTACATTAGATAAGTTATAGATAATTGTAAAATGAGGAGGACTAAATTGTAGAGATTTAAAGATAAATGACCCACGGTTCAAGTATGAAGGAAATCCAAGGACCAAGTTAAAAAAGAAGCAAAGTGTTGTAGCAGAAGCTTATAGAAAATAAACAAAATGGTGAAACTCAAACCTGTTAATTCACAAATGAGCGCCAAGAAATAGAGAATATTGAAAAATAAAAAATCTCAATAATTTTTATTATAATTTATAATTAAGTTCAACTAAATGCCATTAAGGCTTGCAACCCATATTTGAAATATAACTAAAATCTGGATAACGACGAAATTCTAAATAATGATTTAACTCTAGAAAATTCTGGAAATTAATTATGTTATCATATGTTCGCGTTAAAGCCGCAAGCATATGAGATCGTTGTACAAGTAATAAAATATGTAAATTAAGAGTATTGTTCCTACGAGAAATAAGGTCTAATTTGTAATTTAATAGCTACTATTAAATTCGAAGTGTGATGAAATCAAAGAAGATGGTTCGTATATTATTCATACTAATCCTAAACTACTAAAGCAAATAAATTGTTTATCTAATATGTGAATGTTTGTATTGGAATCGTGAATTCGCCTATTGTCATTTAATTCAATTCTTATTCATAATCTAGTAAATTCATGCATTCAAGACAATCGATAATCAACTTTTATTCAATATTTTTTTCTAACATATATTAAATTTATGTTCAACATGACCCGCCTATTCCTAGTCTAAATTCATATGAAAAACATGCATTGAATCACGTGATTGCACATGTCATAGATATTATTCCTAATACATATTGTCCATGTGTTGATTTTGCCGCGTTTTAGATTTATTGTGAGTGCTCCACTACAAAAAGTAACTTAATATCTAATTGGTGATCAAATAATCAAATAGTTCAATGAGATTGCAAAACCAATCGAGAAAAATAAAAAAAAATATTAAACTAATTGTCTTGAATTAAAATAAACAAACAATAGTGTTCATCATTCATCCAATACAATGAAAAACTTAGTCTAACATTCTTATAATTAAATTACACAAGAATAATCAGAAAAATATCACCCGAAAATAAGAAAGATTTAAGAAGTATGAAAAATTCACGTTATTAACTCAAATCTTCAAATCGGGTTATGAATCTTCAAAATCCTTTTATGATTCTCCTTGAATTGATGTATAAACTTGTTCTTCGCCTCCAAAATATGAAGAATATGATGAAATTTCGATCGAAAGGAGGTCTCTCATGTTATGGTCGAGTTTGGTATTTAAAGGATGCAAAAAAGATTGTATTGAATTATTACCAAAACAAAATTAAGGAAAATTAATTTTTTTTTTCTCTTTTAGCCTTAAGGCGCACGCCTAGTACAACTAGGCGTGCGCCTTGAGATTTGAGCAGCCTCAGGCGAGGCTTTTTTGGTCTGGGGCGCGCCTCTCCTATAGGCTCTCGCACCCTCACCTAATTTACGACAGCTGAACAATTCTCAATATTTAACTCTCTCCCGATATCCGATTGAGGTGATTCAAAGTTCACTGGAAATACAATTCAGAGGGATACAAATCCTCTAGAAGTATAATGGAACATGGGACTCTCCCATGTCCTGCTTTAACTGGTTATGAGAGCGGGCAAGGTAACAAAAATATTTGATGGGACTGTTGATGAAAAATGACTGATCTGTCTCATATCCAACCCGTTGCCATCCCTATAATCGTTTCCTAACAAATTAGCTAGTTAGTTAGGTCAGTTATATGATTTATTAGCAATTATAAATCATCAATCTCTAATTAATTGTGTTACTCAATTAAAGTAAGTGATAATTGAAACTAATTGAATACTTAGTTTTAGTGGATACATATTTGGACTCATGTCCACTTTATTACTTGCCAGGATATCATTCATTTGCGAGATTTTAGCGTAATTTTATACCACCTCTGAAATGGGCATTGTCACGATGAGATGGACTCAAGTTGATGTGGTATGAAGTAAAGTAGACAATGTGAACATGTCTTTTTACAATTTTTAGAAGTTCGGCCTATCCGTTACTAATTGGGGACATAAAGTAAAAAAAAAAAAGTCATGATATTTAGAACTACTGAGGTTACAACACCAGTCTAGATAAAATTGAGTAGCATTCAATGAGAAGTACAAATTAGTCATATAATTCTATATTTAATTGAACATATTTAGTGTCACATAGACAAATATTATAGTATTAATAATGCTAAATAGCATTATTCAAAAGTTAAATATTCTTTCTCTTTTCTAATCGAGAGAAAGTATTATTTATATCTCCCTAAACAAAATGACTATACTATAGAAAAACTCATTGAGAACCAATTTTGAACTTCACCATTTATTTTTAAACATTGATGTCAAATGAACTGAAAACAAGATAATTGATAATGAGAATAATGGCTAGGTTGCTACATACAGAGAGAGAGAGAGAGAGAGAGAGAGAGAGAGTTGGTAGTTGTCAGGGTGGACAGGAAAAAAAGAGTTCAGATTAGATTCCATATTCGAAAAATACCAATTATATGTGTCGGTCCTTTGTAACACTGACCCAAATATCCAACCTACCATTCCCATGCCCATCTCGTGAATATATTCTCTATTCTGCACCACCAATACCAATACCTGCTCTTGCTTTCTACTCTCCTACTTCTCTTTCTAAAAATGAAATTCCATTTTGGTCCCCAAATTTTATTTTTTTTAAATTCACTTTTTAACTCATATTTTATTGGACCTATATCTTTTATTAAGGGCACGTTCGGTAGAGGTTAAAATCAGATTAAAATTGAAAAATTAATCGTTATTGTTGACTTTTATTAAACGAGTATGACCCAATAGCGGTCATATTTTCAATTATATATATATCAAAACAGATATTTTTACTCAAACCAAATAGGAGCTTTAAAATCTTCTTAATCAATTGCTCTCGGTCTCCACTTCCCATCTACACAACCTCTTTCCATTTCAAGAAAGTTTACATACTGAATTGTTGGAGACGTGTTGTATAATATTGAACTATATTAAGATATAAAATCTCGTTTACTCTATTCAGATCTGATCTCCTATCCACCAGGAGCGGACTCTGAACTAAACTACAAATCGAGCTAATATGTAAAAAAAATTACACATGAAATTATACAAAAAAAAAAAAAAAATGAAGTGGGCTTACATCTGTCCCTGTTGTCTATAGTAAACATAATAAAAATTTCTTACTACTGATGTGACAAGAGAACCTTGCTTATGATTATTTATAACAATCATACATTTAGAGAATTATACTTACGGATATCTTGTGATATCAGCAGTAAAAAAATTTTATCCTACCCACCAGGAGCGGACCCAGAATTGAACTACAAGTCGAGCTAATATGTAAAAAAAATTACACACGAAATTATACAAAAAAAAATAAAAAATGAAGTGGGCTTACATTTGTCCCTGCTGTCTACAACAAACGGAATAAAAACTTCTTACTACTGATGTGATAAGAGAACATTACTTATGATTATTTATAACAATCATACATTCAGAGAATTATACTTACGGATATGTCGTGACATCAGCATTGAAATTTTTTTATCTTGCGGATGGGAGATCAATTCTATTACTCTATTGTCTACACTATTTGAAAAATTAAATTAGGTGCATAAATAAATTATTTTTTATTACTTTACGCCATTTGGTTTGTGTTTCAGAAAAAGCAGATGGTGTTGAAGAAATCCCCGGCATTCTTTTCGGTTACTGCATTTTCATCGTTTCTCACCAACAAAATTATTTTATCAGATCTCAAATCTAGCCTTCCAAATTCCAATTCATTCTCCTAATTTTCCTAAGAACTTTTAATTAAAAAAAAAAAAAAAGGGTGCTTGAGTCACGTGACTTACATGCGCGTGAATCAGGTACTCGTTGAAATATTCTCACGCGCGATAAAAACTCCTCTTGACCTAAAAACCCACCTTTTTTATTTCATTCTTACCTTACTTTTTGGTTCTCAAACTCTCTCTATCTCCCTTTTGAATGCCTATAATTTAAGTAAGTCAATTTAAGTTAGTGGATGTAGAAATGGCAGCTCCAAATATGGCTGCAATAACTGCATCCTTGGAGAAATCTCTTCAAAACTGTTCTCTAAACCACCAAGAAAGCAGCACCCCCGACGGCGGCGGAGGGGTGGATGATGGGACGGGGCTTGGCCACTCAGCCACTTCAACTTCACCGGAAAATCATCATTTGGATGCCTCTTTAGAACTCAATTCCCAAATCTCACTCCCTTTCCATTGGGAACAATGCCTAGATTTGAAGGTAAACCAGATCTTTGCTCTTTCTTCTACTGTGTCTTTGTTCATTAATCTCCACATCTAGCAAACAATGGTTTCCGCTGGTCAAACCCTAAAAAGGGCATCAACTTTTCATCTATTTTCCTTTTCCATTGCCTTTCATTTACTCCATTTTCTCCAAAAAAGCAATGAAAAAGGAAAAGCCCTTATAATTTTTAGCCTTTTTGCTTACCTTTAATGCAAATTTGATTGACGTTTTTTGGTTTCTTTTTGTTCTTTATGTTTCTTGATTCTATGCATTACAGACTGGTGAAATATACTACATAAATTGGAGAACGGGAATGAAAGTGACCGAGGATCCGAGGACCACCGTCGAGTGCAGTGGGGATTTGTACTCTGAAGACGATTGCAGCTCGTATGACAGTGAAGAGTCATCATCAGAGCCTTCACCTTCATCACAATGGAATCGTAATCAAGATTATCATGATCATCAAAGCAATGAACAAGAGAATCTGAATGTGCTTGTTGTGGCTGGGTGCAAACGGTGTTTAATGTACCACATGGTTCCTAAACAGCTCCAAGATTGCCCCAAATGTTGTGGTCAACTCATCTACTTCGACCGATCCGAAAATGGTTCCCCATAAATCTTTTTAAATATCATATCTTTTCGACATGTTTGGTTACATGGATTAGACATTACTTGACAGTTTTGTTCATTGAACCATCAAGTAGAGTCTAATATTGTACAAGAACATGCTTTTATGTTTGCTTTTTTCTTATTATTTTGAATGGAGTGTCAAGAATTTGGAGTTGGATGTAGACTCTGTGGAGTTTCTGAAACCAGACCAAAGGGCTACTATTCTTATTGCTAAGTATTTGGTGTCTCAATATTTTTCATTTGTTTTTAATTTTTCATGCATTGCTTTATAATTCATTGAAGTTGCGGGGATTTGTTGTAAATGAGGTAAGAGGTTGAAGTGTCAACTACTTGAAGAATGATATGTGTAATGATTGCCGTTACAGTTCGAGATTGGGATATTAAGAACAAAGAATTATCAAGCTTCCCATAATGCCAAATAAATTTTGGATTTTTATGAGTTTCCTTATTTTTAGCCCATGTTTTAAACCATTATAAAGAGTTTTTCTTTTCTTTTCTTCGGAAAATGAGTTTTAGAATAATAATTTTTTTGGAGAATGTGTAGTTGAAACCTTAAAAAAAAATAGGGTTTATGCACATAATATTTTATAATGAGAATATGATTGAAAATGAGTTTGAGAAAAAAGAATTTTGTAAGAATGATTGTCAAATAGAGGCAACATTATCATTCCTCAAGTGTCGTTTGTCATAAATAGCAACCAATCGAGAAGATTAATCAGACCTCAACACCGAAGTAATAGCCAAGATCAAGATGATATTGTCATCTATGTCATGGCAAAGTCGAGAAGCTAACTACCCTACCTTCACACACAAATCACGACCTAAATATAATGTTATCATTTATAGAAAATGAACTCATTTGCAGCAAAATGTTGTGAAAGTTTCAACTTACAAATCTTTCATAAAATCAGAATAAATATGTTTACTCGACATTAATAATAACATCCCTCATAGTTAGATTCTCAAATCACCTACGAAGTATAGTACCAAATATAACTACTAAACATGACATTAATGTACAAGGAAGACTAAGCATGGCACTAAAATGTAAAGAACACAACATTTTAGTATGTTCTTGTAAGAAAACAACAATTCAATAATTGTGTAGTAAAAAAAATCACTTATTTCCTCAAAGAGAAGTTGGTGTTATGTTATCTCTTTTGTTGTTTCTCTCTATAATGGCTATCTGGAGAGTTGAGGCCTGGCCCTTGTTCCTAAAAGATTCGTTTTTCAGTGTAAGTACGTATATAGAGGGAATCAGAATATTGGTCCACACAAGAGTTGTAAAGAAAGGTGAGGGAAACCTTGCTCTAGTCTAGACTTATAAGAAATTAAGAACAAAATACAGATAGAGATAGAGATAGATGAAGGTAAGAAGGTAAGGTGGAGGGGGGTGGGGTGAGTGTGCATGATATAGACCAGTCTCTACTATCCTTGTTGTGTTCATTGTCTCTCTTACCAGTAGATATATAGAGAAATGTCGATATCAGAGTCCATTTCTTAATCTTTATATATCTATATGTTGGAGTCGAAAATGAGTTCCCATAAACACAAACACTTTAGATGTATTCACGTAGTACGATAAGATACAACTATCTTTCTTTTAGATTAATCCCATTCCCATATAACATAGAACTATCTTCTTTAAGATTAATCCTATATGGGATTTATGTAATAAGTATAGAGGTGTTTTACAATTATTTTTCAAGGTTTATGTTCAAGAGTTTTGTTAGTCAAAAGACAAAAGGATTTGATTGTTGAAGGGAAACAAGAAAGGGTCCCAAAGTAATGTGTAAAGCTTTTACCAACTCATCGGTCCAATTGTTCTCAGAACGAATATTTCTGTGTCTTATTTCTTATCCATGCTTTTGTTTCCATCTTAGCTTCGAATCTTTCTAAACAGTACCGACTACACACAGTGCACAAATCCGACAACCTTTTTACTCTAAAATATATTATTTAGCCGCTGGTCGGTGAAAATTAAAATTCAGATTTTAGGGCCGTTCGGTTGGGATTAAAATTAGATTAAAATTGAAAAATTAGTCGTTATTGTTGACTTTTATTAGACGAGTGAGACCCAATAACGATCATATTTTTAATTTTAATTGAATTTTAATCCCTATTGAACGAGGCCTTAGTTTTAAGCAAAGCCAACAATAAATTATAATCACACATTTGATGGAATTCAAAAATTTTTAACCACGCATTTTATTAATTTTTATCAAAATCTAATAAGAATATGATTTCAATTCTTACTAAACATGAGCTTAATGTGTGAAAATATACCTACCAGATTAAATGCTAAGCCTGTTTGATTTAGATAAAAATAAAAAATTAAGTAGATTTTTATAAAAGTAGATGAAATGTGTGATTGAGAAATCGGTAAATGTTGTGGAACCCATAAAATATGCAGTTAAAAACGAGTTTGAGAAAAAAAAATGACTTTTGAAAAATAAAGGCCGAACGAGGACTAAGATAGTAAAAACTATAATTATTTGTGTGTTCAATGTAATTTTTTAAATTGTAGTATTCAGTATAGTGCTTTTTATTTATTAATAAATGCAATATTTTTTTTCATCAAATATAATTTGAAATTTAATAATTTTATTAATAATAAAATTTATAATTATATAATTTTCGAAATAAATTAATTGTTAAGAAATAAATAATAATAAGATAAATGAAATACTAGTCATTTGGTGTAACAATTGGAGATGTCATCTCGAATTGGTGTGATAATTGCAAACCATTGGAGAGGCCCTTACCATTCTTATTCTCCTTATTGTTTATTATGATTTTTATTTATTAGTCGTTAGGAGGTGTATTTTAATAATTTTTAGAAGTTTGAGGATTTGGGTATAATTTCAATTGAAGTCGCAATTTTAGCCCTTATTTGACTCCCCATTTTATATATAAAAAAAAAATCAATTTTTCAAAAATTATTTTCAATCACACATTCTCCAATAAAATAATATTACATGTAAATAAAAAAAAAATTCTTCATTTTTAACCCCACATTCTCCAAAATTACTATTAAAAAATGCATTTTTCTCTTAAAATGGGGCTCAACCACTAGTCGATCCCCAACATAGGTAAGAAGCAATGAACTTTAGTATAATATTTCTCATACGAGATGCTACGACGACAACGGCTGCGGTGCTCCAATGGTTCTACACACAATGAACTAGCGATGGTTCTGCCGCTACAAGGTGACGTTGCACCAGGTCATGTGTACCAGTGTGCTGATGGAGTCGCCAAAGCCATCAGAGAGAGAAGGACAAGGTGGGTTGTGATTTGTCAATTTGGGATTTTTAGGGTTTGTGTGGTTATGATTTAGAGAGATGGATATTCGATATTATTAATATTAAATATTTGAATTAATATCTGATTTTTGTATAAACAAACTTTAGATCTGATTTTTTAAAACTAGATCTTAAAAATATGGTTAAGTGTAATTTCCATTTTCACTTATTTTTCTCTTCCACCCATTACCTTATCTATCAGTTAGGGCCCAAGAGTTAGAAACTCTACCGCAATATATGTGTTGGACATAGGGCCCCAACCCAAATGTGTTTTATTGAAAAATAATAATAATAATAATAAAAAATAAATAATAAAAAAAAAAATACATTAGTTTCCCTTATTTTTTTTTTTAACAAATTTACTGAATTATTATAATTTTAATAAAATAAAACTGAAGGTTGGTTAATTTACAGTGATACAATTTCTTCTATATTCGCCGACAATTCACGATTCGTTAATTAATTTTTTTTGTTTATTAAAAAAAAACTGAATTTTTTCTCGCCACTTTTTGTCTTCCCCCTCACATCTTCAGTTTTTCTTCTCTAGTGACGGTAAATTGTAAGCATCGCGTATTATTTTCTTTTCTTCTTGGGAAATTTTTCTTTTTTTATATTTACCTAAGAGTATTTATTTCTCTGACGCATTCCACAAATAGTCAAATACCTTCCTAAAAAAATTATATTATTACAGCTACACTCAGCGGTACTTTTAAAATTTACCCGATCCAAGTGCCATATTTTCTTTGGACTTTTCAAATTATTCATATTTTCCCAATGAGCTATTTAATGACAAAAGACAAAAATGCCATTAAATATATAAAACAATTACAAAATATTGTTTTGTTTAAAACATAATACTATCATTTAGTTAACAAATAAAAATCAAATACTCCTTACGTAAAATTTCAAAATCAACTAACTTTTGTTATTTGTTTATTTCAACACAGATAAAACTCTTTCATCTTTCATCTGTTTCAATCTAAAATCTGAAAAATTTATCAAACGCTGAAACCTGAATTTCTTTTACACTTCGAATCGGTAAGTATATTTATGTATGTCTAATTTCGTTTTCGTTAAATCAATATACGTTTTAATCGTTAAATTTATTTCGACATAAATAGTTAATGTAGATAAAAAAATTTAAACATGAACGAGAAAAAATTCATCTGCATCTTTTAGAAGAAATGGATCTAGTGAAAAATAGCTGGACGTTTGTTTAAACAATCTAACAACTGTTTAAACAATCTGCCAGATGTTTAAACAACCAGCAAACAACAGGCTGAAACAGCTGGTTGTTTTGGTCGTTTCACCGTTTTTATAAAATAAATGTTAAAAATCGAATTTTCGACTATGTATTTTCTTTTAAAAAAATTGTTTTGACTATTTCAACTTTTTTTAAAAAAAAAAAATCCTCTCAAAAGCCGAATTTTCGACTATGTATTTTCTTAAAGAAATTATGTTTCTTTTTGCAAATATTATTGTAATGTCAGTTTGTTACTTTGGTTACTTCGAATTGGATGAGAAAGATCAATGTGTATGGAGATGGACAAGCGATAAATGAGGTGGTACTCCAATTTCCACAACGAAGAGTACAACATATTCGGGAATGTATCATAATTTACAAAACAATTTGAATGCCGAACCCTCTCAGTACGATATGGAACTGAGATTTCGATTAAGGATGATTCAACTATTTCGATTCCACCTATGAAGGTTACTTGTGATGAAGAAGTGGATTATCCATTTGAATTGAATAAAATGTACACAACTTTTCTTTGGGTGACTTTAGTGAGGAAGGATGTCGCCGAAGTTGAACGTGAAGATTCAAATGGAGGGGATTACAATGCCAATGATTCTTGGGACACGATGGAGATAGCTCATGAGGATGATGTGGTTATTCCTAAGCCAATTGTTTCTTATCGTGATCTTAGTATTGCACATAGAATTTCATTGGTAGTTCACTATAGGGAGAATGACAATGAATTTAAAAACAAGGAATTGATTGCTTTATTCCGTCAGCGACATAAGTGGAGTAGGAGCCCAAAGTCTGGTACGAGTGGGTCGTCATCTAATTCTTCGTGTGTGGTTCCCAATGATCAGGATTTGTACGTCGATCAATTGTTTGAAACAAAGAAAGATTTGTAAGAAGATGGGCATTGAATTGCACTAAAATACAACTTTGAGTTAAAATTTAAGAAATCAAACAACTCATTGTTAACGACTGTCTGCGTCAACGACAGTTGTAGTTGGCGTTTGCGAGCAACAAAAATGGAAACGAACGAGTTCTTTGTAGTTCGCAAGTATACACGAGGACATACTTGCGAAATTGGAGTTCGTCGAAATGATCATAGACAAGCTCGAGCATGATTTATTGGTCGACAGATAATGCACAAGTATCTAGACCCACAGATGATTTACAGACCTTTGGACATCATTAACGACATCTGTTGAGATTATGGATGGTTATGAGCAACTGGAGGTCTGGAAGACCAAAGAATGTGTGTTGGAGGATTTAATAGGCTCAGTCGAGGAGAGCTATGCTAAATTGGCCAGGTCAATGGGAACAACTAATCCTAGCTCAACCTTTTTTATTGAGACGGAGGTGAGAATTGTTTTAAGTTTTTCTTCATGGCTCTTGGACAATGCATTTGGAAATTTTGAAATGCGATGCGACCCTTAATTCTAGTCAATGGTACAACTCAAAAAGCTAGATACGAAGGTAAGTTAATTATTGATACATGTCAAGATGCTAATATCTAAATTTACCATCTTGCATTCAACATAGTCGATAGCGAGAATGATCTGTTAATGCATTGGTTCTCACAAAGTTGAGGGATGTAATCGAGGAAGTCGATAACCTTGCCTTCATAACTGATAAGGGACAGTCTATAATAAATGGTATTGACGAAGTATTTCCCGAGGTACATCATGGATATTGTATGTACCATAAATAAGGCAACCTTAAGACTAAGTTTCGGGGCATATGCATTGTTTCATTGTTCACGAGAACGGCCAAAGCTTATAGTGTTGAAGAGTGTAATAAGTTCAGGTGGAATAGAAAATAAATCTTTACCGACATGGGAGTATCTGACAATTATGGGGATTGAACACTAGGCGCAATCACATTTTCCAGGTCGTCTATACAACATGATGACTTCAAACAATGCGGAGTTTCTCAATACATTATTCAACAAGGATCGAAAGTTACCAATCCTCGCAATGATTGAGAACATTCGTAACAAGTTGTAGTAGTGGTTTCATGATAGACGTGCAGAAGCACAAAGTTGCACTAGCTTTCTAGCCCCGACTCAAGATGATAAACTCTTCAAGGCTGCGGAGCTTGCGAGAGAGTTGTATGTAAAACCACTGGATGAGTTGCTCTTCTTCGAGAAATGTGCACATAATATGACATACATGGTGGACTTGACTGATAACACATGCAATTGTCATCGATTTCAGTTGTAGAGTTTCTCATGTGAACATGCAGTCGCGATGATTATGTATAAAGGCTTTGCAGTGAGGACATTATGCTTTCATTATTACACGATTAATTATTGGAGAGCAACGTATGCTAAGACTATATTTCATCTGCCTAATGAAGTCGAGTTGGAAGTTCCCGACCATATTTTCCCATTTAGTAGTTTGTTGCCATTGCAAGTTGAATTGTGTGGTCCTGAAAGACCACAGACGATAGAATACTATCTATTGAAGTGTTTTCTCGACCGTATAACTATGGCGGGTGTAGAGCAACATGGCATACTCGTCAATTTTATACAAGTTAGATTCTCCTTAATGACAATTAGACCGATGTGTAATGTTATCACTGTAAAATGAAGGACCAAATTGTACAAAATCATAGTTGAGGACCTAGAGCGCAAATATTTGATAAATGAATAAACAATTAAATATAAAATATTTACATGAGTTTACAAAAGAATAAAAAATTAAATATACAATGTTTACATGAGTTTTACAATATTTACAATTATCTAATAAATGAATAAATAATTAAATATACAATGTTTATATGAGTTTTACAATATTTACAATTATTTGATAAATGAATCAACAATTAAATGTATAATGTTTACGATTTACACATGAATTCAAGTAAATCTCACGCTAATTTATTCCCCCAAATTTGTATACATGATTTGTTGATTCCATCAACCTTATGTCATATACTCAAAAAGTCAATGTATTTTATTGCAAACATGCTGTAATCGTCCCTGTAATCGAATAATAATGTGTTAGTTCGGTACCGTGTAACTAAAAACTAAGTTTTCAAGTTAAAAAAATTATAAATATTTACGATATCGACCGTCTCGCCATCGTCGTATTCCGCATAATGGCTATCTGTCCTTCACAATCATACTGGTTCGGGCAGCCATCAAAGGAACTATCACCGAAAGTGGCTCCAAGTTATGCTCGAGCGGCCTTGTGTTAGACAGGAATGGTCGGAGTCATACACATATATAGTGGAGTCAGTGACAATCTCCACGACAATGTAGCGATGACTCACGATCACTGGAATGTATATATGCGTACAACCCTCCCATAACTTTCCCCCGACACTCGGTCACGTCTCTACGACCCACTCGACCATATATTTGGGCATCACATACTCATTTCCCATAAGTTGAAGCAACCGATGCTCGATGGTAACGACACGTACGGATTCAGTGCTCAATATGAGTCAACCAGGAATGTCGAATGATCTTGAATATCTTCGAGCTCGATCACACAATAAGTACATGGCCAGGTCGTTATGCTACATCGGTAAACATCATTAAAGAAATAGGGAGAGTTATTACATTTCATAAACAAAAAAATTATATGTACATAATAACAATATCACTATTTCACTTACATCGTCGACGAGCCAAGTCCCGAAGTGGTGATATCGTGAAACCACTTATAGACCTCGGAGATCGTCCTCCCCTACCGTACGGCAAGCTCTGAAAAAAGAAACATAACAAATATTAAAAGAAGTATAGATGAGTTAGCATAGCGTACTTCACTGAAATTGTAAAATAATTACCGTGACATAATTCTTCTTCACTTCATCTCGAACGCTTTCCATTTAGCATGATCCACCTCCTAGAAGAGATTAGGGTACGTCATGTCAACGAACATCCTCCTCTTTGCCTTAACCCTGAAGGGAGATACGACCTATCGTGACGACAATCTCGACCTCTTGCTGACCACCTACTCCGGTATGTCAACAACATACCTCTTACCCTTTGTCACGACTTGCGTTATCTCATCCTCCGTCATCAGGGATACCAACTCCGCCTCGACCATCCTTTCATCCATCATTGAGGTACCTCCTCCACCTCTGCCACCAACTCCACCTCGACTTCCATCATTGGGGCCACCTTTGTCTCTGTTGCCTCCCAAAATGCAATATCTGGCCACAACGGTAAGTCACCATGTCTATCACCCTCTTCGTCGCCCCATCTATCACCCTCTCCATCGTCCTATCTATCACCTTCTCATAGTATTTCTGTGTTACCTCAGAGCGCTATGACCTCATCCTGAAGGTTAAAGACGTGGCTACGTAGCAATCTAACATCATTAGATAGATCGTCGACCTCGCTTACCAACTGTCGTCCCAAATCGTTGACCCTTCCTATCAACTCTCGTTGCAGCATGCCTACCTCCACTACTAAGAATCCAGTTAGCCGGGCATATAGATTGTAAAAATCATGGCTCTAATTGTGTGTAGGAGCTCCACGGTGAGGAGATGATTCCCTAAGTGGAGGTGATGCCCTCGACAGAGGTAATTGTCGATTAACTGGACCGCACTCTTACACAAACAACAAAATTAAAAATTATTAACTTAATTAATAATTCTAACTCATACAAACCGATAACAAACATTCATTATATTCAGTTCACGTCCCCAATCTCGGTCCAGGATCGAATCAAACACCTGATCGTCTGAAGTGTACGGAATGGCTAATTCACGCACAAATCCTCGACCATCCTCCTCCATTGATGGCATCAGCTCAATTACGACTTCAAGTTGACATATTGACATTTTAACTAGTTAATGAACATATGATGAGTTTTTGAAAGTACATGCAATATAAATTGCAAATATATAATACTCACCTAAGGGTCGTCGAGGAGAACTGTTAATTGTTTGCCCGATGGACATCCGATCGGTCGAGTTGCTCGCCATGATGCATGTGAGGACCATATATCTCCCCTCTCTCGCAAAGAGGGTACCCAAGAGTGGGACAATCTCATATGCTCAGATCTGCCACACATACAATTATTATAGAAAATATTTTAACATTAATTATTTCAAACATTTACCTGCATTGCCAGGGACAATCCATATGTATCGTACTTACACACGGCCCCCTTTGGCATTGAATGCGGTATGGAGAACACGTGCTCCTTTTTGTGTTGAAGACATCAAGATCATCGACGATTTCCAGATTGAACATGTCGATCGCAATCTTCTTGTAGTGACACCACAACACGCTCTCAAGGATGTGAACCAGTCCGAGCTTTAGTCTGTCTAACATTTGGTTGAAGAGGCCTACTGCTCCTCCAAGTACCTTCAAGAGCTGCTGCATCGTCCATAGTCTTTAGTCTAATCACTAAGGCAAACTCAAATAAGGAAAAAGTAGCGACATTGCCCCCGAGGTCGAAGTGGAAGGCATCATCGTTGACTTGCCTAAGTAGTCGACATAATAGTGCATCGATGATGTGTCTCGAGTACTGCACCTCTCTCAACTCATGCAAGGGCCATAGGAAGGACTAGCGTAAAATATGTGCGTGCTAATCATCCCGCAGCTCAGCACGGTAGTAAAACTGTCAAAACTACTATTCCAAGTGCTTTCCCCGCCATCTGTCTCAACTCTGTATCGAGATGGTAATACATCCTGCAAAAATTAAAATGTTAGAAAATATTGTACAAGAGATAATGCTAAACGAAACGAATATTAGAACATTTAATTTTAGAGAGATAATGCAAAAAATCAAATGTTAGAATATTTAATTTTAGTAGTTATCAATTTAAAATTATGTATTTAATTATATATATAAATAATTTAAGCAAAATGAAATTATTAAAATTAAATAAAGAATATAAATATTATTTAATTAAATTTTTTAAAAAACTAAAGATTTGTTTACAATGAATATTTAATTAAAGAATTTTAAATTTAATTTAAAAGAAAAAAAAAGAAATTGCTAATTCATTAAAAAATAATATTTCATTTTAGTAATTATCAATTTCAAATTCTTTATTTAATTATATTATATATATAAAAAATTCAAATAAAACGAAATAATTAAAATTAAGTAAAGAATATAAATATATTTAATTAAATATGAAAAAATTAATGATTTGTTTATAATGAATATTTAATTAAAAAAATTTAATTAAAAAATTAAAAGGAAAAAAAAAAGAATATGCTCATTCGTTAAAAAGAATATTTCATTTTAGTAATTAACAATTTCAAATATTTTATTTAAGTATATATATAAAAAATTCAAACAAAACAAAATTATTAAAATTAAATAAAAAAATATAAATATTTTTTAATTAAATTTGAAAAAAAATTAAATTTTATCGAAGAAAAGAATTTTAAATGAAAAAAAATAATCATTAAAAAAGGAAAAATTAAAAATTGTGTAAAAACAAAGGTCATGGACCAACTGTTTTGGCTCAAAACAGTTATGGGCTGAAATAGTTGCTCAAGAAAATCAAGTAGACTATTTGGAAGTTTGGGCCGATTGATGGGCCAAAACAGTCGGCCCTAAACAATCGAGTAGTTTGTTTGAAAGTTTGGGCCGGCTTTTAACAGTTAGCCCAAACTGTAAACAGTCGGTCCGATTGTGATAGTCGCTGGAAATGGCGATTTTCGCCAAAAATCGCCATTTCCGGAAATTTGCCGACTTGAAATCCTTTGTCAAACATGTACATTCACAATATAACCTAATTAATGAAGAAAACACGATAAATAACAACAAATCACCAAAAATTCATAAACTTTGCAAAATGAAAACTCACTTTTAAATCAACAAAAAAACTAACATTTTTCAAGATAATCACCGAGTTCTCCGTTGTTGTGGCGTTCGGTAACCGTGATGTTGATAACTTCAACTGGATCCGACTGTTTGGTCCCACTTTCCACTAATTTCAATTTTTTTCGATTTTTTTCCTTTCTTATGTTTGGAGAAGGTGAGGGCAAATGTGAAAATTGATTTATTTTAACACTTTTTATTATTAATTATTATGGTCAAAGGTCATTTTGGAAATATGATCGGGTCTCAGTTACCGCCCCGTCATTCTAGCCAATTATTGAGCCAATGTGAGGGAAATCCGTCTAGGTTGGTAAAGAGGGCAAAATGAGGAGTAAAAAAGTTTGAATGGTCACTGAACTTTTGCATAATGTCACGTTATGATCACTAAATTCTAATATGCATCTGAGTGGTCACTAAACTTACATGACATCTGCTCCATCCATCACCCCTACTCCAAGCTGTTTGAATGGTTTCTGAGTTGGCATAACTACAACGGGGGTGGCAATTATGGCCGAACCCGATAAATTAGAGACTATAGGCGACTAATTATTATGAGGTTCTCAAACGTAATTTTTTACAAGTGCAACAATATTTAAATAAATAACATTTTTATATTAAAACGAAACTTTATTACAATTCTAATTCATAATCAATTAATTGTATTATTTTTATACCAGATTGATGAAACATATAACATTGTGTTTAAAGTAAATAGACCATATGAACTATTTATTTGAAAAATAGAGCATAAAAAAACAGACCATATCATATGAATTATAAGTCATATGAATCACTAGAGGAAAAAGAGCATTACTAAAGTATAGGGGTGTCCAAAAGTTTCGAACCAAACTAATACGAATTGAGCGATTTTTCATAAGTTAAATACTCGAATGGGTACCCGAATCGAGAACCGATGAGTTTGAGTCAGGTCTTGGGTCAAGAACCGAAGAATCGAATAAGAATCGAAACTAAATAATTATTTTATTTTTTATTGAATTAATTAAATTATTTTATTTTTTCTAGATGAATTAACAAATTAATTAAATAAATTAGATCATTTCATAATTTTAATTTTAAAGACCATTAGCCCAAATGAATTATTGATATAGATCACCGACATTTTAATATTAGTATCTACTTTTTGGTATTTGTATGTATTGCATTAATATAATTCGACAGTTAGTTATTTATATATTTTTTTAATTGTGCTACGTTAATTTGTAAAAGTCACGAATTAAATGTCATTAGTTATATTTATGTAGTGTTGCTGTAAATGTTAAAAAATTTAATTATGGTTTGCAACCAAACCGAACCCGAACAGTTACATAATTATATTTGGACCCGATGATTCCATTTATTAAATCCCCGAAAATTTTGGAACCGAATCGAACCACGGACAGCCCTACTAAAGTAATAAATATGGTTATTATCACAAAACGTCCCTACGTTTGGAATTCAGTGTGCAAAACGTCCATATGTTTCAAATTTTCGCATTTTCACCCCTATTTTCACGTTTCATTGTGAAAATCATCATTTTCATCCATTTTTTTTCAATAAAATGACAATTATACCCTCATATTTAAATAAAAAAAAAAAGAAAAGAAAAATAAAGAATAAATTGCAACAATACTACCAATTTTTCAATAAAATATAAATAAATCCCAAATAAATAATAATAATAAAAATCATCAAAAGTCTCTTCCTGCCACTTTCACTCGCTGAACACAACCCAACCGCCACCTTAGCCACCAGAAACCATCACCACCACCATATAGCCCTCTATCGTGTCATCACAACATACGAACTTGCTTGCCCATTGTCTCCGTAATTTTCGACGAACCCTTATACACAGTTCATTCAACAAAACCATTCCAATTCCCACATCAATCACCACCTTCAAACTTGGAATTCGAAACTCAAGTCTAGCTCCCACATGCAGTAACTCACAATAGAAATCGAATAATTGGTTGTGTAATTGATACAATTGGCAATTTACCCATGGATATGTCTCAATTTGAATTCCCCCAAGTGAATTGGATGATTGTAACACGCGGAACCCATCAATTTTGTATGCTCCATGTAGGCAAAAATCGTCTTTCCCAGTTAAACGGTGTGTAAGGGTGAGCTCAGTATTGAAGTTCAGCTCGGGAGAAGGTTATCGGTCAACGTCGACAATCAGCGATTGTGAAGACGAGATCGTTTATTAATATTTAAAACTTAATAAATATTATTATGTTAATAATAATATCAGCAAGTGCCCTACTGGTAAGGATTCCAATAATTTTTAAGGATATTCACGAATTCGACTCCCCTCTCTCTATTATCATTAATTTTGGTAAAAATTGTAAAATGGTAAAAATATATGAATTGCATGTTAGGGAATCGAATTAGAGACATCTCATAAGAATTGCAAGGTCTAACCAACTCAACTAAAGGAGGCATTTGAAAATGAAATGAAATAATAGTTATATAAGTTAAAAAATTTATCTATTGTAAAAAAAAAGTTCCCGAAGGATCCAGCAGGGTGACCATGGGAGCTAGTCGGGTGCTGGGTCTCCCCCTGATGGTGTGGGAGATGCTGCCACAAAGACACATAAGCTACAGTGCCATATGCACCCCCTATGGTGAAAGTCACACCCACCGTTCCACAAGACTTGGCAACTTTAATAGCCCATCCTATGAAAACATCAGAGATTATGCATAGTAGAGGTTGTCCATCTTTGACAGTAATTTCATTTATGAGGCTGTGAAATGGAGCTTCGAGGGCAGTTGAGGAATGAAAAACGTTCACAACTTGAGGTAAAGCTAGGGCCTCTATGTTATCAGTATTGGGCAGTAGGCGATGATCAGTGCTATTAAAAGGAAGCTCCACTAAATGTATTTGTGTAGTTTCAGTTGAAGCTGTTGAGTCCTTGGCAATGGTAAATATGAGATAGTGAACATTTAAAGGGGTGTTGGCAATTGTTATGGTGAAGCCAAATCTTTGTTGGATTTGCTTAATTAATCTCAGAAAAGGTGGTGGCGGTGGTGGTGGTTTTTGGTGGCTAATGTGGCGGTTGTGTGGTGTTTTCGGCAAGTGAATGTGGCGGTGGAAGAGAAATGGGATGATTTTTATTTATTTCTTATTTATTTATTTGGGATATATTTGTATTTTATTGAAAAATGTAGTAATATGTGATAAATGTATTTTGTACACTTATTTAGGCCATTAAATTAGAGTATTTGTTATTGATTTGGATGAGGTATAGCTTAATTTTGTGTTAATTATGTTTGTTAGGTAGAACTCAATACAAATTGGTGGATTTGGAAGAAAGAAACAAAAACATGCGAAAATGAGGGAAATTCAAAGTTTGAGGACCAAAATGCAAACACTCAATGGTTGATTTGGAGCACAAAATGAATATCATATAGGATCAACTAGATGCATTTGGAGGTCAAAAGACTGAAATATAGTGGAAGTATTTTCACAAATCAATTTACAGCCGAATGTTATGCTATGGATTTTTAACATCAATTTGGGACCCATTTTTCGGACAGCAATCGTTTGAATTGGAAAAATTGTATTTCAAGAATAATTGTAGCAATGCATCTTAAATTAGCTCAATTGGATACTTGTAGAAAATGTTATGGCCAAAATACCAGAATCTGTTCAGAGATAAAACTCTGCGTGCGTAAGGAAATCATGACGCGCGCGCATGGACTTATTTTCCCCAACTCGAGAGTCATTTGGTTCTATAGCACGTGCGTAACACTTATAACTGTGTGTACACACAAGCCTTTTTCATAGAAAAATCTTTAGTTTTCTTTTGCAATTCAAACTCTTTTGAAAACCAATTTGAACACGATTTTGACCTATTTTCTGACTCTTATAAATAGAGAACGAGGGATACACATTGAAAAAACCTCTCTTACGTCTTCATACACAATAGTTTCATCAAATTTATCAAGAACAAGAGGTTAATTGCTATATTTTGAGAGAGAAGATCAAGTTCTAGCAAGGAATTGATAGTCAATTACATCAAGATTTTTTGAAGAATTCAATATTGGGCTTGAAGATCAGCATCTTTTGATTTATTTCATTATTCAGATGATATTTTTCTATTATTCTTCTTGTAATGTATATATTAATATGCTAGGCTAGATCTGTTTTTGTATTTGATGAAGATAAACACTATTTGTTTATTTGTTTTGATTCAAGACTCGTAGTTTAATTTATTTCTTACGTTTCTTGATTAATCTTGTATACCCATTGCATTATTTAATTGATTGACCACCAATTAGATAATTATTGTTTATTGTAGTGTTGGGGCCTCATAATAAGTTTGGAATGTTGTAAAATTAACATATGTCCATAGATGTTAGGAATAATATTTATCATGTGTGCAATTATATAGATAATCTAAACTTTAATGCATTCTAATCATTCGAATTCATACTAGCAATAGATTTGGGTCCTGAAAGATAGATTTAATTTGTCTTGAAAAAGAGAATTATATATCATAGTTTTATCGATTGTTAAAAACGCATGAACATAATTAGATTTTAAATCAAGAATTGAAATAGACAGCAATAGGCGAATTCAAGATCCAATACAATCATTCATAAATTGATAAAAATCACATTTTTACTGCTTTTTTAGATTAATTAATATAAAATAAAATCGAACTCTCTTTTGTTTACATAATTCGAATCCCATAAAAAAGTTAGTAAATTTAAATTGAATTTATTCTCTATGGGATGATACTCTTAACTCATTAATTATATTACTTGTCAATAATCTTGTATGCTTGTGGGTTTTACACGAATAGTATGGTTGTAATTTATTCTTTATTTTTCTTTTCTTTTCATTTTTAATAGGAGTGTATAATTGTCATTTTATTGAAAAATGGATGAAAATGACGTGGAAATAGGGGTGGAAATGAGAAAATTGAAATATAAGGACGTTTTGAACACTGAACTCCAAATGTATGGACGTTTTGTGCTAATAACCCTAATAAATAATCTATCTTCTCTGTCTTTTTCATATTTTATAGAATGATGTAAACATAATTTCTCTATCAACGCTTATGAGCCATGGCCATGGCCGTCGCCTCAGATATCTTGTTCTGCCGTTTTCTATAATTCTGTTATTAATTTGATTTGTTAGTAAATCACTTTTAAGATTAATTGAAAAGAAAAAGCCCAAATTCTAAAAAATAGGGTATACGAACTATTTATTTGTTAGTCTTGCGGAACTCAAAAAATTGCTTGAATAATATAATTAAACACAACAAATCCCGATTCAAAGAAACAAGAAGTAAAGAACAAGAACCCGATCATCAAGTATAAATTCAAGATATAAAAACTATATTGAAAAAGAAAACCCTAAGATAGAAATTAAAAAGGAACATGAAATAGAGAATTTGCATGATTCCCACATGTTGCTGACTTGCTGGTATAAGCACACAAAACCGTGTTGTTGGGCTCGGCTCAAAGCTAGGCCCAAATATAGGGGTGCAAATGTGGCGCCCCCTATTGGAGGGGGGCTGACTTCTACCAACCCCCCTCCAATAGGGTGCGTCACATTGGCGCCCCTGTACTTGGCCCTAGCTTTGAGCCAAGCCAAGAAGCATTTTCCAAGCACATATGTGCATTTTTGGGCCCCTTGAAATCTAGAGGCATAAGGAAGTTGCCTAGTTGGCCTTGGGCTAGGAATGACCCTGATGGTAATGGACATCATTAAATTTTTTGCCACGCAAGAGTCGTTTATTTGGAAACACGATTGTGAGGTGTTTAAATCAAAACATAATTCACTACATTCGAACCTTCCCTCCATTCTCCACACACCATATGCATTGGAAAGAACCCTAAATCAATCTTCCCCAAATCGAAAGCACTGGAATGAAGGAGGAAATCACACAACCTAAACCAATCTCGCGAACTGTGACAGTAATTCCCATTCTTTCCTTTGCTCCATGCTTATTTAAAAATTAGAAATTCTTTTTGGGTACCATGAACCATCACTTTGTTTTCTTGTTACCATGAGAAATGAACATTTCTTTTTTCTCTTTTTTTGTTTTCCTAAAAATAAAGAGGTAAAGAAAGGTTTAAAAGGTAATGATATGTTTTACGATTTTGCATGATATTTGTTTTTCCACTAAAGACAAAATATTGAACTCTCAGAATATATAAGATCACAGAATCCAATATATCTGTAATACTTTCCTCTAACCCGCAGTATATGTATTTAATATACATCTGGGATTCGATAATTAGGCACGAGCATAAATTATTGTCTTGCCTCTCTAACTGTACTCACAAACCTAAATACCATTTTCTTGAATGGTCTTGTAAACAAATCACAAATGTTGAAGTTTCGTCATCGCTAAACACTGAGATTAGATTTTAATCGTTCAACATAAAATGTTTAAGTAGTCACTCTACCCATTTTTTAGGGCGACGGCTCCCGATGCGAATTCATGTTCTCTACTTCGCTCATTCTCAAGTTCCCAACTCACCGAGATATTTGATCAATCAAATTGATCTCACCCATTGGTGAATCAAAGAACCATTAAAATCACGAAAATATATACATAATTCCGTCAATGGATTTAGATGAAATACACGACGATCAAGTGGAATTTAATTCTTCGTACAGTCATGCTATAGAATTAAAGTCGACACGTGATCCGTTCAATACACTCTAAGTGTACTAGTGTCACATTTAACTATTTCTGTGATAATAACAAATCACAAATCCAAATAGTGAATCGATCAACACTACAACCTTCAAGTAGAAATTGCCAACATTTATACATTGGTTTTGAACAAAATTATTCATGATCAAAATATAAGTTATGTCACACTGTACTTCTTAAAGCATGTACCCAACTTATATGATCACAAGTGATTATAGACACTTTAATTCGCATGCTCAAAAGTAAATAAAATCACAATTTATTTATTATATATCATAGCATTTATTATATGAGCACACAACTCAATAAACTGCTCCTCTATTTCCTCAACCATAGACCATAAGTTAATCCTCAATATTAAATAATACAGTGACAACGTCAATATCAACTTACATATGCATGCAGTTCTTGTCATGAAGAGTTTAAAAATACATACTACATAACAACTTACATGTTTGTTAATCGTAATGTTGCAAATTTGACTATATCAGTTTCAATTCTGATTTTACCCAGTCCTATTTCAAAGAAAGTATGTTAGAAAACGATGCACGATGAGAAGTTAACAAATAAAAAAATACGAATAAACTTTAAATAATTCGAGAAAGGAACATGCGTACATCAACTGGTGCGTCATATTTGGAATGATATTGTGTCCCTTTATGTCCCTTTAACCTGCATATCGAGTACATCATCGTTACAAGCCCTTTCTTCCTCAAGAAATCAACATGATATCATTTAAGAAAATGAACGAAGTCAGGGTTTGTTTACTGCATAAAAATCAGACAAAGGGCAAGCCTTACCTTCGTGTTCTCCCTCCATTTATGCAAATTGAAATCTCCTTCACAACTGTTGTTCTGTACACTAATAAGTGTATCTTATACACTTATCCGTAGCATTAAAGTATAGCAATTATTGCTATTTTAAATGAATTGAGGTTTAACTTTGTATATATTTTATTTGTAGGTGCATCTATATGAAAAATGATGGAATTGGACAAAATGAGCAGAAAATTGGCTAAAGTGGACCTAATAAAAAATTTGGGGACTAAATCACAAAATGATAATAGATTATTCGGACCTAGTATTGATGATTGGAGAGAGATTGGAGTCTATGAGATGGAGGATCAAGAAGATACGAAAAAATAGACCAAAATAACTAAAGAATGAAATTCGGGGACCAAAGTGCAACAAATGAGAAATTGTATAACGGCGAGCGCGAACAGGTTAATTCTCTCGAGCGTGCATGGGCATGACTTTCATCTACCAAGAACAAAACTAATGAACTGCGTGTGCGCACATACCATTTCTGGCCTAATCGGCCCAGTTTCCTTGTTTTATCCAATTTTTTATAAAAATTAAATTTAACCTATTTCTTGAGGTGGATGACATGAACAAGAGGATAACATATCAAATCTTATTTTTCACCAAAAGAAAGAGGCTAGCACAAGATTCAAAGGTGATTATCACAAGAGATTGAAGGTTCAAAGTTCGGTTTGAAAATTAACGAAGAAAAAATTGATTTTTCACTTTCAATTCATTGTTTTTCATTCCGGGTGATGTTTTTCCAAATACACGTTATACTACTTTACTAGATTTTATTATACGTTTTAAACCTCAAACTCACCTCTCAATTCGTAAGAAACTCAAGTAATCATCAAATTATTGGCCAAATAATTCAAAGCATTAATCTTATAATAAAATCAACACACAAAAGAATAAACTATAGAAATTTTGAATTAAAGAATTAAAGATCACAAAAGACTACATTGTTCGCCCTAATTTAAAGTTTAGTTACGCATAATGTAAAAAGAAAAATAAATAACTATTTTTGAGTACATCACCAGATTAATTGAATAAAGATATGGAAAAGAATCAATTCTTGCACCAAGGTATTATTCCGCTTCCAATCTTTGTTTTAAACTTGAATTCCGTGATGAATTTACTCTCTTGACTTGGCTCTTCGATCTCTCGTTGTATCTCTCTTTTTGCAATGTGTGGAACCCTTAATTCATGCCTTCTTTGGTCTATTTATATTTCTCTACATGTTATTGGCAAGATTGGAGTCTTTTTCTGGGGTTCTCACGGCCCAAACAACAAAAGCCATATTTGTGCGGCGTAGCGCCTAGGCACCATCAACGTTGTCTAGGCAACGCCAGGGTACTATGGTGGTAGTGCCCTTTGTTGTAAAAACTATTCCTTTGGTTAAAATGCAACACATGGGCGCTGCTTTGCTGAAATAATATTCCTGCTGGGTGAAATACAACGTCTGGGCGCTGAATTGCTGTTCCACTCTGCTTCTGCTTCAGCATTTTTGTCTTAACTTTTTCTCCTAATATCCGATTAAGCCGATTCAAAAATAAGTTGGAATGATAACCCAAAGGGTTACAACTTTACTAGAATAGCTCTTTTTCAATTCGAACGTTTACTAAGCCAAAAATGAGTTTCAATCTCCAACTATAAATTTGGACATCCTTGTGTGGCTGAAAATTGATTTGTTTTCACTCATTGTGATCTTTAGTTGTATCCATTTAACCCCTAGCTTTCTCGAATCTTCATCGTGAGTTTTGACACAACTTTTGAGTATTTACACTTTAACTCCCAAAATTTGAATTTTGCCTTTTTCGTTTCTTTCTTTCAATTTCAGTTCCATTCATTGAGATTCACCTAATAACACATTATATAATAAATCAAACTATAATTCCATTAAAAGAATTACGAAATGTAAATATTTTAGAGCCGAATAAGTGTATAAAATACACTTATCAAACACCCCCGAACTTGAACATTTGTTTGTTCTCAAACAAGACCATAACCTAACTTAAAAAACACAGCAACATGCAAGCGATTTTGATTAGATAACCTACCATTTTGTCTTATAATTAAAATCATTGTATTAAATGGATAAACAGCTTTAAGGTCACATTATCAAAGTCAATTTCTACTTTTCCAATGCAAAATTGATGTGTGTGTGTGTGTGTGAAAAATTAAACATAGCATTATGAATTCATAAGTTGTTTCAATTTTCGACCCTCAATGGTTAAATATGTTCTTTCATCACTCGTAAGATTCACACACCTACAAATTTATTATTTTCGCTCTTTTCCAGTGTGTGAACTAATGTTGAATTTTCTACTATCCTCACCTATCTAGTTTAGGTAAAATTTTACCAATTGCAGTTCAACATGATAATAAATAAGGATTCTCCATTAAGTTTGATTGCTTCAATCTATAGTACTTAAGTAGACTAACAATCTCTTATGAAAAGTTAAATTTTGTGTAATCATAAATCTGCATATAAAGGGGTGGGAAAAAAGTGAAGAAAAGACTCCATGTTAAGGCGTGTAATTTAATGGCTAGCTTTCCTATTACTCCATTTGGCTCCTTGGTAAATATTGGTTTAAATGTTCTGCGATGTCATGCTCCTAAAAAATCAAATAAAACATTAAGATCAAATAATTGGAGCAAGTGTTACTTAACTCTAACATCTAATAAATCAATGAATTTATTGAAGATAAAAGGGAAAATGGGGTTTGAGTGATGAGTCGTAAATAATTTGAAGTAAACTAAACTATCCCAAAACTCAAAAATAGAATAAATAAAAAGGAAAAAAACAGCTTGGGTTGACTCCCAAAAAGCACTTCTTGAACGTCGTTAGTTTGACTTTGTGCCATGTTTGATCATGGTGTCTCAAGCCAAGTTGTGCATTCCTTACACTTTGTGCAATTTTCAATTATGCACTTTTTTTTACCCTCTATATTTTAATATGTCCATTTTCATCTCTACCAAGATGTCCACCGAAATTTGATTTGCTATTCTGACAGCTTCGTTGATATGGTGGTTCTTCTTCGTCAATTCTACACTAATTATTGTTCATGGAAGGTTTCTCAAGTGGGGTATAAATATTAAATATCTATTGCTTTTCCCCCACTCATAGTATTAGCTCACCATTCTTCATGTCAATTAGAGTTCGACCCATTGCTAAGAATGGCCAGTCCAATATAATTGGAATGTCTCGATTTTCTAGTATGTCCAGTACATTGAAGTCCATCAAAAATATTAAATTTTCTACTTTTATGAGCACATCATCATTTTTTCACATGACTTTGAAATTGTAGTATCAGCTAGTTGTAACTTTATTGACGTTGATTTGACTTCACCCAATCCCAATTTCCTGTCAATAGAAAATGACATTAGATTTATACTAGCATATGTGTCACACAATGCATTAATAGTACAAGTAATAGAGTGGACCTTTCAATCCGGATATCGTTCCCATGAGAACTATACTTTAGACTTAATCTACTTTTCCTAACTCCTATTTGATAAAAGACGAATAAAGAATGATAATAATTGTATATAATTTTTTTTTTTTTTTTTTTTTTTTTTGTGAACTAACTAACTTAAACTAATAAAAAATATGAAAAGATCTTAAATAATGATTGATAAAAGATTCGAGTATGTAATGAATATTAGAGCAAAACAAATTCATCTAATGATCACCTTAATTCCTAACTCAAGATTCTAATCTAATGTAGTGTTCGGTCGAATTCTTCTTTTGTATTCAATTTACCCGTATCGAGTTCTCATTGAGCCTTCAATTTCATATCTCTAAGACAATTACCCTTAGTTAAACGAACTATAGTTCTAAGAATTCCTACTACGACCGCAATAATTAATATAAGTATCTCTACGCGTTATACTACTTTACTGAATTTTATTATACATTTCAAGCCTCAAACTCACATCTCGATTCGTAAGAAACTCAAGTAATCATCAAATTATTGGTCAAATAATTCAAAGCATTAATCTTATAATAAAATCAACACATAAAAGAATAAACCACATAAATCTTGAATTAAAGAATTAAGGATCACAAAAAGAATACATTATTTGCCCTAATTTAAAGTTTAGTTACGCGTAATGTAAAAAGAAAAATAAATAACTATTTTTGAGTAAATCGCCGGATTAATTGAATAACGATATGGAAAGGAATCAACTCTTGCACCAAGGTCTTAATTCTGCTTCCAATCTTTGCTTTAAACTTGAATCTCGTGATGAATTTCTTCTCTTGATTTGACTCTTCGATATCTCGTTGTATCTCTCTCTTTGCAATATGTGGAACCCTTAATTCTTGCTTTCTTTGGTCTATTTATAGTACCCTACACGTCCTTGGCAAGATTAGAGTCTTTTTTTGGGGTTCTCGCGGCCTAAACAGCAAGAACCCTATTTGTAAGGCGTAGCGCCTAGGCGCGATCAAGGTTGTCTAGGCAGCGCCTGGGCACTGTGATAACAGCGCCCTTTGCTATAAAAATTCTGCATTTGGTTAAAATGCAGCGCTTGGGTACTATTTTGCTAAAATAATCTACTTGCTGGGTAAAATACAGCGCATGGACACTGTGTGTGTAACGCCTGAGCGATGAGTTGATGTTCCACTCTGCGTCTGCTTCAGTATTTTTATCTTAACTTTTTCTCCTGATATCTAATTAAGCCGATTTAAAAATACGATAGAAAGATAACTCAAAGGGATACAACTTTACTAGAAATAACTCCTTTTCAATTCGAACGTTTATTTGGCAAAAAATGGGTCTTAATCTCCAACTATAAATTTGGATATACTCGTGCAATTGAAAATTGATTTGTTTTCACTTATTTTGATCTTTAGTTGTATCCATTTGACCCCCAGCTTCCTCGAATCTTCATTGTGAGCTAAAACACAACTTTTGAGTATTTGCCCTTTAGCCCCCCAAACTTTAGATCTTGCCATTTTTCGCTTTTTTCTTTCAATTTCGGTTCCATTCATTGAGTTTCACCTAATAACACATTATATAATAAATTAGGCTATAATTCCATTAAAATAATTATGAAATGTCAATATTTCAGAGCCAGAATAAGTTTATAAAACACACTTATCAAACACCCCCAAACTTAAACACTTGTTTGTCCTCAAATAAGATCATAACCTAACTTAACAAACACATAAGCATGCAAAATGTTTTGATTAGATAACATGTCATTTTGTCTCATAATTGAAATCATTGTATTAAATGGATAAACAGCTTCAAGGTCGCATTACCAAAATCAATTTCTAATTTTCTAATGCAAAATGATGTATGTGTGTGAAAAATTAAGTATATCATTATGAATTCATAAGTTGTTTCAATTTTCGACCCTCAATGGTCAAATATATTCTTTCATCACTCGTACAATTCACACACCCCTAGACTTATTCTTTTTGCTCTTTTCTAGTGTGTTAACTAAGATTGGATTTTATATTATCCTCACTTCTCTAGTTTAGGCAAAATTTCACCAATTGCAGTTTAACATGATAAAAAATAAGGATTTTTCATTACATTTGATTGCTTCAATCTCTAGGACTTAAGTAGGCTAACGATCTATTATTAAAAGTCAAATTTTCTTAACAGGCGTTTGAGACTTAACCAAGGAATTTGATGTGTCTTCCATTTCGTGTACATACTTTTTCTGATTTTTTTTAATAAATTTTTTTCTTTATTTGAAACATTCTCTCCATTAAACTTCTAAATGACCCATGTAATAATCTTTCGGTCGATTACTCTCAAGTCAGATCATCATAGGGAACCAAATCTTTTAAAAACCCTTGCAAACTTAATTGCTCGAATCATAAAGGCTACAAAGAGAATTTTTTTAATAAAATATTTTTTTATGCCTCGATTAGTGCAATGTACCTCATTTAACACCAATTCAAGAAAAGTGACCTCTAACTTGAGATTTTCAACCAATTGCATCATAAATAATTTAATGTAAACTAAACTATCCTAAGATTCTAAAATAGAATAAATAAAAAGGAAAAAAAGTTTGGGTTGACTCCCAATAAGCGTTTCTTTAACATCATTAGCTTGATTTTGTGCCATGTTTAATCACGGTGGCTCGAACCAAGTTATACATTCCTTGCATTTTGTGTAATTTTCATTTATGCACTCTTTTTTTCTCTCTCCATATTTTGATATTTCCATTTTCATTTCTACCAAGAACTCTACCGAAATTTAATTTTCTATTTTGACAGCTTCGTTGATCGGGTGGTTCTTTTTCGTAAATTCTATAGCAATTATTGTTCTTGAAAGGTTTCTGAAGTGGGGTATAAATATTAAATATCTCTTGCTTGTCCTTTACCCTCAATATTAGCTCACTCTTCTCAATGTCAATAGAGTTCAACCTGTTGCTAAGAACGGTCGGCCCAATAAAATTGGAATGTCTCGATCTTTTGGTATGTCCAGCACATTGAAGTCCACCAAAAATATTAAATTTTCTGTTTTATGAGCACATCTTCAACTTTCCCACGTGGTTTTGAAATTGTAGTATCGGCTAGTTGTAGCTTTATTGATGTTGATTTGACTTCATACAATCCCAATTTTCTAT
The DNA here is from genome assembly GCA_019097785.1 of Fraxinus excelsior. Classification (NCBI taxonomy): domain Eukaryota; kingdom Viridiplantae; phylum Streptophyta; class Magnoliopsida; order Lamiales; family Oleaceae; genus Fraxinus; species Fraxinus excelsior. The sequence continues at coordinate 3,486,754 of CM032632.1, forward strand.
AAACAGAAAATGACATTAGATTTATTTTAGCACTCGTGTCACACAATGCATTAATAACACAAGTAGTATAGTGGACATTTGAGTCCGAATATTGTTCCCTTGATGACTATACTTTAAACATAATCTACTTTTCCTAACTCCTATTTGAATTAAAGAATTAAGGATCACAAAAAGACTACATTGTTCACCATAATTTAAAATTTAGTTACGCATAATATAAAAGGAAAAATAAATACCGAAAATGACAAATTTGTCATGGAAAATTTTGGCTTGATTATAATTGGAAACACCGAAAATGACAAATTTGTCGTTTTAGGTTTTCTTTGTAAATTTTTAGCTTGTTTTTAAAAATACGTTTTCAAAAATAGAAAAGAGAACGCGTTTTCATTATTTTGGAAAATCGAAAATAGAAAACGGTTTGAAAACAGTAAATAGAACAAGACATTAGTGTTTACCAAATGCTGATGACGTTTCCAGATGGAAAGATATTAAACTCCCACATATTGATGTTGATCCACACATTGGATATTACGTTCACATTCAATAAAATTTTGTTGATTTAACCACTCCATTCTTTTGTTAGCGTTTTTGGTTATTGACTTTTTACAATGTTCCAATTCTTAAGCTCTGTTTGGCCCCATTATTTGCCTTTTAATTTTTGGAATAATATTTTTTTTAAGAACTTGTTATTAGAGGGTGTTTGATGGATATTATTGATGAGAGAATGTATTTTAAATAGTGACATGATGAAAAATGTGTGGTTAAAATGTAAGAATAATTTATTGATGTGATGAAAAATATTATTTTATTGAAGAATATGTGGTTGAAAATAAGTTTTGAAAGAATATATTTTTTAAAAATGTGTGCCAAACAGGGGCTAGAAAAGAAGAATTTTTTTTGAGTTTACGTGTAATATTATTTTATTGAAAAATATGTAATTAATAAGAAGGGAGAAAAAATAAATTATAAATTTAATGTGGCCAAACAGAGGCTAAAGCACGTCAATTTGTGTAATATGTTTTTACACTATGTGAAAGATTAACACAATTCAACCATATTGATTTACATTGTCCGAATTTTTTCATTCTTGTGTGACATATGTCCGTTAGTTGATCACGAAATATAACTCTCATAGAACAATTTTAATATTTCTATGAGAGTAATAAGTCATTTGTCATGTGTATTCATAAGCAATCAATAACTAGTTAATGATATTCTAGTATGCTGCAAGAAATTAATTGAGCATGATAGACATTTGGGTGCATTGTTTGTGATTTGGGGCATGAGAATCTATATTTTAATATTGAAGTCCTTAACTATTTTGGTTCGAATTTATGGAATATGTTGGAAACCAATTTAGTATCTCCTACAACGTGTACAACACGATTTGATATGGTTTATGGTTTAAATTTGTTGACTTTGTTTGGTTTAATTCCTTTAACTATTCTTGTAAGTAGTAGCTTAGATAGAAAGTAGAGGATTGAATTATATGCATCTCAGGGTAGCAAAAGGAAAAAGCGTAAAGTATTCGAATCATATGATGGACTATGGGTGCATAGGCAAAAATGGCTAGTTTAAATGCAAAAAATGTCAATATTACATTCTAGAGGGGATTGACCACTCCACGTCATTGAAAAGATTGAAACCAATGGTACAATTTGGATCTTTAAGGTAAGTTTATAATAATTTGTATTTTCGTTGTTTATTATCTTACTCTCTTTGATGCAAGTATAGATTCGAGGTCGAATCCTTTCATAGAAGGAGGAGATGATGTGATCCATAATACGAGGGCAAGTCTAAACAATGATCCATTGATCGTTGAGAAATGGTCTATGACTAGGTCGTGAGTGAAGCGGATTAAAGAAGCAATGAGACTAATTGCTCAAGTCATGGTGGATGAAATATTGATCACGGCAAGCAACGAGACAAGTTTCATGTTGAGCACGGGTGTTGAAATGGAGTGGAGAAACTTGATTTAAGCAATGGACTAAGAGACTAGAAGGAACAATGAGACCGCATAGAATTACATAAATGGTCTATGAGACTGCATAGAATTACACTATGCAGTCGCATAGTATATTTTCGGCCGTGCTCTTGTATGATTTTTTTTTTTATATCTTTTAAGACTTAATTCTGTTTTTAAGTAGATGTTATTGGTTTCATATAAATATGACACATTTCATTCATTGTAAAACACACACAATTTGAGAGATAATATTGCAAGACAATTACTATCTTCTCGTTTTTCAACTTATCAAGAATTAAATTCATATGGTGTTCTACAATATAAGTAGGGTTCATAAGTTTTTGATCCCGGGATCAATATATTGTTAGCGATTGTCCTGGTTCTTTAGTTCAATAATTTATTGTGTCGAACTTATCAATAGTTGATTCTTGACTTTCTTGAGTTTATTCTAATTTGTCGTAGGTTCCGTAGTTACTATTGTTACGTAGGTTCGCATCATTACTTAATTTTACATCTCATTATGTCTATCACATATTATTACCTAGACTGGTATTATAAAATCAATAGTATTAGATAACAATATTCTTGCAACAAACGTAATATTTTTGGACTTTATTTTCGATTTGGGGTATGAAATTTTTCCATTAACAAAGTGTTGTTTGAAATACACAAATGAGTGATTTTGTTATCATAGTAAATCACTTACCAAACCTACCCGAAAAAATGTACGGAAGGTTGGATGAAAACTTGGATAGAAGCCCAATCAAGAAATGGAATGCAAAAGTTCGTGACAAGTTAAAACTCTTTGTCTTTAAGACGAATTTTTCCTACACACATGACTACGGATTATGGTAACCGTCTCCTAAGAGACAACGATTAACTTCATGTGTTCGTAGCATTTCAAAACACAAGAAATGGTGAATCGAACAAAGTTTTTGTACTCCTTTTAGAATGACAAAGAAACAAGATTTTGATGCAGAATTTTGACAAGAAAAGATGTTATAGAATATGCTTTGATTGCATAAAGTAGGAGCGAATGAAACCAACATGTGTGTTCAATTCATAGGGATTGATGGATTACAACCAAAGAGACACTATCTAGCAATCTACTTGTTTCATGATAGGTACTTCTGCGCATGGCGACACTATTGCGATGCTATCGGACAACACATTACAGTCGCCGCCACAGATCGGGAACCAATTTTTTCCAGATTCCCAAGTCATTTGTCGCGGCAGCAAATAGCTCCCTAGATTTCCCATCATTTGGCATCAGCCCACAACTCAACTCTGACACAGAAACGACTCACGCCGTGTTGCAGTGAAGACATCATAGAGGTGGTCTTCGACGACATCGTCTTCGTCACTGCAATTTTCAGCTTCACTCTCCATCGTGGTACAATTGTGGTTGGTGCCGTTAAAACCTAGAGAGAATGGAGAAGGGTGGAGTGGAGTAGACAAGGAAGAGACATAGTAGATATTGAAAAATAATTTAGGGTTTGGGGGGATGAAATTAGGGGCGGCGGGTATGTAAAGTAATTTAGTTTTATAAAAGTATTATTAATATTAAATTTTTATCTGATTTTTGTATAAACAAACTTAAAATTTGATTTTTGAAAATGTAACTTAAAATATGTGGTTCTATGTAATTTCAACATGTTTTTACCACATAATGTAGGCCTCTCTTTTGAGCTTTGAAATGCGATGGCCCAATATGAAAATAACTCCATTCGTCCAAATCCAAATTGATGTTCATTTTTTAAACAAACCTGTATGATCTCTTGGATAACAATACTCAATGCAAGTCTACAATATTTGTATAATATTCTTTTAATCTTTTACCTCCATAATAATGTTAATAATTTTTTTTACTGCATATCTTTAATTTGGTTTTGAATCAAAATATTTGATGAATAATTTTATTTATCGTTATAATGATGAAGTATTAATGATGTAACAATCTATATGAAATAATTAAATTGAATTTTTTAATTTTTATAAGAGAGGAAGAGGATGGAGAAAAGTGTGAGAAATTCTGCATTGCCACAACACCATGTTAGCATTATCAATATTTGATTTCCAGTAGCAGTAATTACTGGTGAACTATGATAGTCCATTGCTTAATTTTTTTTTGATCAATATCCAATATTCTCATAAATTTTTTTATTATACTGTAAAAACAACCCAAATATAATTTCACTAATAAACCAATTATGTTAACACAAAACATAAATATTCAAAAAAAAAAAAAAAAAAGGGAAAGAATAACTAACAAAAACTACAAAATCAGGCGATCAGAATTCTGTCTACAACAGAAATACAGCTAAACTATATACGCATATATAAACAAAGAGCAATTGAAATTGATGCATTCTTTAGATAGCAACCGGTTGAACAACCACATTGGCAGCTGCCCTAAAATCTGATACAGCATCCAACAGATGATGATTTGCTTTCTCAAAATTCACAAAACCCATAAACCAAAACTCATGTCCATCAACTGTCACGATCTGAACGTATTTCTCTGGTGGGTTTTCTCTCGCAATCACTGGATTCACAGATGCAATGTTTCCCAAAGGTATCATCACCTGTTAAATGACCCACACGTTATTCTCCTATTAACACTACTTCAAAAAGGTCTTAAACTGTCAGAGAATCGACAAGTTACCTTGTAATAGCTCCAAGTTTCTTGTCCAGATGGAACTCTGAAAGATAATGGACGATCGCTACAAAAAGCCACACGAGCTGTTGAGAGATAAAGAGTTCCAGCAACAGGACCAGTTGCAGTGGAAAGATAACAGGCAAATGTCTTCTTCAGCTTTTCATTTGGATCAGTTGCAAAAATCTGCTTGAACAGAGACTCAAATCCCCCTCCTGTTAAAGCCTTGGCAGTCAAATTGACCTTCCCCCAAGCAGCTTCCGACACAGATGGTCCCGTTTTCACTGTAATTTCAATCAAACGATGCTTTAATCATCAGATAGTCTTAATCAAGGGAAACAATATTAATTTCGGATCTTACAGTTGTGCCAGATATTACGGGCTATGGTCTCAGTTTTGTGACTCCAGGAATTGAACACGTTGACGGCATATTCAAAAGGGTTATCTGCTGGTTTGTCGACGGGGGAATAGACGAGATAAGGGTGATGGTGGTAGTACTGGTGGGGGCCTTCAGGGGTCCAAAGGGCTGCTTTCTGATTATCTGGGTGAACTTCTGGTGCTGCCGGCGGACCCATAACGTGAGTGCCCCATTTCTGTGAATCTGGTTGAACCTCTGGTTCTTTAGCTTTTGGAGAAGATGGAGTTTCTGGGTACGATTTGTTCTCTTCAGGCGTGCCTGTCATGGTTGTTAGGTGCCAAATTTCAACTGTAACTCAAATCAAAGAGGGGTTTTTTTTTTTGAACTTTTTTTTTGATAATTTGTTGTTGGAGATAAGAATTGAGCACCGATCTATTATATAACAAGAACTCTTTGTGATTAAGATTGGTTGAAGTGTAGAACCTTAGCCGCGTTAGTCTTCTAGAATGATGTATACAAGTTTATTAGTGTTTACTAGTGCTGACGACTTTTCTAGATGAAAGATATTGAGTTCCCATGTATTCATGTCAATCCACACGTTGGATATTACTTTCATATTCGATAAGATTTTGTAGATTTAACCACTCCATTCTTTCGTTAGCTTATTTGGTTATTGACTTTTTACAATGTTCCAACTCTTAAGCCCCGTTTGGCCCTCATTATTTGCCTTTTAATTTTTGGAATAATATCTTTTTTTTAAGAACGTGTTATTAGAAAAGAAGAAAAAGTTTTGAGTTTACATGTAAAATTATTTTATTGAAAAATATGTGATTGATAAGAAGATAGAGAAAAATGAATTATAAATTTAATGGACCAAACATGGGCTAGAGCACATTAATTTCCGTAATATGTTTGTGGGAAAGAGTAAGGGAGAAATTCATATTTCAGGTGTATGGTTTACACCAATTCAAAAGTCAAGTAAATAGTTTAACAATTTAAAAATCTGGTATTAGATAATTAATTAGGTCACAATTATTCAATTAATGGTCACATATACATAATTATATGTTACAATTTATTTATTGATCACATATTATCAAATTATTTAGTCGCTGATGATTTCGAGGTCACAAATTCAAAAAATTATAGGTCACAATTAATTTCATTAGTCACATATTTTCAAATTTATTGGTCACATAGTATTTTTCAGTCACATATTGTCAAATTTTTAGGTCACGGTTAAATATTTGGTCACAAATAACCAAATACTTGGTCACAACAACCACCACCACCACACAAAACACTACCACCACCGTCGGATCCAACCACACAAAACACCACCGCCGTCGCCGCCAGATGACTATCAATACCACCACCAACCTTGCTACTGTGCACAAAACACCACCACGACGCTGCTGCGCGAACGGCGCCGCGATGCTACAGCGAACTGCAGCAGCGTCACCACGCTGCCGCGAACTAAGCAGTGTCGTCGCGACGTTGCCGCGAATGCAGAGAAAGGCGAGGGAGAGAGGAAGAAGGGAAAGGGAAGAAGATGGAGGCGCGAGAGAGAGGGGAGGGGGGAGTAGAGAGATAAATTAGGTTATGAATTAGGGTATTAATATAGTACCTGAGTTTTGAATAAATAAATTTTAGACCTGATTTTTAAAAACCAATTTTTAAACACCCGATTTTATGTAATTACCACAAAAATTAACACAATTCAACCACATTGATTTACATAAAATATTGACTCAACATCTAGCAACAAAGGAAAGAAAGAACTACTTGGTACAAACGAAACCAAACCAATAAACTTCAAAGGTAATAAACACGGCCTCTTTTCAAACTGCTCATCAATAAAAAGAAGAAAAAGAAAAGTCAAAAGATAGTATAATATAAATTAGGGAGAATTGCAATCACGGTACCAAATTTTTCATTTAGTAACAAGCTTTGTCCAAACGTTTTTTATTTGTGCAACCTTTTAAAAAAATCATAGGTTTAGTCCAAATTGACGGTTTTCGTCTGATTGACAACAAAAACCGTTAGTTGACCATAAAATTGAATAATCTAATAATTTATTTCAAATAAGATAAATGCAATTTAGAAATTACACATTTTCCCTTCAAAATAAAAAAAGAAACGCAGAAAACTCTTCTCTCACCTTAGACTTCCTAGCCCCAGGCCCCAAAATCAATGGCAAGTGGAAGGTGTACAAAAAGCATAATTGGGAAAATATTATAAGAATGCAGGTTTGATAAGATTGGTTCATCATTTTTATGAAAAAAAAGTCTATTGTGGGGTCGTGAATTAATTTTGAAGGGCTTGTGTTGGCGGGTGGGGAATGGTAACTATGAGCTTGTCTGGTAAGGATTCTTTTCAGATTTTAAGCCACAATGTTACCATTAAAGTCCACTGGTGGGTCCCTCTCCTCTCCTAAGCAGTCAAAAATGGCTGTGCATTTGCCATGTAACGACTGAATATTTGATTTTAATTGGGTGAATAATTTTCACTAGACAGTCTTTATATATAGACATTTGTTGATTGATGACTGTACGCCCAATCTCTTTTCGATGAATTACAGCTTTCTAGGAAGAGGCTTGTATGATTAGCGATCTAGTTGACATTAGTGGGTGGGATGAAGCAAAAATAAGAAGGGTTTTTTGACCTATAGATAGAGAAATAATTATGTTAATCACATTGAGCTTTATTAATCAAGAGGACAATATAATATGGCTGTATAAATAGACTTCTTCTTTGAGAACACAACACGAGTATTGCAACAAGTAGAAGCCCAATTGAGGACGGTGGAAATTCATTTGGAAGGTGGAGAATGTGTGTTTTTTTTCTAAGGGGAAATATGTAACGTCTAAATTGACATTTTCTCATTTGGAAGAAATTATTAGATTTTTCATTTTTGGGGTCAATTAACGATTTTGATGGTCAAATATATTAGATTTCAAGAGAGAAATGATATATTATTTACCGTAGAAATTACATTGATGGCAAGAGGTTAAATAAGCAATAGCATATACAAGGAATGATCTAGAAGGACAGGTTGTTAATTGGTTCCTGAAATCATGGATCTTGTCTAGAATAATTTACAACAAACTTAGTGCTAGCACTACACCAAATAAACGGCTGAGTAAGGCTGCTGATGTATTGCTCCAGTTGGTAATAACTTGGCTGATTTCAACAATGTGGAGTAGACTTAAGGGTAAGGTAGTTAAGTTAGTTACTTCTTTTAACACCCTCCCTCAAGTTAGGAGGTGCAAGAGTAACTCCAAGCTTGTCCTTCAAAAATAGAAACCTCGAATGATTCAATCCTTTGGTTAGAAGATCAGCAATCTGGTCTGAAGTGGGAATATACTTTACTTCCAATTCTTTGGCAATCACTTTATCTCTGATAAAATGCACGTCTAGTTCAATATGTTTTGTCCTTGCATGATATACGGGGTTGGCTGCCAATGCTCCAGCACTCATATTATCACACCAGACGGTTGGAATCTCAGCCAAATGTAACTGCAGTTATTGAAAGAGTGATTGAATCCAGACTATTTCTGAGGCAATTGATGCAAGTGCTCTATATTCTGACTCAGTACTTGAACGTGCCACAACATGTTGCTTCTTAGAGGACCAACTTATCAGGTTGTCGCCCAAATAAACACAATAGCCGGTGGTTGATCTTCGGTCATCAGGGCAGGACGCCCAATCCGCGTCTGAATATCCATTCAAAGTAAGTCTGTCACTTCTTCGAATCCAAAGTCCATGGTCTATTGTCCCTTTTAGATATCTGAATACCCTCTTCAGTGCTTGCCAGTGTGATGAAGTTGGAGTTTGCAGGAATTGGCTTAACTTATTCACGGCAAAAGTGATATATGGTCTGGTGTATTGGAGGTATTGCAATCCCCTAACAACGCTTCTGTAGATTATTGGATTCTTCAGTATTTCTCCTTCAGTTTTTGACATTGACTTTCCAGCAGGAATAGGGGTAATGTAAGGCTTTACATTTTGCAATTCGAACCTCTCAAGTAAGTCAGTAATATATTTAATCTGAGTAAGATAGATACCAGATTCATGCCATAACACCTCTACTCCAAGGAAGCGATGCAATCTTCCCATATCTTTCAAGGCGAATTTTTTGTTTAGGTTACATATGAACTCCTCTAGCAGTCCTCTATCATTACCTGTTATCACAATGTCTCAACATAGATAAGTGTAAAAATTATTTGGTTTTCATTTTTGAAATAAAAGAGTGAGGTATCAGCAGCTGATTGCTTGAATTTCCAGCCCATAAAAGTAGCCTTTAATTTCTCATTCCAAACTCGAGGTGCTTGTTTCAATCCATAGAGTGCCTTGTTCAATTTGCATACATGATTGGGCTTCAATTGATCAACAAATCCCTCTGGTTGACTCATAAAGATAGTCTCCTCAAGCTCTCCATTGAGAAAAGCATTATTGATGTCTACTTGTCTAATTGTCTATTCTTTTGTGATTGCCAATGTAAGGATTATTCTGAGGGTTGATGGCTTAATGACAGGACTGAATGTTTCATAAAAATCAATGCCTGGTGTTTGATGAAACCCTTTTGCCACAAGTCTGGCCTTGAATCTCTGTACTGAGCCATCTGTATTTTGCTTGAGTCTGAAAACCCATCTATTTCCAACAACGTTATATGTTGCTGAAGGAGGCACAAGTTCCCAAGTTTTTGCGTTAGTCAAGGCTTTGAATTCTTCCTCCATTGCCTTCTTCCAATCAGTACTCATCAAGGCTTCAGTTATGCTTTGAGGTTCTGATGGCCTTTCAGTCAACTTTCCAAGGTAGAGTTTAGGTTTAAACACCCCAGCCTTTGCTCTAGTTATCATGGGATGAAGATTTTCTGCCCTGTGTTGGGGCAACTCTTCACTTTCATTGTTATTTAGCTGCAAGGGAGCTTCATTAATCTGTGATTCACTTGGATCTGTCTCCTCATCTTTAGTATTTCTTGTAGATTCATCAAGATTATTTCCATGTGCTATATTGTCAATTGAGTCAGGAGTCAAGTGATGTTCTGCACGAGTAGCTTCAGGATGAGTAATATCAGTAGGGCCTGGATTGATTTCTGTTTGATTAAATTCAGAAGGCAAATGAAAGTGGGATATTATAGTTTCGGTCACAGTTGGTTCTGAATGATTTTTGGTGGAAGTTAATGACTCGAATGGGAATTCCATTTCATTGAAAATAACATGTCTTAAGATGTACAACCTTCCTGTAGAGCTTAGTCATTTGTAGCCTTTATGAGAATCACTATAACCAAGGAAGGTGCACTTGGTGGAATGAAAGCTGAATTTATGGTTTTGATAGGGCCTTAGACAGGGGTAGCAAGCACAACCAAAAATTTTTAAAGTCTGATAATCTGGCTGCTTATTGTATAGAGTTTGATAAGGTGATTGTTTTTGAAGAGTGGGTGTTGGCAACCTATTGATAAGATATGTTGCAGCTTGAAAGGCTTCCCACCAGTATCTCAAAGGTAGTTTTGCTTCAGCTAAGAGAGTTAATCCCGTTTCTGTAACGTGTCTATGTTTTCTTTCTATTCTTCCATTTTGAGCTGAAGTGTATGGACACGGATGCCTAAACTCTACTCCCTCTTGACTTAAGAATTTTGAGAAAATCCTATACTCATCACCCCAGTCTGCCTGCAACGTTTTTATCCTGCATCCCAGTTTGTTTTCAACTAATTTCTTGAATTGAATGAACACATTTAAGGCTTCAGATTTTTGTTTTAAGGGATAGATCCAAGTAAACCTACTATAGTCATCAAGGAAGGAGGTATAATACTTGAATCCTGATGTGGACAAAACAGGGGCTTGTCCCCATACATCAGTGAACACTAATTCAAGTGGGACTCTAGCCTGTGATGGAGATAAAGAAAAGGGTAACAGGTGAGCCTTGCCCAATTGACAGGCATTGCAAAAAGGTCTGATATCATTTTCTTTAATTTTGATGTTACAAGATTTGAGCACTTGGTTCATCACTTGACTAGAAGGATGACCAAGCCTCTTATGCCATACATCATTTGTTGAAATAAAGGACTCACGACTGGGAAACACAGAAGAAAGGTTGCAGGAGGATTCATTTTTGTGGACTGACTCTTGAGTGAAGTTCTTGGTAATTTGGTGAGGAAGGTCAAGCTGATATAACCCCTCCTTAAGCTTCCCTTGCATTATCACCTCCTTCGTGGACTGATCCTTGACAAAACAGCAATTAGAGTAAAATTCCATGTAAACACTATTATCTGAGGTAAGCTTGGAAACACTAATGAGATTCTTCTTAATTTCAGGCACAAGAAGAAGCTTGTTCAGAACAAGAGTTTTATCATTTGATGCTGGAAAGTATGAAGTGCCAAAATGAGAGATATTCAACTTACTTCCATTTCCTACCATTACTTTCTCCTTACCAGCATATTCATTGACTGAAATGAGGTTTCCCTTGTCTAAGGTGATGTGGTTACTTGCTCCAGTGTCTGCATACCATGCTGGATCGTTTACGATGCTGGGTCCTGCAATTAGAGCTGCAGGTGAAGTGTTAAAGTTTGTCCTATGATTCAGAGGAGCGCCTATATACCTTTCATCATATCTATAGTTGCATATGTTAGCTTTGTGACCAATTTTCCCACAAACTTGACAGATTATTTGCCTGTCATTTCCACTATATTGACTGCCTCCTCTATTTCTGCCCCTTCTCCCTCATCTAAAATTACTAAAATTAGTGGATCTTCCACCAAAACTTGGTCTGTAAGATCTGCCACTATGATAGTTACCAGATTTTTGGGAGAAGTTGGCTTATGTCTGATTTATGTTAATTTCAGCTATATCACTTCTCAGAGAGTTGAGGTGTTCCATCCTGCTTTCATATGTTATGAGTGTAGATTGGAGCTCACCACAGGATATAAAGTCTCTACTATTCACTTGAACCACAATAGGGGTATAATCCTCGTCTAGTCCAGCCAAAACTTGAGTGACAAGGTCTGTATGAGCCACAGTTTTAGTAGCAATTTCAAGATTGTCAGCAAGTTGTTTCACTTTGTTTAAGTACTGATCAATATTCAGGTTTCCCTTCCTTGATTTCTGCAACTCACTGGTGAGGAAAATGATTCTGGACCTGTTATGAACTCCATAGCTCTCTTCAATTGCTGTCCATAATTCCTTCAAATTGGTTGCCCTCATGACCCTCATTGCAATGTCAGGTGTCATGGAAGAATAGAGCCAGCCCATAAGCAACTGGTCTGTCGACATCCATTGCCCATACTCAGGGTTCTTCACCATTTCAATGCTGGTACCAATTTCTCCTATAACTTGACTTCCAATAAATTCTTGGGGACACGTCTTTGTCCCTAGGATATAACTCTCAAGGTTATGTCCTCGTAAAATAGGAAGTATCATATTCTTCCATAGTAAGAAGTTGTTTTTGTCCAACTTGACTGAAACAACTTGAGTAAGGTTAACTCCAAAAGGTATAGTGCTGCCATTGCTTATCAGAGTAGCAGCAATGCTACTTGATACTGAGGCTAGTGCTGGTGTGGAATCAGCATTCTGGGGTGAATTAAGATCACTGGCGTTTGCCATTTCTTGCTTTGATACCAAGTTAGATTTCAAGAGAGAAAGGATATATTATTTACCGTAGAAATTACATTGATGGCAAGAGGTTAAATAAGCAATAGCATATACAAGGAATTATCTAGAAGGACAGGTTGTTAATTGGTTCCTGAAATCATGGATCTTATCTAGAATAATTTACAACAAACTTAGTGCTAGCTCTACACCAAATAAACGGCTGAGTAAGGCTGCTGATGTATTGCTCCAGCTGGTAATGACTTGGCTGATTTCAACAATGTGGAGTAGACTTAAGGGTAAGGTAGTTAAGTTAGTTACTTCTTTTAACAGAAACCATCAATCTCGACTAGACCTACTTTTTCTTAAAAGGTTTGGTACCATGATTATAATTTTTCCTTATGAAGTTATAAATAAAAATTATGTAAGGCTCCGTTTGATTGGCGATATTTTCCCTGGAAGTAGGAAAATATTTTCCTACTTCCACTTTTTGACTGTTTGATATGCTAAATTTTCCACGGAAAATGTTTTCCTCCCTTTTTGTAGGTACAACCCTTAAATGCACGAATGATGGAAAATGTTTTCCAACCTTTTAGGTGGGAAAACATTTTTCAACTTTTTTTTTTTTAGAAATGGCAACCAATTCTATCAACCATTGTAAAAAAGATTTTCATTTTTGTTGACAATTTCTATGCAAAACAAAGTCAAACGAATATGGTAATTTTTTCTAATTGTTTAAATTTTTTTTTTTACTTTTTGGTAATTGGAACAAATTTTTAACCCAATAGTAGAAAATATTATCACTTTAATAAACAATTTCCATAAAAAAGGAAGTCAAACGGATTTCAAACTTTCAACATTTTCCATGAAAAATTATACCAATCAAACACATTTAATTACAATTTCCCGTAAAACAAGTTCTAGGCAAATATTTTCCCTGAAATTCGTTTTCTTTCCACCTTATTTTTCATGGTGCAATCAAACGGACCCTAATTGTTAAATGTAGATTACAATAAAAATTAAGTCCTAATCATCATTAATTTTCCAAAACTCACGCTATCTCAAATCTAAAGCTCGTCGTGTCATGGGATATGTGCAAACCATATTTTTCTTGGGATAGTCGACTTCACCGTTCCAAACCTTTTAATTGTTTTTTTGCACTTCTTATTCTAAATTTTTTTTATTATACTCATGGTCCCAATTTTTTCATTCTTGTGTGACATATGTCCGTTAGTTGATCACGAAATATAATTTTGTCTGCACTTCGGACAATTTTATATTAAACATAAAAAAATAATTACTTTATATTTCTTACATAAAATAATTAATCGAATATATAATGAAGCGATCGAATTCTAATTGCTGTTGTTGGAAATGAAATGAAATGAAATAATTTATTCTCCTAGTGCGGTGGTAGCAGCAACTACTGGTAGGTGATTTTGGTTGGAATGTGGTGGGTCCGGAACGAATATCAACTTTTATTTATTTATTTTAATAATTTATGTGAAAAATTGATATAGGATAATTATGCACCGTTTCGTATGGATTAAAATCCAATTAAAATTGAAAATATGACCGTTATTGGGTCTCACTCGTCTAATAAAAGTCAACAATAACGATTAGTTTTTCAATTTTAATCTCTACCGAACGGCCCTTAGTTTTGGAGTTTGAAGAAGTGTTGGACAGAAAATTGACAAAAAAAAAAGACCGCGCCAGGGGCAATTTTGTCATTTGTCGCGATGGTGTCGGAATGGACTGAAATTTGACAGGTTGATTGGAAACGGCCCGAAAAGTTAGACTCGAGGCGAGATCTCGGGATTTTAACCAAATTCATTCGTTTAAGCCTTCAAATAAGTAATTTCCATATTTCCCGTTTGGAATTTTCGCTATTTTTGGAACGTTTTATTATTTTATGTTTTTAGGGTTTCTTGTAACGCCTATTTAAAGGTCTTTTAACGTTTTATGAACATTATTGATTGAAATAAAAGTTTTGTTCCTAGAAAATTTCAATTTTTTTTTTCAAGATTTATGTTGGTAAATCTTTTACTTTCGTTCTGCGTCAAAAATCTAAAGTTTTAATTTTACTATTTTTAGAATTGTTCAAAATGCAGTCTAAATCTTTCTCCTAGTGAATTAATAGACCCTTCTGTGTGTCCTTCCATCGCAAGGAATAAAAGGTTTGGGATCCCAGCTGTAACAAAAGAAATATTAAAGTAAAAGATGCAAAAATTGAAAATTTGGAATCGCATATGCAATTATCCATTTTTCTTTTGAAGTAATTGAGAGTCTCACGTCATAGTGGCTCTATTTTCCATGCGACACGTGATTGGCCAGGACAGTGAAGAGTCCATCCCATTACTATTTACTTTACTTCCTTCCCTTTACATTGAAATCTGGATCAAAGTTTCTTCTCTCCTCACCTACCAAAAAATCCTTCAGTTTGCTAGCAGGAATCATGAGTTACCAGCATGTTCATCAAGGACCGGGACCCCATCCTCCACCAGGCAAAGACCTATCAAATTTATAGTTAATAATAAACTTTTTGATTTTGTTTATTTCATATAAATGTTGGTTAATTTTATCGTATCATGTTTAGGGTATAATCGGCCACCAGGAGATTACCCACCACCACCACCAGGTCCACCACCGCCCGGCTACGGCTATCCTCCTCCGCCTCGACCTCCTGGACCCGCTTCTTATCAGGGCTACTTCAATAATGATTTCCCTCCTCCACCGCCACCGCCACCACCGCAGCACACCCAACACCACCACCATGATAACCATAGTGGATGTTGTTCACTTCTCAAGGGCTGGTACGTCATCCCTCTCTTATTCGACAAACTATTCAATTAATAATGCATCGGCATATTCAGTTATAATCAACATTTCACTTGTCATTTGATAAATTTACATACTTAATATACTCAAATACTAGATCCCTCAAATGAATTTTATAGTTGACTCCTGTAGACCGCAACTAGCAATTCTAGTTCTGAGAATAATTCTTCAAAATATGTTAATTCGTTTGAATTTTGTGTTGGAAAATGATAATAAAGTGGTAGAGATGTTCGGAATATATTTGATTTTTCCAAACTATATTTGGAGCAAGGAAAATTAAAGATCAAATTCAGTCTATCAAAGTTGGAAATTGACCTTTAGTTCATCCCACAACTGTGATTTTGGGATATTGTTGGCTACTGTTAGAAAATAGGGAGCTGCTAATTATTCTCACATTTCGCACCTACTATTCACACCATATCCTTTTTCGCTAACTAGAGGGCTATTTTGTCGACGTGTCTTAATCTATGCCGTAAGTTCTCAATCATCTCTCTTTTTCCTCATAAACAGTGTTCGGTGAAATCTCGCACGGGTATATATAATGCGTAAAAGTATCGTCACACGAGAAATAAATATTAGAATAATATCAATTCGTTATCAAATTCAAATATAAATTTAACAAAAGAGATTTATGTGTTTATGTCTGAATTATCTACTAATTATCTAAGATGATTTTGAATTAAATATGAGATGTATGTGTTGTAATTTTGAATCCACATATTTTTATCCTATTTTCAATTTTCGACTTATGTAATCTAGCATTATTTGTGTATTTTGATAATCGATAATTCAATTTTATTTAATTCTCTCTCACGAGGTAAGTTAAAGCACAACTCAATCATATTCTTAATCCGAATTCATTTGCAAATTAATGTATTAAATCTTACTATTGTCTATATGATTGCACACATGTTATCTTTAACATCTATTGCTCGTATGTTGAATTACAAAGTTCTAAAGCTATCGTGAACATCCTGAAAATGTGATAAGCAACCAGTTACCTAAATAATGCGCAAGCATTTAAATAATTCAACGAGACATACAAGAATAATCAAGAAATACAAATAAACAAAACAACTTGGTATTTGAACAAGAAACACAAATAAGGTTATCATCATCCAACGCAAGAAAGATTTAGCCTAGCATGATTTTAATGATAATACAACAAGAAAAATGAAAAATCATCACCTGAAATGTATAGGAATACAAAAAAATGTGGAATCAATTTCTTGATCTTGATCTTCAATCTTGAGTCTTTATTCTTCACTTTCTTGATGCTATTTGTTTTGGATTCCTTGCTAGGTTTGTTTTTCTCCTTCAATTATGGTGAATTGGCCTCTTAATAGAAAGATTTTTGTTATGATGTGATATGTTTAACGTGTGAGAGGTGTCTTAAATGGTTTTCCATGTTCTGTACTAGGTTAGAATTAGGTCGGGAATCTCGTTAAAATTAGTTTCCATAAGGAGTTGTGGCCGAAGAAGGAAACTGGTCCGTCCTCCCGAAATTATCCCATGCAATCTCATGGATAGTAGGTTGCGATGACATTGTTATCCACTTTTGCTCTCGGGTTTGCCAAATTTTGGGGTTGCTATCGCACCCCTTGATGTCTATGGGACCAAGTGATCCCTAACTTTTCTCCTAGGGTCTGATGTAGTCATTTTTCTCCCAATTTCAGTCATTTGTCTTCAAATTACATCCAATTGACTCCAACATTCTTCAATCATTATTATTCATCGGTATGAATCAACTTTTGGATATTTTCAATTTAGTCCTTGAACTTTGAAAATTCTTCTATTTTCGTTGATTTTCTCTCTTTCCTTTCTTTCAAATTCACTTCCAATCATTAGGTTTTACCTAACAAACAACATATACAATAGATTAAGTTATAATTCATCAAAATTACTCGTAAATGTCTATATTTAACAGTTTAGTTAAGTCCATAAAATACACTTATCAAATATCTTCAAATTTGAATTTTTTTTATGCTCAGGCAAAATTATAATATATCTTAACAAGTAAGCATATAATAAATTTGGTCGTTGCATTTTGTCTAGGATTGGAATCATTGTGTCAAGTTTATGAACAATTTCAAAATCACAGTGTAAGAACCAATTTATGAACAATTTCAAAATCACAATGTAAGAACCAATTTCTACTTATCCAATGCAGAATTGATGTGAATGTTTGATGAATTAAGTAAAATATCGTAAATTCACGCGTAGCTTCAATTCTCAACCCTTAATGGTCTAATACGTTCTTTCTTCCCTAATAAGATACACACCCCTAAATTTGTTTTTTTAACACACTCTCGAAGTATGATCTAATGTTGAATTAATATACTAGTCCCTGTTCTCTCTAATTTGGACGAATCTCACTAGTTGGAAGTCAACATTCCAACAAATGGGGATTCTCCTATATTTTTTATTGTTTCAACTTTCAAGATTCAATTAGGATAATAATCCATTTCTAAAAGTCTAATCCCCTCGAATAAGTGTTTGAGGCTTAATCATGCATATAATACGTCTTCTACTGCATGCACTCGTTTTTTCATATTTGCTTTGGGTATTCTGTTTCATGCACTAGTTTTGATCCCTTTTTGAGGTTTCTTTCTAGAATTATCAATAAAAATTTCCTCATTGAGTCCTTTATGGGCAGCTTTCACTTATGAATCAAGGCAGTTTGATTAGTACAATACCACTCATCAAACACTAATTTTTAAAAACCAACTTCTAATTTAGAATTCTCAATCTTGCCTAATTTTCATCTTTTTAGTATAAGACAATTCACACAAGATTTTTTACATATGAAATTTTCATTTATCTCAATATCTTCCAACGATAGTTCAACTACCTCCAAACTATAATAAAGTAATAAAATTTCACAACAATCACATAAAAGTAATAAAAATTCAACCCAAACTTAGAACATGCATTGTTTTCAATGTCTCAATATATCATCAATTAAGCAAAATAAAAGGGCAAAGAATTAGGTACTCCGCGGGTTTGTGTATGATATTTGAGGCTGATTTGAAACAAAAATACTGTAGCTACTAGCTAGATGGTCCGCTTGACTGTGTCTTTTCCCTTGTCCATTGTTGGTTTGTGTTTTCAAGTGTCATGTTCCTACAAACTGAAGAGAAATCAATCATTAGTGATTTAATAATATGGAACAAATCATATTAAGATCAAACACATCACAATCAACAAGAAAATCTAGGGATGAATGTAGGACGTAAGAAGTGGATGCAGGCAGCGGATGCGTCCAACTTTTATGGCCTCAGGTTGCGGCTGCTTTCATGTTTTATGACTGCATATTGCGGCCACAGACAGGAACTTTCGTCCGTGTTAATGTAATTCAAATCCTTGTACTACTACCTCAATGATACGTGTATGGAGATGAAGATGTATAAACTAACTACTAGAACATAAAAGCAAATACTACCTAATATCTCAAAAGAATAACAAATAAAATAGAAAAAAAATTGGTTGCCTCCCAATAAGCACTTGTTGTAATCATTAGCTTGACTTTGTTGATTTGGTTGCTCATGGTGACTTGAAGATGGAGTTTTCAGTCTTGCAACGATTGTACTTGCAGACGTTTCCTACTCATTCTTGGTCCTCCAAACATTGAAATTACCGTATTAGTCCTTATTTGTTCCCACAATGCACTACTGTCCTAATAACTTGTATGATTATCTACCTTTTCATGATAAATCTTTTTACACTCCTTGAGGTAGGTGGCTGATTTGGTGGTGTATACAGGCTGAAACTTTGTTGTTTGAACTGCAAGTTGGTTCCTAACTTTCATTCTAGGGTTTGATTTAGTCATTTTTCTCGCGGTTTGTCATTTGGTTTCCAATTACATCCAATTGACTCCCAAATATTCTTCAATCATTATTCCTTGATCTGAATCAAGTTTTGAATATTTGCAATTTAGTTCTTGAACTTTGAAAATTCTCCTTTTCGTCTATCTTCCTTTGTTCTAAATTCACTTTCAATCATTGAGTTTTACATAAAAAAAAACAACATATACAAGAGATTAAGTTATAATTCATTAAAAGTACTCTTAAATGTCTCTATTTAATGACTAGATAAGTGCATAAAATACACTTATCACATGGAAGCATACCCTGTTCTTGATAGTAGTTACATTGATGTCTTGTAATATGCTTCTTGGTTCCTAATTATCGATATAGATCTCTTGAACTGTGAGGTTTTTGGCATAATTTCAAGCAGCTCTGATCTTTACTAATTACTAGCGATGGAGTTTAGTCTTTTTTGTTTGTCTTACTTTTCTTTTATGATAGATTTTGAGCGGACTGCTGGAAGATCTGGAATATTGAACTCTCTTGCCTTCCCAGTTCTATTTTATGCAGTCAATTGAGAACCCAATGAATTCATGAATCTTGAACTTTGGCTTGAGTGTGATGGAGTCCTTTCCAAAGATTTATAAAATAAACTACCCAAATTAACGCCAGGTTCATGAAGTAGTTCAAGGGATGCAAAATGAACTTAGGTTGGATTGGACTAATAACATGATTTTATTGCAGCTTGGCCGCTCTTTGCTGTTGCTGCGTGTTGGAGGAGTGCTGTTGCTTTTAGGCCATTGGATGCCAAACAAATGCAGCTTTTGATGTTGCCGTATGTGTAAACAGTTCTATTGTATCCGAAGAACTATTATAGTGTAGCCGTCGTACATTTGAGCATCTTTAGCTGTAGTTAAAAGTAACTAATGTGTTTTTTAAGTTACTTTTAAGCACAATGCAACATGCTCTTTGTAGTATATGCATATTTCTCTACAATTCTCCCCTTCCCCTCTTCTCCCTAATTATGAATGAAAGTCGGATACTATCGTTGTTATTGACATAAACTGATTGTATACAATACATTGGTATCGTGTTTGTTATGCTATGTTTTATACTGTTAAAAAGTAGTGAGCATGGAAGTGCTTAAATTAAAAATTAAGTGATCATAATCGTCGATTTTGTATCTTTGGACTTTTATTTGTTGATGTTAAGCAGTGCCGGGTTGGGTCAAGTTGAAGCTTGATCTTTGGGTTAATGCTGAAACAGTTCGCACCAAGAGCAGCTTCGGCTGAAAGTTGGGGCCAAGTTGGTGCAATGGCTCTGTTTAAAAATTTGATTGGAAAATAGTTTTGATTGTTGTGCAAATGGAACGGTAAAATAATTCAAGTGGTGTGGCAATTTATCTACGTAAATTACCTTTAAATTATCGTATGGTATCTATCAACTAATCAACAAAGATTGGATGTTACAGAAATAGTTCTTTATGTTGCTTCATAAGAACGCAACATACACTACAAGGATGCCTTGTCGTGAATGGAACTCATTCTTCTCTTTTCCAAGAGAAAAATGGATCACAAGTTAAATATGGGCCCTTATCTAATTAATTTTAATTAACTTGTTTCGAGTCGGAGGACTTGACATTTTATGCACTTTTTACATATTTGTGCATTCAAGTTCACATATACGACTGTGCATATATTTTAACAGTCCATGTTTGGTAAGATTTAAAATTTTAATATTAGTCAAAATTATCTATTAATTTCAATCACATACTTCAAGAAATCACAATTTTTTAACCACATTTTTAATTAATTTTTATCAAAATTTATTAAAAATCTGATTTTAATTTTCATTCGGGCTTATATTTTTTATCTTTAATTTTTTACATTGTGTCACCTGTTCCAAACTTATCGCTAATTATGTTATCCGTAGTAGGTATAGGTTCTTAACCACGCTTCATAATATTCATGGTCGACTTTGCATGAAACTTTCAAATTGAAAAAAATTGCCAAATATTTCATGATCCCGAGTCATATATATATATCACCTCAGCAATATCTCATTTGAGTCAATCTCAAATAATACAATTTTTCATAGCATTACATTAATTAGAAAATAAACGGATAGGTTTGAATGTTTCTTAGGTTTCAAAAGATCTAGATTATCGGATAGTCTATCCTCTTCTCACTCACTCACACACGTTACTTCCTACTTTGGCGTGCATACGAGTCGTCTTTCATTTTCCTCGTTCCCTATATACTAGGAACGTATTAGTTTACTCTAAGGTTCTTGGTTCATTATCCATACTACAGTGCCAACACCTTAACTTCTTCAACCTCGTAGATTGTAATTCGAACTCCAGACTAATCAAAAACCCATGTCGAGATCACCTGTGGAACTGGATTTTTTCCGCATGGAGAGGGAGAGGAACAGGGACTCTTCTGCTGCTTCCATTTCTGAACGCAAACGAAGCTTTCGTGGTATTGTATCCAAGCTCAATCCGGAGATTGTGAAGAGTGTGATTCAACCTGCTACTTTTGGTGCGAATAAATCTCTTCGGCTGGAGACTCACACTTCTTACTCACCATTGAAACTTCATGAGCCTACCCTTAGATATGTATATTGAAAATTCTTTTATTTCTTATGTTTATAGTATTTATCAATTTTTATTTTTTATTTTTTTAATTTTCCAGGTCCAGGCCGAGTTATGGTCGTAATGACATTGCTGAAGCTGAACAAACGACGTTCTTTGATTTTGATCATTTTACCCACAAGGTCTGTTTCTTAAGTTTTAATCCTTTTTTTTTTTTTTTTGCTTTCTGCACTATCATTTTCTCAAATATATAATCAAATGATATTGAGAATTTACTGGTGCAGAAACTTGCTGATGAGGAAAAAGTCCCAAAATCTGCTGAATACTTGAACTGTAAATTATCAGTTATTTTGTATGAACAAGACCTTTTGGGAACCCTGGAAAAGGGTTAGTATTATTTTTTATGGGAATATGGACTTTGTTTTATCTTTGAAGTCTTGCCCATTTTTTGATGGATTGTGCAGGTTTTTTACCATATGCTAGGAGAATTTCTGTAAACAAATTTCTAGAGAAGCGAAAAGAGAGGAGGTTCATTTGGTCCTGCTTAATTTCTACCCTCTTAATTCATATTCTTGGGACTTATCTATACTTTAATTCTTGAAAAAAATATTTTAATTTAACACACAATAAAATATCGAATTAAATCTTGGTTTTAATAAATATAAGATTGAATTTATTTTTTTTGGTTACGCGTTCAGTTGCTTAAACGTATTTCAATATCTGACGGTATTTAACTTTCTAGTAAGCGATTTTAGTTCGTTGAATCTTACCATTTCTATAATGGTGATCGTATATTGAAATACCATTTACTAAAATCGTTCATCATTTATTTCGTTCGTATTGCTTATTATACCCTAATTAGCAATACGGTTTGTAGATGTTTGCAGGCTGGTATCACAATACGACTGCCCCATACATCAATTAAGCCAAGCAGAAGAATTTGGAATATTTAGTAGGAATTTTTTTATTTTTTATTTTCTAGTAGGAAATATTGATGGTTTTTTATTGTTCATTGATCTTTTTCGCTTTCTTTAAATTTAATTTATCCTTTCTTAAATAAATAGTACAACTTAGTTGGAAAGGATAAGAAATACGTTTTCGATTTATCCATTTCGGGTACATTTCTTATTTAACTACGTCAAGTTAAAAATTACTATCTTATTTTGTTGTCCTCTTAATCCAATATTATCCATCAAACATTAAATTCATTTTACGTGGGATATGTTCAAAGAAAAGTAATTTACACGAGCTTAATACGAACATGTATAAGTTTATATCACATGGACGAATTCCAAGTAAATTACTTAGCCAAACTTCGACTTATGATGACACTAAGTCACACTTAGTCAGCCAACTCGAATTCACACAACACACCCACATGAAGTAAAAGGCAACATAATACAATATTTACGAGAGAAACCAACTTGTTTATTACTCAACAATAATACAAGACACGAGGGAAGACACTGAAGGATCACAACACTCTTGTATCTCAACAGGTCTGACCTTCAGAATTTATAGACCAAAAACGTATGCAGTTGACATCCCCAACCGCCAAAGGAATAAACCAACCCAGTTGGCCCGAAACTGCATCCCTCAAAGTTCTAGCAACTGCCCACACTTTACACTAGTCTAGACTCCGAAAACCGTCCAACATATGTGCCGACATGTGCTCCAATTGGACACCCGAATTTGTGGACTTCAACCCACTAACAGCAAGTTGAATCAGCCTATGCCTTGTCTATCTGCAACTCTTTGCCTATGAACAGTAAGCTAGACTAGCTCATGTCTTGCTAAGCTGTAACAATTTGATACCACCAAACTGAAGCATCTTTCCCACGTTTTCCTTGCTCCGAATCCGAAGTGTACGCTATCAACACACTATTCCCGCAATGTCCCGGCATGAGTGCAATGCGTTCTCATGCCATTGCGCATGTTAACCTTTAAGGGGATGACAAACCTCCCCACCGAAGAGTTCGACGTCCTCGTCGGAAGAGAATCAAGATACTCCTTCACCTTGTCCTCAAATTGCCATAGATCAACATCCCGTTCATAAGTTGCATCAATTACAGTGTTACCTTTCCACAAAACAAGATAATATGTCCTTCAATTTTTCTTACTTGCGCCCATAGTTCGACGTCCAATGATCTTTGCAACCTCATTTTCATACTGTTTTCAAATCATAGGAGGAGCTCTCTTTGCCTGCAATCGATCTTCCCCCATCAAACTCTCGTTAAAGGCTTTCAAATAGTTGACATGGAATGTATGATGGACTTTCAAACGATCAGACGGCTTTAACCGGTAAGCTACCTTTCCAACCCGTTTGATCACTTTGAAAGGACCATCATATTTCTGGACTAACCCACAATGCACTGTTTTGCTAATGATCTTCTTCCAAATCCGAGGAGTCATTTTCAACAATACTTTATCCCCGACCTGGAACTCCATATCCCGTCTGTTCTGATCAACATACTTTTTTATCCGTCGGGCAGCCTTCGCAAGACTGTCATTTTCCTGCTCTACCATCTCATGTTTGTCTAGAGCAAACCGAAAAGCAAATGGACATACACTGCGCCCCCCTTTCTTCACAATTTCGAGAGGCAACTTGGGCATATGCCTCATAGTTAATTCTGCCGGACACATCCCCTTTGTAGATGATTGATGGAGATTGTAGCAAAACTGAGCCATATCCAGTAAGGCAACCCAATTTTTCTGACTTGCTATCACATATTGTCTGAGATATTCCTCCAGCAATGCATTGATCCGTTCCATCTGACCATCTGTCTGCGGATGGTTTGCTGTTGAAAATTTCAACTCAGAACCCATCATGTTGAACAATGTAGTCCAAAACTTGCCTGTGAACCACAAATCTCGATCGCTCACAATATCTTCGAGCATTCCGAAGTACTTCACCACATTTTTGAAGAACAATCCAGTAGTAACGTCCGCTGTACACTTATACGAAGCTGGAATGAAAACTGGGTACTTTGAGAATCTATCCACCACCACTATAATGGACTTGTACCCATCAACCTTTGGAAAACCCGAAATGAAATCCATGGAAATTGACTGTCAATACCTTTCTAGAACCGGCAAAGGCTGGAGCAAACCTGCCTCTTTCCTCCTTTCTATTTTATCCTACTGGCACACCAATCATGACTTAACATACGCCTCTACCTCGTCACCCATCTTCGGCCAGTAATACGACTTGGAGAGTAAAGCCAACATCCTTTCAATGCCCAGATGTCTTGCCCATAATGGATAATGTGTTTCCTTCAGCAATATTTGCCTCAGTCCCCCACCTGAAGACACATATAATTTGCTACCCTTAGCATAGGTCAAGCCATCCTCGATCCAATACCGCATTACCAAGCCTTCCCTGATTTTGGGAAACAGCTTAGTATAAGAAGCATTCCTTTTAGCCTATTGTCTGATTCTGTCAAGAAAATTTGATTCGACCGTCATCAAAGCCGAAACATATGCTTCCACAGACTTTCAAATGAGTGCATCTGCAACCTAGTTCTGATTGCCAGGCTTATGAACCCAAGAAAATCAAACTTAGCCAAAAATCCTGCAATCTCGCCTGTTTCGCCGACAGCTTCTTTTGAGACTAGAAATATGTATTGGCCACATTATCTGTGAGAACAGTGAATTTTGTTCCCAACAAATAATGTCGTCATGTCTCCAAGCAATGAACAACGACAGTCATCTCCTTCTCATGAGTTGAGAATCACTGTTCTGCATCCTTTAATTTTCGACTTTCAAAAGCGATCGGATGGCCCCCTGCACCAACACGCCACCAATGGCACGATCAGATGCATCAGTTTGTACTTCAAATGGCTTTTCAAAGTCTGGCAATTGCAACACCGGCTCAGTTGAAACAGCCTGTTTGAGCTTCTTAAAAGCTCGTGGCACTTCTCTGACTATTCCCATTTTCGATCCTTCTTCAATAAATCCGTCAAGGCGTTCACTTTCTTGGAATAGTTTTAAATGAACCGCCAACAGTAGTTAGCTAATCCAAGAAATGAACAGAGTTCAGCAACTTGGTTGGGCTCGGCCACTCCATGATAGCCTTCACCTTGTTTTCATCCATTCTAATCCTCCCTTGACCGACCCAATGTCCAAAAAACCTAAGTTCCGACCAATAAAACTCGCACTTCTCCTTCTTGACAAATAATTGGTGTTCTATAAGCCGTCAAGTGATTAATGTGATCACCTAGTGATCTACTATAAATCACGATGTCGTCCAAATACATGACCACAAATTCATCCAAGAACTCATACAATACATCGTTCACCAAATTGCAGAACGTGGCAAATGCATTTGTAAAACCGAAGGGCATCACCAGAAATTCAAAAGAACTATACCTTGTCACGCATACAGTCTTTGATTCATCCTCTTCTACTATTCTTACTTGCCAATAACCCGACTGTAAATCCAGCTTTGTGAAGAATGAAGCCTTCGCCAATCTATCAAATAGATCAGTTACATTCGACACCGAATACTTGTTCTTCATAGTCACCTTGTTCAGAGCACGATAATCCACGCACATCTACATGGAACCATCTTGCTTTTTCTGGAACAGAACCGGGGCACCGTAGGGAGCTTTCAAAGGCTGAATGAATCCAGCATCAAGTAAATCATCAAGCTGCCTCATCAACTCTACCAATTCTGATGGAGCTATTCTGTATGGGGCCTGTGCTGGAGCTTTTGCACCTGGTTCAAGTTCAACTTTGTGATCGATAGCACGACGAGGCGGGAGAGTTCTTGGGAGTTTTGGGGAAATCACATCATTGAACTCGTCCAAGACCCTTGTAACTTGATCAGGTACCTCCACAACCTGATCTTCTTTGATCTCTACAAACGCTGTAACAAATGTCATCTCCCTTTTCTTTATACCCGCCTTTAGCTACTTTGCAGATTGCATGTCATCCTAAATCTGCTTCCCTTTGTTCTTGTCAAGATATCTTGCTGGTATAAAACACGGACTCTCTTCATCTACAATGTATAGCCCATTCAGATGTGGTACCACAGACGCTTCACCTTGACAAAAAACTCAATATTGAGGATCAAGTTGAAATCATCCAAGAGAACAGTCATCATATTGCACTTTCCCTCCCATTCGCCCACACGAAGGGTAACTTCAGCAGATCCCTTCACTGGCTATGCTACAGAATTCACAGCTTTTATTTCCGTAGTCACATGAGTTATGCTCAAACCTAGCTTCTCCACGATCTTGGAACTCACAAAGTTGTTTGTAGCACTGGTATCCAACATTGCCAACACTTCATTCCCATCAATAGCAACTTGAACATACATCAAGCCACGTTGTAGTGTAGTGATAGCATTCACCAGTTATAACGGATTTACCCGCGATGGACAATCTTTTAAGCTGTCATCACTGTCTTCCAATCTTAAGACATTCAGCTTCTCCCTCTTTGGACAATCTTTTGCACGATGAAGACCGTTGCAAATGAAGCATCCACCGAAGCTTTTTGACTTGAGACTCTGATCACCATCTTTTGACTTAGGGCCCTCCAATTTCTTCTTCTTATCCCATTTCTTCCAGTCTTTCGATGTACCAGTCTTCTTCTCATTAGTTTTCCTCGGAACAGAGGATGTACCGCCTATTTTGTAGTCAACCAGACAATCGGCTGCAGCCATTGCTGAAGGAAGGTCATTCACTCCTTGCCTTCGCAATTCTGCTTGAGCCCAACCTTGTAATCCCGACATAAAGTTGAAAAGTTTGTCCTCCTCGGACATGTTCTGGATATCCCGCATTAGAATACTGAACTCCTTCACGTATTCCCTCACACTTCCTGACTGCCTCAGCTTCTTGAGAGATTCCCTTGCAACTAGGCCGCATTTCAAGGCAGGAACTGATCCTTCAATTCCTTCTACAATGTTTTCCAAGTAACAACAGGAGACCTACCTGTAGCTTTGTCATCCTTTACCCGAGTTTGCTACCACAACTTTGCATCTCCCGACAGATACATTGAATTGATATTTACCTGCTCGTCATCTAGAATACGAGCAGCCTTGAAGTACCGCTCCATATCCCGTAGGAAGTCCTCCAATTCCTTGGCATTGCGAGCACCATTAAACTGCTTTGGTTCAGGAACACGAATTTTCGAAGCACTAACTGCATCCCGAACAGTAGTGTTGTTTAAAGCTAACTTTAGCAAGGAAATTTCACTCTCAAGGGCATCAAAACGAACCTTTGAGTTATCCGCCAGTTCTAGCAAATCCTTCATGAACGAAGATTGTCTTTCATCGACTTCGCTTGCAAACTCCTCGAATTGAGCCCTCAATTCCGTGTGTACATCATTATGTACATGTACTTGTGCAGCCAGACTGACTGCATTGTCGGTCATAGGAGCACCGACGAAATCCTCCAACGTAGAAACCTGATCCTTGAGATTTTGATTTGCAGCCATTTCAGTAAACGAAACCCTGTAACTACAACGAGGCTCTGATACCAATTATCACAGGGACGAATTCCAAGTAAGATACTTAGTCAAATCTACATATGAGGCACTAAGTCACACTTAGTCAGCTAACCCAAATTCTCACAACACACCCACACGAAGTAAAAGGAAACAGAACACAATATTTACGAGAGAACCCAACTTGTTTATTCTTAACAATAATACAAGACACGAGGGAAGACACCGAATGATTACAACACTCTTGTGTCTCAACAGGTCTGGACTTCAGTATTTATAGACCAAAAACGTATGCAGTTGACATCCCCAACTGCCAAAGGAATAAACTAACCCAGTTGGCTCGAAACTGCTAGAAACTGCACCCCTAAACTAGTTCTAACAACTGCCCACACTTTCCACAAGCCTGGACTCCGAAAACCACCCAACACATGTGCCAGACATGTGCTCCAATTGGACACCTGAATTTGTGGACTTCAGCCCAGTAACAGCAAGCTGGATCAACCCATGTCTTGTTTGTCTGCAACTCTTTGCCCATGAACAGTAAGCTGAACCAACCCATGTCTTGCTAAATTACAACAATCTGACACCACCAAATTGAAGCATCTTTCCCATGTTTTCCTTGCTCCAAATCCGAAGTGTGCACCATCAACACACTATTCCCTCAATGTCCCGACATGAGTTCAGGGTGTTCTTATGTCATTGCGCATGTTAACCTTTAAGGGGTTGACAGTTTATATTTTGTTTGTGTAGCTAATAAACCCTAATTAGTAAATCGATACATTATTTCTCTATTTCGACTTTGTTATTTGTCTCTCGAACTACTTTCGAAATTAAGTGACAACTTAAAGATAGGGAATTAAGCAATTCTAAAGTTTGTCATCGGATTATAAATATATGCAAAATGATGTCATTTTGTTTATCTTATTTATAACTATATCATGAAAACAATGTCAATTTAGTTGATGGAGTATTTTCTACAAAACTTCACATCTACACCTCCTCGACTAAAAGTTTGGACTAAATTTGTGCGATGGCTCTTTGTTTCGATGTGTCATATTTGACGTAATGAATATATTTTTACGATTGTATAGAAAAAGTAAAGAGGAAATTTATTATGGATGATATTACTTTTTTCTTCCCATTAATTTGAAAGGTAATTTTGATTGGAAACGGTAAATAAAGATGAAATATGTTTAAAAATTGGAAGTTGAAAACATTAGAAAATTTATAAGAGGAGATGTAGGTAATTTATCCTAATATTTATGTCACGTCACAAAGATAGTAGAGATGGTTTTGAGTACGGAATATGTCAACTTATTATGTAGAATATGTGTTTTTCAAAGAAAAAATTGTGTTTTTCATCCTCAGCCTTTACGAAATATAACAAATTTACCTCGATCTTTTTTAGCATAATTCATTCCCAACCATTTACTTCCCTCCATTTTAATCATCATTAAATGACGGATTTGTCATTTTATTTAAATAAACAATAAGAAAAAAGTAGTAAAACAATAAAAAAGAAGAAAATTTACAAATAGAGTTCTATAACTTTTCAAAATGTATAAATAAATTTCGCTTACAGAATAATTAAATACATATTAACACATAAAGAAGAATTTAGAAAAATTCATGTTTCTCAACCCAACTTTCCCACCCGCCCTATCAAGCATTTTCCTTTAAAATGTACCCTTTTTATATGTAACTAAAAAGAATTTAGAAGAATCTGCTGAATCTAGCGAGTCCAAAGTATCGCGGATTTTGTGAGCAAGATCTCCTCGAAAAACTTAATGGAGGTTCGTATTATCGACATTGTTTTAAATTTTTGGAAAATATCTTTAGTTGACACGACACATACTCGTAGAAATCAACAACATCAAATACATTATGTCTTGAGATTCATCAATTTAGGACATTATTTGATTTTATATTAAAGATTTCTTACAACCAACACAATCTTTGGTATTTGTTTAGCTTTACATTCGTCACAATGTATCATTTCTAATACATCTATGGGACACGCTTGAACACATTGAGTACATTTTATACATGTATCATAAATTAGCATTGTGTTTCAAACGGTATTCTAAAACGAGTGCATATGCTTCACATATACTCGCATATGCTTGATGCCTTTTCAAAACGCTTCGCATATGGTGTATGCGAGTGATAACGCGGTCAATCGATCTCGTTGACCGCATATGCACACTCAAACATTAAAATGCGCATGCACTTGTGTTAAAACTGTGTCAAAAGCCTAACAAAACCGTTCATTTTTATAACTTAAAAAAGGTAAATTGAGCCCAAGAAATATCAAATGAATCCAAATCACACAAGTCCATGAACCATACACAACAATTTGTAGGATCTTAACGTTTAAAAAAAAATCAAAACAATTTTTTATAGAGTTGCAAACTATTTACGCTGAGCTCGAGCCTCCCGTCTTTCTCTAATTTTACTAGCAAGTGATGCTAATAATAGACAATCTTGGATTGTTGATGTTTGTGATGATGAAGAGGTTAATAATGATATCCTACTATCTACAAAAAGTAATAGAAATTCTCGAGTTGAAAGAAGAGCCCGATAAAGATAACTTTACATCGGATGACACGAAAGATTACTTGGATGAAGAGGGGTTTTAATTGGAATCTGACAAAGAGTTAAAAAAATATTTAGGATTTTTAAGCTGATATTCGTGTCTAATCTAATTATAGAAATTGATTACCAAGTAGTTGTAGTATTTATGATATTAAGCATTATGTTTTTGTTAAAAAAATTGAAGAATATGTATAAAATTCGAGTAATTGTCGTATTTATGATTTTGTGCAATTTTTTTTTAATTTGAAGAATATGCATAAAGTTTAGAGAATGTATCATTTTATCTATTTATTAGTTTAAAATATTAAAAATTGAAAAACACATAATTACACATATGCTTCGCATAAGCATGTATATTTTTGTAATGCTTGATACTCAACCGAAAAATATTATCATGCATTACGCATTTTAAAACCTTGGTTTCATATATCTCCTAGTCTAATCATATTATAGATAAGTTACTCCATTCTCGTTAGTTTGTTTGGTTGTACTTTTAAGTTAGTTGCAATCTTGGACATGAATTTCAAATTTAAAAAATTAAAATAAATAAATTGAAGCACAACTCTTGGTAATGTTTTTTGTAAACGTTTGAAGGTTGGTGTCACCAACAATCTTATATTGATGATGGCTCCATGAATTAATGTTTATAGGTTGTTGTCACCATCAATCTTAATGTTTGCAGACTCTCACGAGAAATAAATGTTCCCATGAATTAAGCAAATCAAAAGATTGAAAAATATGAAATATATAGTACTAAATATTGTTGCTATTTGTATAGTTAGTTGATCTTCTAGTAGGAAATGATAAGAAACACGTTTTTTTTTTTACCATGTTTCCTCTTTTCTCTCACCTTCTTTGTTACATCAAGTTAAAAACTACCATCTTACGTTTTTATGTTGGGTATGGTATAAGAATAACGTGATTAGCCAAATAAATTAGGTTCCAAATTGTACTCACAACTTACAAATTTGTTTATCCACATATGATCTGGGCAAGATTTGGTCGAGTCAAAATCTCGTGGACCAAATAAAATTTTTTCCTGATTTCTTTTTGCCATTAACCCACATTACATAAGCACAATCATTTAAATAGTGAAGATATTTTAACAATTTTAATTCAATTTATCATCACCTCATGATCAATCTGTAAAAGAATCTTTAAATGATGCATTTTTCCTTAGGTTGAACTCTATTTCTAAAACCAACCAAAAGTGATATTAATTAATTCTAGGTTTTACCTTCAACAAAATTTAGTTTCTCACAACAAGACATTGCTAGAAACTCTAGATTTGAAGTCAAATAATTAGAAATGATTTATAAACAAATGAATGGTTAAAGCCTCTAGACTTTTATCTAGAATGCTTCAACGATTTCCGTGAAAAACTATAAACTTTTACTTATGAATACAATGTAATCAAGACGAGTCTGTGTAGATACATGCAAAATAATAATAATAATAATAATAATAAAAATAAAAATAAAAATGAAGAAGAAGCCACCAATCCCTAACTGATTTTGAAGTTATATTCTATACAATCTAAATAATTTATGAAATACCTATGATTGTAAATTATATAAAATATTTAATTTCATAATAATGTTTCTGAAAATAGTTAATTTGTACAGGGAAATCATCGAACTTTGACACCAAAATGCATTTAGCTCATTGAACTTGAAAAAAAAAAAAAAAAACCATGGTTATGCTAGTTGACGTCATTTAGCTAATAACTAATGGACTTATTACCACTCAAAAATTATATAAAAATCATAAAGATGCTTCAGCAAATGATATTATTAGCATCAAATATTATTTTATTTTCTTTTATCAAGAATCGCGTTTAACATAAATCAATACATTATAACATCAACAAAGAACCAAATGCTGATGTTTGAGATGGTTTGATATACGAATTTAACGTGTTGACGTCGGGTTCTGACGTATACACTCATTATGATATTATAAAGCGTTGATACGATTGTTTACCAATGAGGCGGTGGTTTGGATGATGGTTTCATCATTTAGCTATTAACTAATAGACTTATTACCACTCAAAAATTATTTAAAATGTTGGTAATTGGTTTTGAAAGATTGAAATTTGGTTAAATGATAAAATCAAAACTTGAAAAGTGGCTTTCATATCAACTTCGGTCAACTATTCAGACTTGATCCAATGGTCAAATTACAAAAATAAATATACCAACTTGTTGTACTCATCAAGTAGATTGCCGTGGTATATTTGGATCTCAAAACCAATTCCGGATGAATGAGAAATTTTGGTCCAAAGTTGGGATGAAAAATAAAGGAAGATGTCCGAAAAATTGACTAAGGTTGTTGCTAGCTTATGGCTAGACTGTCGCTTGAGCGACATGCCAGCTCGCTTGAGCGACATGCTAGCAAAAAAGTCTATGTTTTTATAACTCGAGCGAGGCGATGGCGACACGTTAACAACAAGTGAATGATGCAACCTTTGGCAAGTGTTGTTGAGCTTGGGGCGCGACATTTCATTCATAACCCCTCATTTTTTATAAATAGGACCCTAGGGACGTTTCAATCTACACATCAATGATATGCAATCATATAACATTCGTTTTTCTCTTCTTTCTCAACCAAATTCTTGCATTCTTGTTGCATAAATTCTAGTTTTCTTCACTTGTATACTGAAGTTCGAAAACATAGTTCTAGTTCGCCGTTTCTTGTGTGTTGTAGTGCTACTCACACAAGAATATAGTCGTTGTATCTTGGGAGTTGATT
The DNA here is from genome assembly GCA_019097785.1 of Fraxinus excelsior. NCBI lineage: Eukaryota > Viridiplantae > Streptophyta > Magnoliopsida > Lamiales > Oleaceae > Fraxinus > Fraxinus excelsior. Next base: position 3,520,350 of record CM032632.1, read on the forward strand.
GCCATAAATCGTAGGCACTGTTGCGGGGCAAATTCGATTTAAGGACTAAGTGTTCAATATTTGCCTCGACTTTGATATTATTGCTGTTATACTGCACATTTGGAAGATTTGTTTGGAGTCTATTTCCTACCTTTACTCTGCCAAAATTTCTACAGAATTTTAAAAGGTGATTTGAAGCATTTTCGGCATTGTTTGTCACTCCATACACGAGGTTTTTTGAACAATCTTAAGTCAAATTTTGTTGGAGTGACTTTGATCTTTGGTTAAATCATACGTTGATTTAACTTATTCTACTCTTCTATTGATTGTTGATCTTGTGTTTTGTGTCAACATAAATGACTTTGGTTTTCAATAACGATACTACTTCAAATCAAAATCCGAATATAGGAACTTCGGAAGGAAGTGTTCCAAATATGGTGATTCCTCCTGTTGTGAATGCCCTTACTAATTCTGTTCCACATGGAGAGAAACTAAAGAAATTCAATGGCCTGATTTTAAGAGATGGAAACAGAAAATGTTATTTTATCTCACGACCCTCAACTTGGCGAAATTATTGAATAAAGATGCTCCTGCCGTATAAGAAGGGGACAACAATAATGCATCATTAATTGCTCTAGATGCATGGAAACATTCAGATTTTATATACAAGAATTACATTCATAATGGTTTGGACAACTCGTTGTACAACGTTTATAATTCCAAGAAATCTGCAAAGAAACTATGAGAGTCCTTGGAAAAGAAATATAAGACCGAAGAAGCTAGAACTAAAAAGTTCATTGCGGGAAAGTTCTGGACTACAAAATGGTAGATTTCAAGACCGTCATCAGTCAAATGCAAGAGTTGCATGTTATCCTACATAGAGGGGGTTAATACCCTAAATAGTCACTGAACTTTGTCAAAAGTTCCCATGAGATCACCGAACTTAAAAACTTCCTTAATTAGTCACTGAACTTTTCATAAAGTTCCTAGGAGGTCATGGAACTTTAAAACTACCCTAAATAGTCACTGAACTTTTTCAAAACCTCCCTAAATAGTCACCCAACTTTGCAAAAAGTTACTAGGGAGTCACCAAATCATTGATGTGTGGGATCACAATTTGCAAAGTTCGGTGACCTCCTAGGAAGTTTTAGCAAAATTCAGTGACTATTTATGTTAGTTTTGAAGTTTAGTGACCTCCTAGGAACTTTTTGCAAAGTTCAGTGACTAATTAGAAAAGTTTTGAAGTTCGGTGACCTCTTGGGAACTTTTGACAAAGTTCAGTGACTATTTAGGGTATTAACTCACATAAATGTGGGCAAAACCTGACCGAACCCACCAAAACCGTCCAACCCAATTGGGTTGGGTTGATTTTTTTTTTTTTTTTACACAATTATGTGGGTTGGCTGTATAGGCAGATTTGGTTGGGTCGGGTTATGGGTTAACCCATGAAAATCAAATAAATCCGCCCAACTTGACCCGTCCACTTAAAAAAAATAATAAATAAAAGAAACAAAATGTCTAAAAAGTAAAAGGAACCTAAAGATTACGATTGGATAGTCTAAAAAGTAAAAGGAACCTAAAATACCTACGAATGACTCGAATATTTTTACACTTTAATACCATATTAAGATTCGAAATTTCATTTCAAAAAAGTTACCTTATTGAGAACCCTTGTATGTTTTACATTAATTTTATATTTTATCTAATGTAAAATATACCTTAACTAACGGCGTGGATATATTCACTAAGATGTGCATTATCCCTCACCAAATAATAATGATTTTAGGCCTTTTTGTATACAATTGTGTAAAGTACGTATAAACAATTACTTGTCTCTCTTGGCTGAATTAAAAGTAATAAAATAGTCTAACCGTAATTACATTTGATCTTTGTAGGCTCGGTTAATGAAAATTGAATAAGATAATAGATAATTTTATTTATTAATTTACTTACTATTTAATCTTATCTATTCGAATTTAGTATAATAGAAAACTAAACGACTTTAATCTTTGTTGATAAGTTGTCCCAAACCGACCAACCCGAACGATACTTGATTGGATTGTGTTGGGTTAAATCTTGATCAAACCGATCATGTTGGGTTGGGTTTGGATTGAAGCAAAAATCGACCCAACCCAACATATGCCCACCCCTAATCCTACATGATATTCATGCGGAGAATATGTCTCTAAATGAATCATTTCAAGTGGCTGCAATAATTGAAAAACTTCCGCCTATGTGGAGGGACTTCAAGATCTATCTCAAACACAAGCGCAAAGAGATGAACATCGAAGAACTTGTAGTCCGATTGAGAATTGAAAAAGACAACCGTAGTTCGGAAAAGCGTGTTGGAAACAACATACCACAAGCAAAGGCCAATGTGGTGGAATCCAACAACAAAAGCAAAAAGAGGAAGCATTCTGTTGAGTCTCCAAGAAAGAACACAAAGAAGTTCAAGGTCAATGGCAACAATTGTGGAAAGGTTGGGCATCATTATGTTGATTGTCGTAAACCGAAGAAGAAAGTCCAAGCAAACATCACCGAATATGATACCATATCAAATGGTATATCGGATATGAATTTATCGACAACTATATCCGAATGCAACAACGTTGGAAATCCCATGGAATGGTGGGTTGATATGGGTGCTACTCGTCACATATGTGCCAATAGAGTAATGTTCACTTTCTATACTCCAACTGAGGGAGAAAACTTGTTCATGCGGAATTCCTTAACTTCAAAGGTTGAAGGACAAGGCAAAGTGATATTAAACCCCTGTTTGGTGCACATTATTTTTTTCATTCTCATTCTTTTACTCATTTTCAACCACACATTTTCAATAAAATAATATTTTTCATCACATCAATAACTTTTCCTTCTTTTTCAACCACACATTATCCATCAATCTACTATTCTAGAATACATTCTTTCAAAATAATGTGGCTCAAACACACCCTAAAGATGACATCAGGGAAGGAACATAGCCTCAACAATGATCTTCATGTGCCAGATATTCGTAAGAACTTGGTTTCGAGTTTTTTGTTAAGCAATAATGACTTTAAATTAGTCTTTGTATCAGATAAGTTTATACTTACCAAGAATGAAATGTATATAGGCAAAAGCTATGTAAAAGATGAACTATTTAAAATGAATGTCCTTACTATTGTACCAAATAATTCAATGAATAAAACATCTTCTTCCGCTTATATTTTTTTGAGTCGTCTAATTTATGATATCATAGATTAGGACTTTGTAAACTTCAATTCAATATGAAAATTAATGAATGGGAATTTACATTCTAGTATGCATTTCAATAATGGAAAATGCGAAATATGTGTAAAGGCAAAATTGGCGAAAACACCATTTCATTCGGCTGAACGAACCACAACACCTTTGGAACTTATTCATACGGATATTTGTGACTTAAAGTTCATACAAACGAAAGGTGGTAAAAAAAATACTTTATCACGTTTATAGACGATTGTACAAAATATTGTTATATATGTTTGTTGAGAAGTAAAGATGAAATATTGGAAGTGTTTAAACACTATAAAACTGAAGTTGAAAATCAACTTTAAAAACGAATAAAAACGATTCGTAGTGATAGAGGTGGAAAGTATGTTGCGTCATTTGAAGAATTTTGTGCAGAACAAGAAACTGTTCACCAAACTACTGCTCGATATTCACCTCAATCTAACGGGGTTGGGGATCGAAAGAATTGAACCTTTAAAGAAATGATGAATGTCATGTTGATTAGTTCAGGCTTACCTCAAAACTATTGGGAGAAGCTATTCTTTCGGCTAATCATATCCTAAAAAAAATACCACATAAGGGTAAGGTCGAGTCTCCTTATGAGTTATGGAAATGTCGGAACCCTTCCTACAAATACCTTAAAATGTGGGGGTGTTTAGCGAAAGTACAAATACCTAAGCCTAAACAAGTGAAGATTGGACCTAAGACAATTGATTGTATCTTTATAGGATATGCTACTAATAGTAGTGCATATCAATTTTTGGTTCATAAATTCGAATTACTTGATGTACAAGAAGGTACAATCATTGAATTAAGGAATGCTATTTTCTTTAAAGATATATTTCATTGTAGGGAAAAGGAAGTAAGTTTACACAAATGAACTTATGATGACAAAGATGAAGAAAATCTTCAAACAAATGAAGAGCCAATGCGTAGTAAGAGACAATGAATTCATAAGACGTTTGGTCCAGAATTCATAACTCATTTGTTAGAAAATGATCCTAGGACATTTGATTAAGCAACGTCCCTACCCGAAGCACCTTTATGGAAATAAGCAGTAAATAGTGAAATTGAATCCATCATGAACAACCACACTTGGGAGTTGGTTGATCATCCTCCGGGAAACAAAGCTTTAGGCTGCAAATGGATCTTCAAAAAGCAATTAAAGTCGGATGGATCAATCGATAAATACAAGACTGGACTAGTAGTTAAGGGGTATAGACAAAAAGAATGTCTAGATTTCTTTGATACATTTTCACCTGTGACTACGATCACGTCTATATGTGTCTTGATTGCAATCGCGACATTGCATAATTTAGAAATACATCAATTGGATGTGATGACTGCATTTCTAAATGGTGAATTAGAAGAAAAAATATATATGAAATAATCGGAAGGGTTTGTTGCCCCAGAAAATGAGAAGAACGTGTGTAAGATTGTTAAGTCGCTTTATGGATTAAAGCAGAAACCAAAGCAATGACACGAGAAGTTTGATAGAACTATGATAGCAAATGGCTTCAATATCAACGAATGTGACAAATGCGTCTACATTAAAACCACACCTAACGAATATGTGATCGTTTGCCTATATGTTAATGATATGTTAATAATGGGAAATAACTTGAATGTCATTTCCTCGATAAAGAACATGTTAATGAAACATTTTGATATGAAAGATATGGGAGTTGCAGACGTCATATTAGAGATTAAAATCTCTAAAACGCACAATGGATTGTCATTGTCTCAATCTCATTATATTGAGACTATACTTCAAAAATTTAAGGCGTATGACGATAATCCTATTAAGACACCAGTTGACTTGGGGGTACATCTAGCCAAGAATACCGGTGAACCTATATCTCAATTGGAGTATGCAAGCGTTATAGGCAATTTGATGTATGTCACTAACTATATACGTCCGGGTATAGCATACATAGTCAACAATTTGAATAGATTCACAAGTAATCTAAACTCTATACATTGGAAGGCGTTGAACCGAGTTCTTAGATACCAAAACACACGGTCAATTATGGATTACACTACTCAAGATATCCTGCAGTGTTAGAAGGATGTACAGATGCAAATTGGATATCTGTCACAAAGGATTCAAAGTCTACTAGTGGTTATGTGTTTACTATTAGAGGCGAAGCTGTGTCCTAGAAATCATCTAAGCAAACGTGTATAGCTCAATCCACAATGGAGTCTAAGTTTATTGCTTTAAATAAAGTTAGAGAAGAAGCAGAATGGCTTCGTAATTTCCTTAAAAAAACTCCATGTTGGGGAAACCCTATACCAGTAATTAACATACATTGCGATAGTCAATCGACAATTGTAATGGCACAGAATAACATGTATAATGGTAAATCTCGACATATACGTCGGAGACATAATACCATTAAATAGTTGATATCGGATGGTATAACCTCTACTTAATATGTTAGGTTAAAAGAAAATTTGGTGGATCCTTTTGACGAAAGGACTTTCTAGATATCAAGTATACCATCTTTTGAGGGGAATGGGCCTAAAGCCTATCGAATAAGAATGACTATGGCGAAAAATCAACCTTGTAGATTGGATATCCCAAGATCTTGATTCAATGGGACAACTAAGTCATAAACGATTCAGGTAAAGCACTTATTCTCATTCCTAAAATGTAAAAGTGTTATGATAAGCATATATAGGGATAAGTGAAAAACTTTTAATGATTCATGTACCTTGAAGAAAAAAGGTAGGAAATCACCTATGTAAGTGTGAAATGGGACCGCTTCTACGAGAATATGAGGCTTAATTCTTTGAAAGCACACAACCATGAGAACCGAAATGGTTAGATGAGTTATGGGGTTGGTACAGTTGCCTGAATTTACACGAATGGCTTGATGGTTCAAGACATCACGTTCACCAACTAGCCTAATAAATTCGATTATATTCAACTAAGGAAGGTTCAAAGTCACAAGCCACATATCCTGATGCTATGACTTGTCGCACAAACTCCGTTGTTAGAGTTTGTATTCATTTATTTTGCATATCGCAAAATTTCCATTTATGTGAGGGATTGTTGGAAATTGGTTTTGAAAGATTGAAATTTGGTTAAGTGATAAAACCAAAACTTGAAAAGTGACTTTCGTGTCAACTTCGACAAAATATTCGGACTTAATCCGATGGTCAAATTACAAAAGTATATAGACCAAATTATTCTACTCATCAAGTAGATCGTTGTGGTATATTTAGAATCTCAAAACCAATTTTGTATGAATGAGAAATTGTGGTCTAAAGTTGGGAAAAAAAATAAAGGAAGCTGTCTGAAAAATTGACTAAGGTTGTTGCTAGCTTATAGCTTGATTGTCGCTCGAGTGACAGGCTAGCTCGCTCGAGCTATAGGCTAGCGAAAAAGTCTCTATTTTTATAGCTCGAGCGAGGCAATGACGACAGGCTAGCAACAAGTGACTGGTGCGACCTTTGGCAATTGTTGTTAGCTTGGGGTGCGACATTTCATTCACAACCCCTCATCTTTTATAAATAGGACCCTATGGGCGTTTCAATCTATACACCAATGATATGCAATCATATAGCATTCACTTCTCTCTTCTTTCTCAACCAAATTCTTGCATTCTTGTTGCATAAATTCTGGTTTTCTTCACTTGCATACTGGAGTTCGAAAACCAAGTTCTGGTTTGCTGTTTCTTATGTATTGTAGTGCTACTTACACAGTCGTTGTATCTTGGGAGTTGATTACCTTAAACCGTAGGCACCGTTGCGAGGCAAATTCAACTTAAGGACAAAGTGTTCAACACTTTCCTCGACTTTGATATTATTGTTATTATACTCCACATTTGGAGGATTTATTTGGAGTCCATTTCCTACCGTTACTTTGTCAAAATTTCTACAGAATTTTAAAAGGTGATTTGAAGCATTTCCGGCATTGTTTGTCACTCCATACACGAGGTTTTTCCAACACAAAAATCAAAAGATGCTTCAGCAAATGAAATTATCAGCATCAATTTTTTTAATATCAAGAATCGTGTTTAACATAAATCAATACATTATAACATGAACCAGGAACCAAATGCTAATATTGGACATGATTTGATATAAGAATTTAATGTGTTGATGTGGGCACTGAGGGACACACATATTATGATATTATAAAGCAAACAATGAAAAAGAAAGTAGTAGTAACAATAATACAATCAAATTTGAGTTCTTTAATTCATAATTATTTTAACTTGGAAAAGATCGAAAATTCGGTAAATTGACCCCTAATCTGATCTAGTCAGTAGAGTTGAACCCATGGATAATTGAACACACATTGGCTCGCTTGAACGGTTTAATTCTATTTGAACCCGGTGACCTGATTGAAACAAACTGATTTTTCAAATTTTTTAAATATCCAACCTGTTTATGGAAAACTCACAAGAGAATCTCATAATTTCGAACCATTAACCTTACGCTTCCTAAGGTTATGAATTTTGACTGGGCTACTGGATTAGATTACTTGGTACAAACTCTCTCTCTCTCTCTCTCTCTCTCTCTCTAGAGGAATGATGTATTGAGTAGGGGTGGACATAATTTCATTTAGTTCTAGTTCTAAGAGAACTGAACATAACCATGAACCAATAATTTCGTTTTTATAATGGGGCCAATTTCTTTTTTAAGATATGGAACCGAATCATTTGGTTCTAGTTTGGTTTAATTTGGTTTGGTTCTAGTTTCATTACTTATTTAGAAAAAAAAAGAGAAAGAACATTTGAATAAGAATAACCAAGGTTGAGGCTTTTAGAAAATCATGCGGCAGTAATGGTTGAGTGCGATAGTAGACAATGACGGTATTTGTTGGTCTCCATGTGAGAGTGAGCGTACAAATTGAAAATGAAAGAGATGAATTGGAGTATTCAATATCTATATTGAGAAATAAGAAATCGAGGGTACATGACATTTTTGTCACGCGCACGTACCCACACACACATATATATATAGAGAGAGAGAGCCATTAATTTTTTTTGTAGATCCGAACCGAATCGTTTGATTTGAATTGGTTCTGATTTGGTTTAGTCATTTTTTCCACCCCTAGTATTAAGCAATGATACTCATTTTATGCTAAGCACCAATATCATAGTATATCAACTTATTGGTGGATAACAAATTTAATTAAAATATCAAGACCCACCATGAATTTATCCACCAATAAATTGATATTCCATTTATACACACACACACACACAACACTGGCCTCTTATTTGTTTGACTTTATTTTTCATGAAAATTATCCATTAAAATGATATAATTTGTTGCAATTGAAAATTTAATTTGGTTTCGTTGCCAATAAAAATTGCCTAGAACGCCAATTCCCACCAAAGTGGTGGGAATTGATTTACCTCAAAAAGCAAGAAAATGTGGCAAACCAATAAAAGGTGGAAAACTAATTACCTAAAAAATGTTTCCTATCAAACACTCTAAAAAGTGAAAAATGGTAAAAAAAAAAAAAAAAAAAAATTCCATCTTCCATGGAAAACTTGCCCTATCAAACAAGGCTTATTATCTTAAGCACTCGGATGACATGACACACTACAACAAATGATGGGAGATAATGATTGATTATAAAATTGATTACACCACTTATTGTAATGTGTCACGTTACCGGTACTTAGCATAAGCTAAGCACTGGTGTTTAGGATATCAATTCCATATATCAGGACTAATCTCCTAAGCATCGGTGCTTATTTTATACTAAGCACTCGGATGACGTGTCACATTATAATAGGTGGTGAGAGATATTATTGCGCGCGCGCGCACACACACACACAATAACCCCCTAACGTTTGCCTATTTTGTGGAATATCCCATAACCTTGCATTTTGGGACAAACTACCTAAATCATCCAAACGTTGTGAAAACCTCCTTCTAGTCTTATATTTGTTAGCTTAGACATTAGAAAAGTAGAAGTAGTCAAAATTAGCTCCTATTTGTCTCCCTTTAAAACAATTTTTTTTAATTCTCATACTCATTTTCAACTACGTATTTATACAATAAAATATTTTCCTTATAAATTCAAACTTTTTTCTGCTTTTTAACCACACATTCTTCAAAAAATATTCAAAACATTTTTTTTATAAAATAATGACCATCAAACATGGGTTTAATAAAATCTCAAGGAGTATTTCAATCTCTTCAAAACCAAACACTCACCTAAGGCTCTGTTTGTTTGTGAAACCAAATGAGAGAAAAATTAACCATCCATTTGAATGGAAGGACCCTACAATTCAACAAAAATAAAGAAATCGATACAATAAAAGTGGATAGTCAATGGTGGAATTTATTTTGTGACTTTGTTGTGATGTGGGCTGTGAATAATGAAAATCATTTTGACATTTTGTTGTAATGTGGGTAGTGAGGTGAAAATTATACTTTTAGATGTTGTTATTTTGGTGGATGTTAGTGAATGTTGTTGTTTCATTATTGTATTGGGAAAAATGATTGTTGAATTTGAATTTTTGGTCGATTCTTGTGATTTCTACTCCAAAATCGCTTGTTGGTATCTCTCAATTCGCGTTTCAAATAAATGGGGCCTTAGTGTGGGTTTGAAGAGATTGAATTACACTTTGATGTTTTATTAGTTTTTGCCCCTTTACTATTTTTAATGTCTAAACTAATAGATATAGATAGATGGCAGGAGGTATTCCACAATACTTGGGTGATTTAAAAATCACGACAAACAAGATTTTAATTAAAATTGAAATAAAATGAAGAGAAATTATATAGATACAACTATATAAATATCACGAATGCATGAGAAATTCATATAAATATGATATTTAATTTTTTGAAAAAGAGAATATTATAGAATTTAAGATATTCTAATTAGTAAATAAATATTTTAATTATAATCTACATTAAGTTTAATCTAATTAGTAAATAAACATTTTAATTATAATCTACATTAAATTTTAGATTTATATGCCTTTTTCAATAAATAAATAAATTATGTTCACTTTTCAACTTGGCAATAACACACTAGTTGAACTAACTATCTATTGACCCAGTGCTTGGCTACATCAATGATTTGGATGTTTTTTAATTATAGTTTTAGTTGCCGTTTGAATTGAAGTTAAGCGAGCACATTGCTACCCATTTGAAGTCTAATGATCTAATTGCTATTGAGGTCAACATCTGGTGATCGCCAATACAATTGCAGTTAAATTGAAGTTTAGTGATTTAGAACATGTTTGGTGCTGCTTAAAATCAAGAAAATTGGGATTTTTTTACTGTTAATTTTTGAAAAATGGGGTCCATCCTCTCACAAAGGAGTCAAAATGTGCGGTGCCAACTGTTGGAATTTTGATTAATAGTGGCACCAGACAAGCCCTTAATCACTAATAAGGACAAAGTTTGGTGAACATGGGTCCATATCCCTTTCAAAAACTCATGGTTTTAAAGCACAAAATTTCTCTCACATACAGTCGTTAGTTGAGTTGGTTTCATGAAATTCTCATTTGACTTGATAACACACATAAACACAACGCTATAGCTTAAATATTCTACATTTTTCCCTATATTTTTGTAACGTATTAGTATTATTTAAACTTGGTTCTTTTCCCCTACTATAATGCCTACGTCTTCTCTTTAATTTTTTTAAACCCTTAACCCTAATTCAAATTAGTAATAATTCGAGTGCTTTAATGTTTGGACGACTCTCAAGAAATAATTGTTTGCAGGTTGATGATGGTCGCATAAATTAAGCAAAACAAAAGATTGATAAGCCCCTGTTTGGGTCAAATTAAAGTTTTTATTCTCATTTTTCTACTCATTTTTAACCATACATTTTTTAATAAAATAATATTTTTCATCACATCAATAATTGTTATCTGTGTAGTTGATTGATCTTCTAGTAGGAAAGGATAAGAAACGCATTTTTGGATTTTTTGGGCCTGTTTGTTGAAAATTACGCTCTCATGTTTCTGTGGTGGTGTATATAAGAATATTTACTATTTCTAATCTTATAATCCTATGTTTTATATAGTTTTATAGGATATATATTATAACAAAATATCATTTGAATGAGGTAGATGAGAATAACTTGATTAGCCAGATAAATTCGGTTCAACTCTATTTCTAAAATCAACTAAAAGTGATATTAATTAATTCTAGGGTTTACCTTCAATGAGTTTTAGCTTTTCAAAATGAGACTGCTAGAAATTTAAGAGTTGGAAGCCGAGAATTTTGATTGTATATATGTAGCCTTCGATCAAATTGTGATTCTCAAGTTCTTAAACCTTAATTTTATGGTCTCTATAGAGAGTAAAGATATGTGAGTGGTTTATAAACAATTTATATAATAAAAAGATAGAAATAAATGGTTAAAAGTTTTTGATTTTATCTAGATCATTCTAGACTTTTATGTAGAATGCTCCAATGAGTTTTTCTCGTGAATAACTCAAAGACTTTTATCATTCATGCAATGTTCTACAATATTTCGTAAAACTCTTTGTAGCAATACACATTTCGTAAAACCGCTACTTTAGTGTGAAGTTAAACAACATAATTAAACTTGCAGACATGGACGTTAATACTAAGGCCAGACGACTTAGCCTTTCACGTGGAGTTAGGTTAAATTGTACTAGTTGTCACCAACTTTTATCCTAACTGCAATTAGATCCCCGAACTTCAGAATGACAACAATTTAGTCTATTAACTTCAATTTACTATCTTTATGGCACTTCAATTCGACAACATTTTTTTATCATGTTTTGTGTCTTTTACTACCTTTTTTATATCAACATTTTGATATTATTCTCAAATTAGAAACAAAATTGACACTAAATTAAGGAATTATTTCTCTAGGCTGAACTAAAAACAAAACATCATAATGCTGTAATTTTCAACAAGATTTTGATGAAAGAGCGATAAATTACGTGTAATATTATTGGGCATCAAATAACACAAATTCAAGAACCGTGTATAATATTATCACAGAGGCTTGACCCGACTTGGCCCGTATGCGCACGAGCTCGGCTCGTGCTCGTCACGAGCAGAGCCGAGTTTTGGCTTGCGAGCTCATCATTTTTTTAAAGATAAACCTTTAAAAAATAAAAAATAAACCATCCGCCTTGGAAGAGCCCAAGAGCAGGCTCGGCTCGCCCACCGAGCCAACCTGTTCAGCTCATGCCCGTAGCGTCAAATGACGAGCCCGAACGGAGTGACCGAGTTGACGAACCGCTCAACCCGTTTGCCACCACATTATCAACCAACAATCAAATGCTCATATTATACATTGCTTGATATAAGAATTTAACATATTGATGTTAGGGCTCTGACGTATTGTGATATTATTAAGCAAATAATGAAAATGAAAGAAATCATGCTATAAAACTCGAGTGCTTTTTTCATAATTATTTAACTTGAAACAAATCAAAAATCCTATGAATCAGCCTTGATCGTGTCTAGTCATTAGAGTTTAAAACCAATGAATAATTGAACCATCGTTGGTCCACTTGATCGGGTCATCCGATTTTAGTCAAACCGGATGACCCGAATGCAACCAACTGCTTTTTTTAAAATAAAAAAAATCATATATCCAACCATTTTTGGAAAATTCACAAAATGGGGAATCTCAGAGATTCAAATCAGTGAGCTATATAACATATCTTATTTTTATATTATATAATTTTTTAAAAACATTTTGAATATTAATTTATCTTTGAAAAACATGACCAACAAAATTTTAATTAAAAATTTAAATAAAACAACAAGTAATAATATAGACACTGTTGTAAAATAATGAGATAATTATTGATGATTATTTAGTATTATCATAATATATAGATAAGTCTTATCTTGTTCAGAAAGTTTATTTCATTTCAATTGTAACTCTTATTTTAGACTCTATAAATACTGGTATTGATTCTAAATAAAATGCACACTTGATTTGTAACTCTTATATTTTCTTATCTTCTTGTTCTATTATTTTATAATACGTTATCAAAACGAAAGTTTAATTCTTCAAAGTTTAGATAAGATTAATGATGAATTGTCAAGATACTTGCTTGGTTGATAGTGCAACTACACGTACAATTCTTCAAGACAAAAAAAATATTTTTTGGAATTAACATTAGCAGAAAATAATGTTAATACGATATTAGGTGCATCAACTATCGTTGAAGGCTCCAGAAGAGCTTGTATTATTTTACCAAATAATACAAAATTATATATTGACTATACACTTTATTCAAGTAAATCAAGAAGAAATTTCCTCGGTTTTAAATATATCTACTACAATGGATATCACATTGAGACGATACAAGAAAATAATGTTGAATATCTTTACACAACTTCTTTTGTATCTAGTTAGAAGTAGATATAAAAAAACTCATACACTCACATCTGGCATATATTATACATTTATAAAAATGGTCAAATCAAATATTATCACGAACCATAAGTTCGTTGATCCAAAATTTTTATATTTTGACGTGATCGACTTAAACATCCGGAGCTATAATGATGCGTCGAATAATAAACAACTCACATAGACATCTTTTAAAAAACTAGAAGATTCTTTTATCTAATGATTATTCATGTGTGGTTTGTTCGCAAGACAAGTTAGTTATTAGACATTCGGCTACAAAAGTCAATATTAAATTTCCAACTTTTTTGAAAATGATTAATGGAGATATATGTAGGCTAATACACCCACCATGTGGACCATTTCATTATTTTATGGTATTAATCGACTCTTCTACTATATGCTCACATGTTTGTCTACTTTTCAATAAGAATGTTGTTTTTGCTAGACTACTTGCTCAAATTATAAAATTACGAGTGCAATTCCCCAATTACTCAATCAAGACTATTCATCTTGAGTTTCTTGATTAATCTTGCATACGTAATTTTATTATTTGATTGTTTGATCACCAATTAAATATATAGTTGCTTGTTGTAGTACTGTGAAGTTTACAATATGTTTAGAACATTGCTTAATTAACATGTGTGCAATAGCTATTAGGAATAATGTTTATTACGTGTGCAATCTTTGAGATAACTGTGAAATTGAATGCATTCTATTCATTCGAATTTGGACTAGGAATATATTTGGGTCGTGAATAGAATAAATTTAATTTATTTTGGAAAAGAAAATTAATTACAATAGAATTATCGATTGTCAAGAATACATGAATGATACTAGTTACATAATTGAATGAATAATAGGTGGATTTGTAATCTCATACACTCATTCCATATAAATAAAAAAACTCGAATTTTACAAGTTTTCGTAGAATAATTTAGAATAAATATCAACCACAATTCTTTTTTGTTTTATTAGTGATTACTTTGAATTTAAGTAAAAACTAATACACTTGATTGAAATTTATTCTCCGTGGGACGATAAACGTGCTCATCACATATTACTCGTCAATGACCTTGCACGCTTTGCATGAAAACTATTAAAATCCTGATTTAATACAAAAACCAACTATGCACACATATATGAATAGATTTTGAATTTAATATTAATAAACATGCTGGACAAAAGTTGAGAAAAGCTTCACTTACAGTCCATTACACGGTCATTTACACAATTTTTCAAATTTGGTGATGTGGCATTGACCCGACCCAACAACAACATAAATAACCCGGCCTAAAACTGAACTCCCATTTCCCATTTCCCGGCTTGAGAAAGAGACCTAATCTCCAAATTAGAAACTCCACAAAATCTCCCTCATCTCCTTCCCGCCGTCAAGTTCCCCGTCGATTCCAGCCACGGTAGTGCCCACCGGTGGTGTCGCCGTCCTCCAGCACCTCTCTCCTTTATTTTTTGTTGGGCTACATTTTAGATTTTGCTTGGACATTCATCGCGCAACATTGCAGTCGAGCTGGTAAGTTTCCCTTATTTATTTATTGAGAAAATCAGCATATATTTGCTCTTTTGTGTCGAGAAAAGCTTAGTGATTTGGCATATGTACAAAAAAAAGAGTTAATTTTTGTTAGCAGTTGCGAAGAAAAAAAGTTGGGTTCTTTTTTCCTATGGCGGGCTTGTTTGTTTTATATATAATGAGAGAAAAGTGATGAGCTTTGTATTGAGATTAGACCCACCAAAATCCACAAACCCGCAATAATATCTGACCATATTTTTAATCCAAATATCTCAAAATTTTCCAACTTGGTATTGAATTATAGTTTTTAATTGAGTACTGTAATGCATATAATAAATAAAGAATAGCATAATACATATCTTGAACTACTGTCAAAAGAGAAAAAAGGTTGTGGAATTTTAAAAGTAAACATTTTGCTAAATTTTGAGTAGAGTAGTACGTAGTTTTTTGGAAAGTTTACTTGATCTGCCTGTTTTCAACAAAATTCTCAGTTAATTAGCTAATCAAGAAATTAGAGGAAGTAGCAAGTAAAATTAACCAAAATTTAGCTAACTGAGTTGGTGCTTAAAATTTTAAAGCTTTTGAAAATTGCACAGAAATGTTACTGTGAACGGGAGAAAATGGATTTTACAAATTAAGCATTTTATGTTAGTTAGTAATAATGAATATGTCTTACATTGATGTAGGAAAAGCAACAATGGAAATATTGGATGATGAAGCATGTCTAGAATCGAACGATGAGAAGGTAATGGAAAATGTAGTCAACTTGGAAGACGATAACGATAATTTAGAGAAAGGGGTTACGATAGTGCCTGAGGGGAGTATGAAGTTCAACGATGAAAAAGAGTTGTTCGACTTTTACAAAAGATATGCGTACGAAGTAGGTTTTTCTATTAGAAAAAGGAATTCCAAAAAGGGTGAGGATGGATTAGTGAGATATGTTATATTGACATGTAGTTGTGAAGGAAGACCAATGAGTAATAGTAGCGCTTCTTTGAAGTCGCAGCCAACAATCCAGATAGGTTGCAAAGCTAGGCTAACTCTTCCTCAGATATTCGTGGAATATGGAAAATTTGCACGGTTGACCTCGAACATAATCATAAAACAAGCCAATAAAGTCCTGGTTGTATAGATGCAATCGAGAATTGAGTGCACATGTAAAATAGAAGTTAGAAGTGAACGATATGGCTAGAATTCCTTTACACAAGAGTTACAACTCTACAATAGTTGAAGCCGGTGGGTATGAGAATGTGACTTGCATTGAAAAGGATTGTCGAAACTCTGTGCAAAATGTGAGGCGACTAAGACTAGGTGAAAGAGATGACGCGGCAATACAATTATACTTTTCAGAAATGCAAGCACGTTGCTCTGTGTTTTACTTTTCCATGGATTTGGATGACAAGTCACAGCTGAAGAATCTTTTCTGGGCAGATAATAGGTGTAGGCAAGAATATAAGGAATTCGAGGATGTTGTTACGCTCGATACCACTTACCTCACTAAAAAATATGACATGCCTTTTGTCCCATTTGTTGGAGTAAATCACCGCGGACAATGAACACTGCTTGGATGTGGGTTGCTATCAAATGAGGATACAAATACATTTGTTTGGTTGTTCAAAACATGGTTGTTGTAAATGTATGGTCATGCTCCTAATAGAATAATTACCGATCAAGATAAGGCTATGCAAAATGCAATTGAAATAGTATTTTCAAATATGAGGCATAGATGGTGTTTGTAGCACATATTAAAGAATTTGCCTGAAAAGTTTGGATACCACATGAATAAGAACTTAATTTTTCCCCTATACACGGATTAGTCTATAACTTGCAGTTTGTTGAAGAGTTTGAGGAAGGTTGGAGAGTGATAATTGATACGTATAACTTATATGATAATGAATGGTTGTCCGGGTTGTACGAAAACAAGGGTCGATGGGTGCCATGTTATTTGAAAAATAGTTTCTGGGCAGGGATGTCAACAACTCAACTTAGCGAGAGTACGACTGCGTTCTTCGATGGGTATGTACATTCTAAGACATTATTGAAGCAATTCGTTAAACAGTATGAACGAGCATTGAGAAATAAGGTTGGGAAGGAGTTTCAAGCAGATTTCAAGTCTTATTCATAGATGGTACTGTGTGCAACGAAATATGAAACAGAAAAGCAATTTCAAGCAGTTTATACCATATCCAAGTTTCGAAAATTTCAGGATGAGATTATTGGGAAGGTTTACTGCGATGTTATATTTGCATTGGATGGCTGTGTTGGGAGGATATACCTGGTCGAGGAAGATGTCATTTACGAAGAAAAGGTGAGGAAGAAAAATTTTTATGTGGTGTTTCGTGCAGAGGAATGCAATATTATTGCAGTTGTCATCTCTTTGAGTTTCGGGGTATTTTGTGCAGACATGCCATATCAGTGTTGATGTGTAATGGTGTCACATCACTTCCGGATAGGTACATATTGAGGAGATGGATGTGAGATGTTTGTAGAGCCCATACAAGGGTTGTTGTGAACTATGATGGTTTGGTTAGCACTCCTGGCCAATTGAGGTATGACAAAATGTGTGCAGAATTTGCTACGCTGACAAACATTGTCGCAGAAGATGAGGATCGATGCCGTGCGATAGTTGATTGGATTCGGTCACAATCTAAAGAGCTAATGTCTACGAAGTTGATTTGTGAGAGTAATAGCATTTCCTTGCCGAGTTTGCATTTAAGATCCCAATCTAGAACATCACATGAAACAGGTGAAGGAAGTATACATGATCCTCAGTGCTTGAAAAAGAAAAGGGCGCCAAAGAAAATTCATAACAAAAACCCATTGGAGTTACATTCTAAGAAATCGAAGGTATTATGTTCTTTTTTTTTTCTTCACTTAACTGAACAAATAGAGAATAGAATGTCATGCTCCTATCGTGAAGGCTACTAGACCGAGATCGAGAAAAATAAATCTTGGCCAAGATACACATATTGTTTAGACAGCCCAGCAAGCAGTATATTATACCCACACCATTGCCATATTCTCAACTGATATTGGTAAGTAAGTAGATTTATTCATTAAATGTAAACGTCTCTAATTTTGAACACATTTTCATTTAATAGTGGTCTTATGAAATTCATATTTTAACTTATTCTTCATGCAGCCATTCCAACCACTGATATCACCCCCTCAGAGTGCTGTTCCAGGTTGGATATCAAGTGCCACACATTCCATTCCACAGGCCACTATTGTTGCAGATCATTCTGCTCACGTTCATACTCAAACGTCTGGAATGACTCATCAAACAGCTGGAATTGAAATGGATTGTCGACCAGATGGTTCTTCAATAAGACCATTTTTCAATCCTATCAATAAAAATCAATAGGATGTTATTTCAACATGAAAAAACATAATGTTTGTATTGATTTGCAGTTAAAAGTTGTGTTTATTTGATATTGTAATGACTTGTTGATGACGTGCCAGTTATAAGTTGTGTGTATTTCATATTGTCATGGCTTTTATGAAAGTAAATAGCAACAGTTTTTTACTGCATGTTTGAATGTGTTTAGTAAACTTGCAGATTCTCAATGTAGACCAATACGTTATGTGAATTGAATCCAGCTACATATATCTCATACATTGGATATCCATTTTAGTGGTCAGAATAACTTATATCCATTTTAGCTACATATCTCTCAAAGTTCGTAAAACTCTCTTAGAATATCCAAAGACAATTGTAGAATTATCCTACGACGCATTCACTATTTTTTACAATCACAAATTACAAAGTACTACAAGCTTCATTTTCACAAATTACAAACTTCATTTTCACGTCCAAATTAACATTGGAAGGTCCAAATGGTCACCTAATACAAACCTTTCAAGTATCATTCTAACACATCGAGTTTTAGATAAAATCATCCAAAACTCTTTTTCCTTTGCACATCTTTATGATGACGGAAATCTCCAAGTCTTTCTCATCCGTTAGCTTGGCAAGAGATTTTAACATACGCGACAAATCATCAACTGACTCACCTCCATTTGTAATGCCACTAGATTCACCGTGATCATGCATTGGACATTTTTCGTTGGGCTCATTTTTACACCATTTAAAGTACTTGCAATCGCAGGTACAACAATGAAACAATAGGCCTTTATGTGCATTGTTCTTTTCAACCTCCATCCATTTGATGTAGCCCGCACCACAATTTGGGCATCTTATATTTTTTGGGCATTCTAGCAGCATATGTCCGACCTGTCTACAACTATGAAAAATTCCCCTATTCTTTCCTGCCATTAAAGTAATCTAGTGCAAGAGTAATATTCGAATTAGCTATACATAGTCTTAAACCAAGCATTCACAAATAATAGTAAAGATTTTGAACAATTTGGTAAGGGAAGCTGTAATCTTAATTATCAAATTCTCATACGGTATGTCAACTAGAAATAGAATAGTAAAACAAATTAATTACATGGAAATTTTACATAAATAAAAAGAGTAAAATTAGGGATATAGCTAGCAATATTATTGACAAATTTTGTTTCATTTGATATTTCCATGATTTAATGCATAAAAATACAATATAATCATTTCCATATTTATCTCTTCTGGTTTCTACTGCACTTTGAATAATTTTTCCTTAACATTTCAACTATAAAATCCAAACATGTACTTTAAAATTTTAAGCACCAACTCAGTTAGCTAAATTTTTGTTAATTTTACTTGCTACTTCCTCTAATTTCTTGATTAGCTAATTAACTGAAAATTTCGTTGAAAACGGGCAGATTAAGTAAACTTCCCAAAAAACTATGTACTACTCTACTCGAAATTTAGCAAAATGTTTACTTTCAAAATCCCTCAACCTTTTTTCTCTTTTGATAGTAGTTCAAAATATGTATTATGCTCTTTATTTATTATGCATTACAATAATCAATTAAAAACTATAATTCAATACCAAGTTGGGAATTTTTGAGATATTTGGACAAAAAAATCCGATCAGATCTTATTCCGGGTTTGTGGATTTTGGTGGGTCTAATCTCTACAAAGCTCATCACTTTTCTCTCATTAAACATAAAACAAACAAGCCCGCCATAGGAGAAAAGAACCCAACTTTTTTTCAACTTTTTTTCTTAACAACTGTCAACAAGAATTAACTATTTTTTTCTTGCACATATGCCAAATCACTCAGCTTTTCTCGGCACAAAAGAGCATAATATAAGTAATATATGATGATTTTCTCAAGAAAAAAATAAGGGAAACTTACCAGCTCGACTGCAAATATTGCGCGATGAATGTCCAAGCAAAATCCAAAATGTAGCTCAATAAAAAATAAGGGAGAGCGGTGCTGAAGGACGGCGACACCACCGGTGGGCACTACCGTGGCTGGAATCGATGGGGAACTTGACGGAGGGAAGGAGATGAGAGAGATTTTGTGGAGTTTCTAATTTGGGGATTAGGTCTCTTTCTCAAGCCGGGAAATGGGAAATGGGAGTTCAGTTTTGGGCCGAGTTATTTTTGTTGTTGTTGGGCAGGGTCAATGCCACATCACCAAATTTGAAAAGCTGTGTAAATGACTGTGTAATGGACTATAAGAGAAGCTTTTCTCACAAAAGTTTGTATAGATTTGTGTGCTATAGGTTACATGTATATGTATGTGCGTGTTTATTGACGACGGTTTGTTCCCTTCCCAAATCTTTTTTTTTTTTTTTGACATTATAGGAAAAAGAATGTATTTTAAATAGTGATATAATGAGAAAAATGTGATTACAAAGTAAGAAGAAATTATTAATGTGATGAAAAATATTATTTTATTAAAAAATGTGGGCTTGAAAATATATTTTGAAAGAATGTGTGTCAAACATGGACTTATTGAATTCTTTGGAAAGAAAATTGAGATCCTAACCTTAATTGGTAATAATATTTTCATATAAAAGGATGATATTTTTCCCATTTTCGTTCATAAATATCTGTAATAACTACTCACATGTTTTCATATTCGAAACCTTGGGGTTGTAGTATTTTCTATTAATTCAAACTACTAAAATTCTTCGATTGTTTCCAAAAAAAAAAAAAAAAGCATTGGGCCGCCCCCAATTGTAAATATGAGGAAAAAAATTGGAAATTACATGAAACCAGATATTAAGTTTGATATTTTTAAAAATCAGGTTTTGGGTTTATTTAATAAAAAATCAGGTTTAAATTTCACAATTAATATTAATAATAATATTTTAAATTAAATTAATCTATATACACACACCCCACTACCCACCCCCATCAAATTTATTTTAAATAGAAACATTTCCAAATCCTAATCCATTTCATTTCTCCTCAATCTCTACCCGCCGCCTCCACCGCCACTCCCCCTCCCTCCCTTCTTCGTCCCTCTCCTCACACCACCAGCTGAATCTTCTCTACCAGCTCCGGCTTCTGTGCCCCCGAGTAAGACTTCGGCTCACAGCAAGAAGAAGAGCAAGAAGCATATTCACCTTCGCCTTCTCCGTCTCTGGAGCTGATGAGCCTACCCGCACCTCCAATCGAAGCACTCGGACCTAGCGCCGATTACATCTCCCCAAGTCTTACTTCACTTAACGATGAGGTACATTTCTAATTTCTAATCCCTCTCCTATTTTTAGTATTGCCTTTCCTTCACAATATCTGGTAATACGTGCTGTTAATTTCTCATTTTCATTTGAGTTTTACCTTGATCCATTAAATTGTTGCAAAAATAGAGATTCGAAGAAGACAGTTGCATGTGAGGTTATTATTTTGAATTTATTAATTGGTGTATAAATTTCCCCTTTTGGTGCAGAGTGGAGCAGAGAAGTTGATGAGGAGCTTGCTGGTAAGTTTAATGATTTGCACATTGTGATGTTCTTTTGCAAATATAAATGGTGAGGTGGTGGTCGGACTGGTGGTGGTTGTAGCGTGGTATAGATAGAAATAAAGATGGTTGTTGAGGTGTTGGAGGCTACGTGGTTGTCGCGGTGGTGGTGCAGCGATTTTTTAGTTGTGGTTTTCTCGGTGTTGGTGGTAGTCATTTTTTGTTATTGTTGTGGCTGTGGGGGTGGTCGTGTCATCGGTCGTGGATGGGATGAGATGAGTTGGAGGTGAGTGTCTGTGACCTAGAAATTGTGACTGTAACTCACTGTAATAGAGTTGTGACCAGTAAAGTTTTGATTTTTTTCAATTTGTGACCTTTAAAAAATTTTAATTCATGGTTGAAAAATAATCAGTGATAATAAAATTCTTGATTTGTGCGGGTGGGTGTCTGTGACATAAAAATTATGACTGTGACTCACTGTAATAAAGTTGTGATCAGTAAATGTTTTGATTTTTTTTTAATCTGTAACTTATAAAAAAATTTAATTCGTAATTGAGAATTAACCTGTGATCATAAAATTCTTGATTTGTAACTTATAAATTTTTTGATTTGTAACCTCGAAATAATATGTAACCAATTAATTTGATAAGCTGTGATCTGAAACTAATTTTTAACTAATTAAGAAGATATCTGTAACCATAAGTTTTGACTGAAAATTAAATTTTTAACTAATTAATAAGATATCTGTGACCAAATTGCATATAACTGTGACCTTAACAATTGTTGGAATCGAAACAAACGTCGGAATTAAGCGGTGGCAGAACGGTCACCAGAGTAGTCGTTGGTCACCGGAGCAGTCGCTAGAGCAGTGGTGGCCGAGATGGGGTGGGGTGGGTGGATCAATTATATTATATTACAGTTAAATATTTATTTTAATAGATTAATTGTAAAATATAATTAATTAATTAATGGAAAAACTTGAGTTTTGTAGATTTAAACATTGGGGGTCTGATTTTTGATTTCGTGAAAGATAATCCCCGATCCAAGAATTTTTTTCAAAGAAGAAAAAAAAAAAAAAACCTTTTAAATGGGTCAAATAATTGGCCCAATTTTTAATGGTGGGTTCCCATATAATCTCAAGGTTGAGGCTTGACCTTGAATATTCGCTCCTGCTGGCTTCGAACCTCGACTCCTGTATCTTTATCTCTCTGCTATGATATACACAGTCTCAAAGGAAATGCAATTTCTTCATTAAAGATCTCTTTCTTCTCTTTTTCTAGCATCTATCTATGAAATGTGGCATGGAATTTGAGTTACAAAACTTATTCAGTTATTCTCCAATTCACTTTATGTATCGATTAGAAATGCAATTTGTTTTGTGGTCTTCTATTTTACAGATTTTAGTACCTTATCAAGATCTTACTGTATTATTCGCATATCATATTTGACTTAAAAAAGGATCTTTTTATTGATTTCTGGCATGTTTTGCACTTTATTTCTTGCTAAAAATTTTGAAATTGGATTTTAGGGCCTAAACTAAAATTTATGGCTTTACTGTTTTTCATCCAAAGTTGATTCTTCATGTTAGTTAACTTTTCAATCTTATGTTTTTTCACACTACAGATAGCAGATTCGTGTTAGGGTATTATAGCGTTATCGCATGACGTGATTTTAGTTTTGTACATAATAGTATATTGTCGGAGAAGTGCAGTGAATCATCGGGTTTGTGGCTGTTTTTCATCGCTCGCACTGAAAAAACTTTGTTAGTCCGTCCCTGCTTTGATTTTATCAAGTAAATAATCGCATAATTACTATTTTTCATGGGCTTTAAGACTATCCTTGTCTTCCCATTTAGAGAGATATTTAATAATTATTTTCTCATATCTTATTTAACATAATTTTTGTATAAGTTAATGTCAATCAATTCAAATGTAATTTGAATAATTTAAATTGTAGAGTGCTAAATTTTGTAATGTGGTTCTCTAAATTTGGAAAGTCAAATTCACTCGTTTTAAAATAAACAGTGAAATCATTTCTAAGCACTGGCTTTCTAAAATAGAGAATATTTATTTATAGAGTTTTTTTTAGAGGTACTTTAATCAGTAGTTAATATAAACAACTCAACTCAATAATTATTTTTTATCGCCTTCGTATCTGATCACATTTAGATATAATTTAAATTAAAGTCTATTCCCATGAAAATAATACTCTAAATTCATTTTTTTGTCAGCAATACCCTATGTTGTAGTGAGAAACGCTAGAGTTACAATTTTTTTTCACAACCTCTCAAATGGGGGTGGGGCTCGCGATTGTGTGTGGGCCCCACCCACATGGGGGCTAGGCTGGACAAAAGTTCCCGAACCGAATCGAGCAATTTTTCAGAAATTAAATATCTGAACGTGAATCTGAATCGAGAACCCACGGGTTTTGATTCGATTCTCGATTCTAGACCAAGAACTGAATATAAATAAATTTTTTATATTGAATTAATTAATTATTTTAATTTTTTCTAAACAAATTAGCTAAAAAATATTTTAATTAATTTTTGTTATTTATATGATTTTAAATTGTGCTACGTTAATTTGTAATAGTTACGTATGAATATGTTATTAGTTATATTTATATAGTATTGTTGTAAATGTTAAAAAATTTAATTTATGGTATGGAATCGTACCCAACTCGAACGGTTCATAATACATTCAGCTCTATTCATGTTGCGGTAGTTGGAACATAAACTTTTTCAAAATTTCAGGGCCCACTATGTTTGTCTGCCTGGGTGGAGGGAATCAACGGCGCCAAGGGTTTGGAGAGCCACCAGCCGGTGCTTGCTTGGTGGAAGTGGTGAGCGGTATTTTCATCCTTTTATGGCCAGCGAACAGCATTTTCAACTATTTTGCTTGGTGGGAAGTGACAGTATTTCCAGATTTTATTGGCTAGTGAACAGTATTTTCAGCGATTTCGAGTATCCAGTATTTTTTACCCTTTTATTCTCTGCTAAAAATCAAATTTTAAAAGAATAAACTGTTATTTCAGTGAAAGAAAGACAAACCCCAATATTTTCTTGTTAGAAAGCACGATTAGACACGAATTCGACAACGCCATGCCATGGATATCCTCCCGAAACCGCCATTTTCCCCGTTTGTTAAAATCAACATTTTCATCTCTTGCTGCGCAACTATCCAAAGACGAGCACACAGTACGATTCCTAACTTCAAAGTTCGATTCCCATGTATATGGAGCCATGCTCCAGAATTGCGTGAAAGACTACTATTTCACCACTGGAAAAGCCCTTCATTGCCACATTTTAAAGAGAGGTGGGTGTTTAGACCTATTTGCACACAATATTTTACTAAATTTCTATGTGAAAAATGAGTTGTTAGCTGACGCGGTTAATCTGTTCAATGAAATGCCGGAAAGAAACATGGTTTCCTTTGTTACTTTGATACAGGGGTTTTCCCAGTCAGAAAAGTACATTGAGGCAGTTGAGTTGTTTACTAGGTTACATAGGGAGGGTCATGAGCTTAATTCATTTGTGTTCACTACTATATTGAAGGTTCTTGTGAGTATGGAGTGGTCAGAGTTTGCGTGGTGCACTCATGCTTGTATATGTAAGCTTGGTCATGATGCTAATGCCTTTGTTGGTACTGCACTTATTGATGCTTATTCCGTTTGTGGGTTTGTGGAAGTTGCTGGAGAAGTGTTCCATGGGATTGTTGAAAAGGACATGATTTCTTGGACAGGGATGGTGGCTTGTTATGCTGAGAATGATTGTTTTAAAGAGGCATTGAATCTCTTTAAGGAAATGACGATGATAGGGTTGAAGCCGAATAATTTTACTTTTGCAAGTGTGATTAAGGCATGTCTTGGACTTGCAGCTGTTAGTGCAGGCAAATGTGTTCATGGCTTTATTTTAAAGACTTGTTATGAGATAGATCGTTATGTGGGTGTTTCATTGCTTGATCTGTACACCAGGTCTGGAGACATTGTGGATGCTAGGCAGGTATTTGAAGAGATTCGTAAAGATGATGTGGTTCCATGGAGTTTCATGATTGCTCGGTACTCACA
The DNA here is from genome assembly GCA_019097785.1 of Fraxinus excelsior. NCBI lineage: Eukaryota > Viridiplantae > Streptophyta > Magnoliopsida > Lamiales > Oleaceae > Fraxinus > Fraxinus excelsior. The sequence continues at coordinate 3,546,307 of CM032632.1, forward strand.
GAGTGACTGGTGTGAGGAGGCTTTGGAATTGTTTCTTCAAATGAGGAAAGCATTGGTTACTCCTAATCAGTTCACTTTAGCTAGTGTGCTGCAAGCTTGTGCAACGACAGAGTCTCTGGAACTGGGGAGGCAAATGCATTGCCACACGCTCAAGGTTGGTCTCGATCTGAATGTGTTTGTTTCAAACGCTCTCATGGATGTGTATGCTAAAGCTGGAAAGATGAAGGACTCAGAGGATTTATTTGATGAATTGGAAAACAAAAATGAAGTGTCATGGAACACTATGATTGTTGGCTATGTGCAACTAGGAGATGGAGAGGAGGCACTGCATCTCTTTTTAAATATGCTTGCAGAGCAGGTGAAAGGAACCCAAGTAACATACTCTAGCATTCTGCGTGGTTGTGCCAGTATGGCAGCATTGGAGCCAGGCATTCAGATACATGCACTGACTATTAAATCCCTTTATGACCAGGATGCTGTTGTCAGCAATGCTCTTATTGATATGTATGCGAAGTGTGGGAGGATTAAGGATGCTCGTATGGTCTTTGCCACTATGATAAACCAAGATCTAGTGTCATGGAACTCAATGGTCTCGGCATATTCCATGCATGGTCTTGGCAGTGAGGCACTGGAAGTCTTTGAGAATATGCGAAATACAGACATCAAACCTAATCAATTAACCTTCGTTGGTGTGCTTTCAGCATGTAGCAACACTGGTTCATTGGAAAAGGGGTTAGCTTATTTTAGTTTGATGCAAGAGTATTATGGTATTGAACCTTGCATGGAGCACTATACTTGTATGGTATCACTTTTTGGGCGACTTGGTCATCTTGACAGGGCTGTAAAGTTGATAAAGGAAATTCCACTTGAGCCCAGTGTTATGGTATGGCGTTCTTTAGTTGGGGCTTGTGTGGTCCACAATGATGTTGAGCTTGGAAGATTAGCTGCTGAGCGTGTGCTTGAGATGGAACCCCAGGATGAAGCAACCTACATCTTATTGTCAAACATATATGCCATGGCAAAAAGGTGGGATAATGTAGCATCTGTCAGGAAAAGCATGAAGAAGAAACGAGTAAAGAAGGAACCAGGACTTAGTTGGATTGAGAACCAAGGCACAGTTCACTATTTCGTTGTTGGAGATGTTTCCCATCCAGACATGAAACTAATTCGTGGGATGCTAGAGTGGATGAATGTTAGAAGCCATGCAGCGGGTTATGTTCCTAATCATGATGTTATTTTACTTGATGTGGAAGAGGATGAAAAGACGCGTCTCTTGTGGGTACACAGTGAAAGATTAGCTTTAGCTTTTGCTCTTATCAGAACACCACCAGGAAGCCCCATTCGCATTATTAAAAATCTCCGGATTTGTGCGGACTGCCATACTGCAATTAAGTCCATATCAAAATTTGTGCAGAGAGAAATTGTTATTAGAGATATAAACCGGTTTCATCACTTCCAGGATGGTTTTTGCTCCTGCCATGATTACTGGTAATATTGTGATAACTACTTGAGACTTGGATGATGGAGCAGTCCTTTTTCTAGGAAATTCAAACCTGCGGTTCCTGTGTTGCACTGCTTTTTCTTGAAGGTCTAAAACTTCCTGTATTCCAAATGGAACGAAAACAATCTGCAGGTAAAAATATCAGGCTTCATTCTATCTTCCAGTTTGTGATTGGCTAGTGCCTAAATTGCAATCATTCTGTTTCATTATGATTGTAGCATAATATATGATTTGTTAGCTTTATACAGCTAAATCTAAAGTTTACATATTGTGTGTTGGAAACGTTAGGTAGGTTTTAGTGTGGAGATTAATTACCTTACTTGTTGGACAATATTTAATGCTATTACTCATTCTGTAGATTTTTTGAATCATCTTCTATTAATTGATTAAAAAAGGTGAGCTTTGGTTGTATGAACCGATTTAATGGATGAAAGATTCTTCTTCTACTGAACAGATAGCACATGTGTCTTGTGGACAGTTTCTGTCTGTGAACTGGTGATCTAAGGGACTGAACTTCTATGGTGACTTCGTATTGCTTGGTCAACAACAGCAATAGAACTAGTATCCATAGCAAGGATAAGAAGAGGCAAGTCATTAATTGCAGTTGTATTCATAAGGAATAACAATTGCTTAACTTCGTGTATGAAGTGCTAGTTCCTTGTCTTACTATCTCTTTATGGATTAATGCTGTTGAATTTAATTTAATTTACATTTAATGCCTTTGTTTTATCTAGTTAGTTACCATCTGTCTCCTTAAGCTGATGTATGGTGGAGATAGTTTTGAAAATCGAATGAGCTGGTGGATTTACTCCAGATTCTTTACAGTTGAATTTTGTTATTACCACGTATATCAATAAACTAACTAAATTTTAAGACTTAGAGTTATCTAAGGGAAGGAGTATCTTCACAGAAAATAGTTATCCTGTCAAGTGCAGACGGTACGCTTTGTTCTTCAAAAAGATTATAATTTTGGGCACAACAGGAGGCTCAAGGCCTTGTTTCTACTATATATTACAGAGTTGAGAGTAATAGAAGACATTAAAATCAGGAACCAAATAAAACAAGCAAAAACCAGAAGTCCAACTTTTAGGTGTCTTTTTTTTGGATGGTAGTAATTAAAACAACTTAATCTTGGATTTTTAGTTATTCAAAATCATTCTTAATAATGAAGTAGAGTTGCACTTCATGCATTCTTTTTAGCAGTGTCCTTTGCTTCATGCTTGTTCTCATGTTGTGCTTAACTCTTGTTGTATCTTGGTTTGCTTTAATCCTTGCTACACGTGTTTTTATGCAGCAAAAGTTTCTACCTGTTATTCGATGTAAAGCTTTCAATCCACTAATTAAATTTATTTAAGAAAATTCGAGGTCTGAGGATAAGTGCTTGCTTCTTCCCATCAATATTGTATGGATGTTACTGCTTTTTATAATTGCTTGAATCCAAGATTTATGCTGCAGTTTTTCTTTGATAACATAACTTATAATTTCTTTTATGGTGAAAAATCTGCAGATTTGGCATTCGACGATGAAGAGTCAACTTCAACGACGACCAAAATATTGTATCAGGTACATTCTTCTTTCTTCATGGCATATCACATTGATTTTTTTCTTCTTTTAATATTCAATATATACCAAAATCAGTATTTGATTTAGTATTAAAAATTTAATGTAATTGGTTCTGGCATCGATCTTTTTGTGGATGCCGATATATTCACAATATGAATTGTCTGGGTACTATTCAAGTGATCAAAGCTGATAATTTTTGCACTCAATAGTTGCTATGGCTAATGAAATATATAACGAAATCAAATCCTTCGCAACTACTACACATCTTGCTAATGTTGATATAACTTGCCTTCTAACCTATTCTATTAGGATCATGATACTCTTATGAAGGGTACTTCTTAGGTCTATTCGCTATCCACCTAAGGAGTCATTTCCTTATTTTATCTTCGATCAACATCACCTCTGCTTGTTGGCGTCTATTCTCATTTTATCCATTCGTCTCCACATCCTCTTTTGCTATAGTCACATTATGGAAATTTTTAGTATTAACAATTTTAACTTTCAAAACCATAAAATATAGCTGCTCTAATAACTATTTTGTAGAACTTGCCTTTTACTGCTTGTTCATATTATCCAACATGTTGTAATTCTATACATTACATTCTCTGTAAATAATGTAATTAGTACGTGAATCTAATTGCCTAAATCCATCACTTTTGGGATATCATGGTCTATAGTAACTTTACAGTCACCCTAGTTCCTACTAGGAGTGCATAGACATTCCAAATATTCTTTGTTCCCTAAAATCTTTAGATTCCAAAATTTATCCTAGTTTTGTTAACTAAAATTATGTTTTTAACAAATAACATTCACCAATTGACCTCAATTTGGACTTGTCTCATCAGCCGTCAATGAATGAAGTAAAACAATAAGAACCCAGGCTCAAATATTGATGCAAGCCTATAGTACTAAGACATTATATAGTTGGACTAGACCTCTTTTCTGTCTGCCCCATTGTACGCATAGTTCACACTATTACTATGTCTTGAAATTGATTTTCTTTCTATCATCCTCTATAACTCTTCACTACGTGCCTCAAGCTTTTTCCTTAATCGATAAAAACCATATTCATTCTTGTTACGTTTCTTCTTCAATTCACATTGATATTATGTGCAATTTGTCCCGTGTATGTTTTGAGCCTGAGTGGCACATGCATCTTCTGGACAATTCTGCATGTAAGCTGGTGTTATCTAACTGAACTTTTATGTGGAATTAGTATTGTTAGGAAAACAACAGCAGCATAACTAGCTTCCATTGCAAGTTGAAGAGGCAAGTGATTGGTCCAATGTAGTTGTCTTCTCAAGTAATAACAAGTGCACGTGCTGCTTGTCTCACTACGCCTTTTGGATTTTAGTACTGAATATATTATTTTATTTTCATTTTATGAGTTTTGTTAAACCTTGTTTTTGCCCATCTCTCTTAACCTGATGCATGCTCAAGATTAGTAGTGTCAATGGGCTGAGTTGGCTTTGGCCCCACGAGCTTGGCCAAGCTCGGCTTGGTCCACGAGATTGACAATTTTTTATTATTTTTGTTATTTTTTAAACTCTCATTTTTTTAAGACTTGGGATCGACTACTTATTTTCGAGTAGAAGGAGTTAAAATTTTATACGGGACAACATGTTAAATGTTACGGGTATAATTTTTTTAAAAATCAATCCTCCAAAAGAAAGATTCCATTTTCTCAAATTCCAGGTATCATCGATGAAGCGTGTTGTCAAAATTTGTTTGACATTCATGTGTCCGACAACACTTTTCATTAACGATGCTTGGAATTTAAGGAAATTAATTCTTTGTTTTTAGAGGGTTATTTTTCTTTTTAGGCTAATTGGCACAAAACGTTCTTATTTTTGGAGGGTATTGTGGATACCGTCCCTACCTTTCATTTCTTGGCATTTATGCCCTTATCTTTCACTTTTTGTGCGTTGAAGGTCATTTTCATCATATTTTGACGATTTTACCCTTTATTCAATTGAAACAAAAAGAAAAGAAAAGAAAAACAATTGAAAAAAGGATTAATCTATTTGTACACGGGGGTTTACACTCCCGTGTACACTCCCCTCACATGAGGGGAGGGCCCACGATTAATAAAATAATCGTGGCCCCCTATTGTGAGGGGGGCAGGTGGAGTCGGTACACGGGGGGTAAGTCTAGCAAAACTCTTGAAAAAATTGCGACTATTAGCCCAAACTTTTTAAAAAGTGCAAATAACCCACCAAATTTCACATTATTCCCAAAACTCGCCCCCACCCTATCGCCGCCTGCTGGCCACCTTGGCCACCATATTTTTGCACCAACACCATCTCCTCATCAACCCCTAATATTTCTACACAAATTTCAACCCTAAAAAACAACAATAATCGGATCCCTCATGAGTTCCTTGGAAAGTGGGCACTTAAGCTCTTCGGGAATCTTCTGTGAAACTGTATCATGATGATGAGGATGAATCTTTGAAGAGGATAATGATTTTTTTACCTTCAATTCTTTCAAAGCACATAACATTTGCCGTGCTCTATCAATGGTCCCTAAATTAACATCATCCTCAACCCTAAAAAGTACAAACAAATCTTAAATAAATTAGAAAAAAAATTTCTGGGGGATTGGGATGATGATTTGGCTGAATTGGTTGCACGTTTAAGGTCATTTGATGTTGAATTTTCAGTTCTCCCATGTTGATTAGTAAGTTGGGGCAGATTTGGGGGTTCAATTGAAAGGTGGTCGAGAGGCTCTCCATGCGTAAGAACTGTATAATTACGAATTAGCTGATTCGAGGTAAATTGATGAGGACCCATGTGTGCATTTTGTTCGCCATGATGGTTAGAAGCTAATGGTGGTAGACCGAGACCGTAGATGTCAGCGTCAATGCCAAAAATTGGAACAGAAGGTGCGGGCTCGCGACCTTCGAACTGGTATGGTCAGATTCTGATTTAAAATGTTTCGTGATGATATGGGAACATGTAACTGCTCGTCTTGTTGAGTATTAACAGCTTGTGATGGAGATTGGTCGTGTGGTAATGGGTTGGCCGGAATTGGAGGTAAAGTCGTGGTGTAGGGGCGAGTTTTTGGACCTGAAATTCTTTTGATTTTCGATCAGCTAGGGCCGTTTTTCAGTATAAGATTGTAGAGTGGGATGAGGAGATGGTGGGTTAGGATCCGTTGGTTTATCCGGTGGTATGGTGGTCGATTTTGGGGTTGAAGTCGCCGCTCCATAGGGTGGAAATTTTCTCATTTTTTCTACCAAGTTTAGGAGTCGTTTGTACTTTTTTTAAAAAATATTGGGAGTGGTTGCAATTAGTTTTTCATTTTTTCCTTTCTTTTCTTCTTGTTTCATTTGAATATGATGGTAAAATTGTCATTTTATTTGAAAAATTGTTGAAAATGACCTTTTGCGCAATGAAATGTGGTAGGTAGGGGTGAAAATGTCAAAAAATGAAAGGTATGAACGTTTTGCACAATGATATTAAAAGGTGGGGACGTTTTGTACTATTTATCCTTTTTTTTATTATTTTAAAAAAATCAATGGGTGCTTCAATTGAAATTGTGAAGGATTTTAAAAATTTAAAATTTAGGTATCATCATTTGAGATTTTAATGAAATCCATTCGAATTTAGGTGTCTATAATTGAGATTTTAATGAAATTCAATAAAATTTAGGCATCTTCAATAATTAGTGAATTTATAAAGATTTAATTAATAGTGGGATTTTAAAAGATTTTGATGGATTTTATTCATATAACCAATTTTTTTGAAATTTCACCATATTTGATAAGCTTCTTATGGAATTTGTGGAAATCAATTCAAATGCACGAAATTTATAATATTTTAAAATCTATCAAAATCTTAGTTGAGGACATCCCTGCAAATCTCATTTGTATAAACCTCATTTGATTTGAATAATTAAATTGTATGAATATAAAATGTATAAAGTTGTAGAAGTAGAATGTATAAATAATAAATTGAATTGAGATTTGAAATTCTTTTTAAAAATTTATTTTGAAAACCATCTTTTTATTCGGATTTGGGATCGGCTACTTCATTTTTGAGTAGACGAAGTTAAAATTGTACACGAAGAACATGTTATGTGTACAATTTTTTTAAAGAATCAAAATATTATTAAGAAAATAATAAAGTTTAATTATATGACATTCTGATGAAATTAAATATCATTTACCTGATTACACGTAATTTCTTCATACTTATGTTGTATTCGAAAATGAGCTCTTGCAATCCTTTACTTATATCAGTGCTTTTAAAATATCTTCTTTCAGTCAACTTCTGACCTAAGACAGAATTTGCTTTACTTGCACTAAAAGTAGACTCCGAAACTACAGTACTAATCGGAGGTAATAGATTTGTTGCAGTGGCAGAAACAATAGGATATTTTTGTTAGTTTTGCCAAAAATCAAGTAAATCAAATTGTATCATACCAATACGTTTTACGTTCCTAAGCATTTGATGATTAAAAAAATCTAACTAATTCAGCAAGCATTCCAGTAGAACTTGCGTTCGATGTCAGATTATGCGTAGGAGACATACTAGAAGAATAACCTTTTGCATCATATCTTTCATCCCTAATGCTTTCAAATAAATTTATTAGTTATGCATCGTCTTCCTCAAGATTAGACGAGGGGCGTGTGCAGAGTGCTTGACTAATATTTGCACACAATCTCTGTGCATACAATTCGTACATAGAAGTTAAAGTGGCTTCTAAATACGAATGAGTGATAGGTTGGTCAAAATTTAAACAGTTTGTGATTTTTCGGAAACAATCAATATTAATCACATCTTTCATAGGTCCCACAACTTTTCAACCATACATTTCAAGAACTTCTATCACAATTTACTAAAATCTAATTGTAATCCCTACCAAACAGCCACTTAGTGCTCTTAATTGTACATGGGGTCCATTATACTTCTCAAAGGAAATAAAATAGGCAGGTCTTCTCAATATTTTTTAAACTTAGATTCCGTAGAAAATATTTCAAAAAAGCGAGATCATTTTTATATTTTTGAAAAGCTCTTGTAATGACAAAAAGACGTTTAAGAACTCTTGAACTAATCGGGTACAGGAGTAGTATACCCAAAGTAAGATATTTGTGGAATCATAAAAGAATCGTCATTTTTTACATGTCTAGAGTTATAAAATTCAATAATTAAATGTTTATATCTTTTACATAATTTTAATAAGGAGTGGAGTTTCATTTATGTTCTACGTCGATTATAATTTTTTTACTATCTTGGCTACATTGTGCACAAAGTTCCTTAAATGCTTGTTTCCTACTTGGTGATATGATAATATATATTAGAGCATTTCTAATTTTATCAATTGGATTCTTAATATGTTTCATATCATTTTACACAATTAAATAAAATGTGACACACACACACACAGAGAGTACATGAAACAAAAAATCACCAAAATCATAATTAATTACTTTACAAAATTTATCTATAGTAGACTTGTTAAAAATGCATTGTCAAACGTAAAATAATGAATTTTACTTTCACAACGTTATTCTTTGATGATTTGCATGATAGCGTTAAAAATATTGTTAGCGTTATGAGGAAATTTAATCATTTTAAAAGCAATAATTTTTTTTATGTATCACCCAAAATGGGTCTATATTGTGTGTAATTGCTGCTATATAACCTTTTTTATTTATATTTTCCCATAAATTTGTAGTAAACGATATTACATCACCATATTTATGTAAATCATTAATCAATTGGTTCCTAGTTCTAACGAAATGCTCGAGTGTATCATTACGAAGAGTGTTTCAACTTACTCGTACGTACCTTCACTTATTTCCTCAAAATACATCCGTATGCTTAGTGTTGAAGAACCGCTATCGGAAAGAGTACTAATGGCCAGTTGTGTTTGAGATCCACCAACAAGCCTATGTTTGGCTTTACTGGAATTGCTTAATTCTTGTAGTATCTTTATTGGCTTTTATCGTTTCTACACTTGTTTTTATGATGTCAAATTCTACTATTATTCATTCTGAAGCCTTCAATCCACGATTTAGAAGTTCAAGAATATAATTCTTGGTCTCAAAAGAAATGTTGCCTCTTCCTAAATATTATCAATATTTATTAAGATGTTATTGGTTTTTGTAAATGTTTGAAATGAATTCAAGATTTACATTGCAATTTCTCTTCGATGACATTACTTACTCTCTCTTGTGGTGAAAAATCTGCAGATTTTGCATTTGAGGCTGGAAGAGTCGACTAAACAACCACCATAAAATTGTTACTGGTACATTCTACAATCTTCACGTCATTTGATTTTTTTCTTTACATTTTCACATGATCACAATGCTTGCATCACAATAATGTGTGAATGTACATGTAGCTAAGCTTTATTACTAAGGTTTAGGGTTTTGTCACATGAATCTTTTTTAACAGTTAGTAATTTGCCACTGCTACCGAAAGTCTCTAAAAGAAAATGAGTTAGGGACTTAAAAAGCACTTGTGTGGGTTGATGGCGCCAAAAAATGGATGATGGACAAGGGTGTAGTGCAGGTGGAAGAGAGGGAAAGATAGATCTTTGAGCCTATTGGGTGTTACGCAGAGGAGATAGTGAAAGTTAATGCGCTTGACGTTAGACCTCTAGCCTCAAATTGAGTTCTCCAAAAAAATCAGGACTTCAGCAAGATGGTGGGTATGTCATGCGATGATTATGAAAGTAGACTCGTGCAATTGTTTGAGGAGCTGGAGACTAGTAGAAGACATGGGCTGTGTATACCATGAGGAAAAGCAAGAAGAAAGGGAGACCGTAAGCTTAGGCGGCTCGAATGCTCAATAAACTATGACGTCAAAGGTGATGAGTCAGAGAGGGATGAAGGAGAGTTTAAATGACCACAAAAATCATTAGTTGGAATGTGAGAGGGCTTAACGAAGTTGGAAAAATGTTAGATGTCCGGAACATGTTAAGGGGATGGCGGGCTGATCTTGTATGTTTACAAGAAACAAAGTTAGAGGTTGTTTCGGAGGCTGTTGTGAGTTATTTATGGGGGGACAGCATGTCAAGTATCAAATTGTTGGATGATTGTTGGTGTGGAGATCAATCGTTAAAAGTGCAGTTTCTTTCTTTGCATCGCATTGCTTTGGAGCCGTCAGCTATGGGGAGTGATGCTATAGCTATACATAATGGGAGTCCTAGTTGGAACATCGCTTTCAGGAGGGGCTTACATGATTAGGAATTTGATGATTATGCGTTGTTTTTGGCCTCTTTGTATGATGTGCACATTCAGGTAGGAGAGGACGACTATAGCAGGTGGAGGGTGGCAAGGAATGGTATGTTCTCTGTTCGCACTTATTTCAGATCCTTATTGGAATATGTGGAGAGTTCATTCCCATGGAAAAGGGTATGACAATGTAAATTACCTCCAAATGTGGCATTTTTACTGTGGACGGTTGTGAGGGGGCATGTGTTAACGGCGGATAATCTTCGAAGAAAAGGTTGTTATATTATTGAATGATGCTATATGTGTAAGAGAGATGGAGAGACGATTGATCACCTGTTCATTTATTGTGACGGTGTTGGTTGGCCGTGGAATGATATTCTGGCTTCGCAACATGAGTTGGGTGTTGCCAAGGCATATAAAGGAGGTGGTGCATGCATGAAAGAGCATGCATGAAAGAGAAAGTTTCGATATAAGAATAGCAAGCTTGTTTGAGATCTCATTCTAGGATGCATTATATAGTGTGTGTGTGGAGAGAAATAAACGGCTGTTACTTTGAAGATCAAACATGGATGACAGAGCAGTTTAGAGAATTGTTTTACTTGACTTTTTATAGTTGGTTTAAATGCTGCAACTACTCACCCGATAGAAGGGTTGCCTAATTTCTTATTGTTTCTATCGCGCTTAAATTGATAATGCACTTTGTTTTCGCGCGTTTTTGCAACCCGCCAACAATTACGAGAGAGAGAGGGGTCAGACGATTGTGTAAGGAACAGACCTCTTGAGACAAAGTCCCAAAAAGGGGTGCGTTTACTAGTGAAGAATTACAACTGGAAAGTAGACAAAACGCCTCCAATGGGCGCAAGCACACGAGTACTGAAAAATGATTAAATTTAAACTAAGGAATAAAAATTACATGATCTCTTGTAGAGATTTTTTGATTCGGTCTTTTCTTCTATGACGTTACTTCTTTTATACTTCTTGAGCATCCCTTGGTTATCGAAACTGCTCAGACTTGCTTCGTATCCTTCGTAACCGCCCACTCTTTTAGTGAGGAATGAAATTATTCTCGCTGAACCTTTAGGGTTCTGGCGCAATGAAAGTGCGTCCTACAACCTTGTGGCGATGGTATTCCTTTGTTCTTGGGCTTCCAATATTCAGGTTTTTCCACAGGCCTCTAACTTGGGTTTTTCTTCTTGGGCCTTTTAATTGGCTTCTGTTGGGTCTTTACCTTGGATTTATCAATTGGACTTCCTTTCGATTTTGGGCTGCATTTTAGTGTGTCAACACACTTTTTGTGTATTATCTTTTGATTTATAAAATTACGTGATTACCTACTAAAAAGAAAAAAAAAATCCTCAGAACCTTTAGATTCCAAAGTGCTCCTCGGAACTCTACTCTCATTAACTAAAAACTATATCTTCATCAATTAATATCACAGATTTACTGTCTCATAAACTTATCTGTGACTGGAGTACAAATATAAGAACTCATGCTCACACATCGAGGTGAGCTTATAGTAATAGGAAATTTTTTAGTTGTGCTGATACTAGATCTCTCTCTTGAGACTGACCCATCGTACACATCATTAACATTATTTATATCAAATAGAAATTGATTTTCTTTCATTCATCCTTTTTAACACTTCCCAGGCATCCTAAGCTTTCTCCTAAATCAACGACTTGTTATTCTTCATGAATTCAAATTGATACTAATTGCAATTTGTCACATATATATGAGAGGAAGGTGTCTAATTTTATCCTATTATTTGGATTAAAAGATAATTTAGACCACATATTGACTGGGCTACTTAAGCCGATTTGACATTCATCTCTTGCATTATTGTGATTATGATTAATTGCAATTAAAAACAGTTGTTTTCTCCATCCAAGCATTTGTGTTCCAATATATAAGCTTATTTAGTTTACTTATATTGCAGGTGAATACCTGTGCCACGATGCAAAAGGGACAAGAAAAATGGTTTGGCATCATCAATATCCTAGATACAAAATGGCAATCTTGGAATATATATATTCTGTTCAAGAAATGTCTTCGGATGCCCTTAAGCATCACTAAGTGCCCATTTGGCATGGATTTTGACAAGTCAAACTTTTGGATCCGTTTGGTTAATATTATGAAAGTGTTTTTTTTTTTTTTTTTTTTTCCCAATTAGAAGAGCTTAGGGGAAGTTGGTCCATGTGGATTTCTTTAAAAGCACTTTCAAAATAAGAAGCTTTTTGAAAAAATTGTTTTCAAACAAAAATTAAGGTATTTTGATCTAAAAGCTCTTTTATACGAAGCAACAGCAAAAATCATGCTAAATGGGCCTAAGATCGACTGCTCATAGTAGGTTGTTTCTCAATAATATTCCACCAACTTAATCTGGATTAGAGCAAATTTTGAAGTATAAGAAATGATCACAACTTCTCATGATTTATGCCTGGAACATTAGATGGTAATCTTAGAAATGTCGAAATAGAATTTTAGCTGTACCTCTTGTTTTCTTTACATTTGTCTACTGCCATCCAAAACTCCCAACAACTAGGTATATGCATTGTAGCTTGGGGAGAAAATCTCAAAATTGTATTTGGAAAGCCCAAGAGAATTACTTGGAGTTCAATTAGGGATGACAATGGGGTGAGTATGAGACGGGTTGACCATTTCCACCCTTGTTTCGTCTGGTATTTTTATTACCTTACACCATATTCATAATCAGTTAAAGCGGAACGGGGCGGGCAGGGCAAGTCTATTGTTCCATTTATCTTTTCTTTTTCTTTTTTATTTATTTTAATTTTTGCTTTTATTTTTTTTGTCTTTATTTAGTAAATATTATTACTTTTTTACTAATTTGTTAAAAGCAACTTATGTTTTCTTTAAAAATGATGATAAATTTATTATTTTTGTTCGATGAAAAATTTAAATTTGAAATTAATTTTAAACGGGGTGGGGATTATGTTTTTCGTATCCGTCCCGTACCCGTTTCGGGGTAATGACCATCGTCCCATCCTGTTTACCCGGTTAGGTGGGTAATCTTTGCTCCATTCGGGACGAGGTTCCACGAGTATCGAGTTGAGCGAGTTTTATTGCCCTCTCTAAGTTCAAATACCCTTTTTGTTGAGCTTCTTTAGAGCTATCTTCATATTATACCAGAAGTTAAAATTATGTACTTATAATGAAATTTTTAAATTGACAATTATCCTTATTAGTCACTACAAATACCAATTAAATAAATCTCGATTTGTATAATTTAAAGTTCACATTTTAAAAAGATTAATGATGTGTTTTATTGTAATTTTTATTATTATTTATCATTTCAAGTATGAAATGACAAATATGTCATTTGTGGATGAGATTAATAGCAGAAAACTCCCCTAAAAATGTCTCTAATTGAGGTATACCCTTACTTATTGGAAGTCGCAGAAAATCTTTATATTTGAAACATTTTGTACGAAATACCTCCCTACTGTTTGATTTTTCATCAAGACCGGTACAAATATCAAAATTAAAAAGTAATAATTGCATTTTTAGTATCTAAATTTTTTATTTTACAAATTGAACCCATTTTTTTTTATGTATTACTCACAATCCCAAACATTTGGAACAAGAAGAAGAAATGAAACTTCAAATAGGAAATATTAAACTTTTGCAATAAACTTATAGAGCCTCGTATCACCACTTTCTAGCCACCAAGACCATTGGATCCCACCACCACCAACATCATCTCACTCCCCTCTACAGTTTTCAACCAATCGTCAGCCATTAAACAATAATCAGCAGAAATTGCAACCCAAAAACCCAATGTCGCGCACCTCCTCTTTAGCTAGAAAACCCATCTCCAGCAATGTCCACAGTCACGCACCACCACCTATTGATAGCCCCCCCCCCCCCCCCTCCCTCCCTCCCTCCCTCCCTCCGCGAACGACAGCTCCCCCATTTCAATTGTCCAATCTACTAATTCAATCATGGGCATTTCAATTCAATCACATACAACATTGGGTCATGATCCAATTGCTCCTATTGATCCATTGAGAAAGGAGCAGAAACGGAGGAAGAATTTTGTAGGTTTTTTGTTTAGAGCCTGTTTGGTACGGTTTAAAATCCAATTAAAATTGAAAATATGACCGTTATTGAGTCTCACTCATCTAACAAAAGTCAACAATAACGGCTATATTTTCAATTTTAATCAGATTTTAATCTCTACCAAGCACCCTCTTAATTTGGGGTGGGATGTTGGGGGGGGGGTGAGAGTGGGGCGGAAGATAAGTTTTAAAGGTTTGGGAGTATATGTGGTACAAATAAAAGATTTTGGTGTAATTTGTAAAAAAAAAAAAAAAAAAAAAAAAGGGTTTAGGATCACAATTGTAACTATTCATTTTTAATTTTTACTATTTTTAACGGTGAAATTAACGGAATTGGACGGTAGGGGGTATTTTGCACAAAATGTTTTAAAGATGGGTTTTTTTTTTTTTTTTTTTTTAACAATTTCCAATAGGTATGAGGTATATTGCAATTAGAAATGTTTTTAAGGGGTTTTTTTGCTATTAATCATTTGAGAATGTGTTAAAATATATTGAAATTAAAAATAATGTGTGTTACTAAAAACAAATAATTTTTAATGACACAATAATATTCCATGTTAATTTAATTAAACTATAATAATAGATTTAGTAGGATGTGAAAAAAAAAATATTGATGAAAAAATATAATCCTTTTTTGTTTCTCATTTTTTTCTCTTTTGTTCAACAATACATTCTTCAACAAAACAATATTACACGCAATTCAAGTTTTTCTTATTTTCTATTCATAATTAATTATTTCAAAATGCATTATTAATCTTTTAATGGGACTCAAACAAGCTAATAATATATGTAACACATAAGGAAAGTCTAGTTAGATATGTAGGATATGTACAAGTAATAAATTAAAATAATTATACTGATGCATACAGTCAATTTAAAGCTAATGCTATGACATCACATAATAATTTTCATTTATGATTGAAGAAAATGTCATTTTATAGTAATAGCCTAAAACTATACAAAAAAATATTAAAAATATAAACCCCCCCCCCCCCCCCCCCCAACGTATTATCAAAAAAAAAAAGGAAGGGTCTGTTTGGTAGAATTTTATTTTTGCTTCTACTTGGCCAATTTCTTTTAAAATTTCTTCAAATTCGATAAAACACGATTAAAAAAAAAGTTATTATTATTATTATTATTTTTTAATCTCATAATCAAATTCTTGACTTAAAGAAAACGCGCAAAAGGAGCCCAAATTGCAAGATTAGAGTAATAAGTAGTTCTGCAAAACTATGATTAAAGTATTTGATAAGTAAAAGAAGGTAATGATGTTTGAGTATGGGGCCCCCATGAACTATAGCTTGCACGCGCAGTCAGGAGATGGTGGCCTACATTAAATTCCCCAGCTCAATGCACGTCCATGCAGCCAAGCGTGGAATTTCATGTCTTTGAGAATTTCCATGCATAGATTCAAATGTATCTAATCTAATAGCAATAATAAGCTACTTCTTGTCATTCTTATTAAATATTTATTTTTAATTAATAGTCCAAAAAATATATATAGCATATACTTAATTTGTTGCATAAGTAAATTATTGGACATAGTTCTAACTTATTATAATTAGACCGACTATACGAAGTATTTGATCACTTTGTTTAACCGATGACATGGTGTTTCAGGTGTTTACACGTGAACCGTGACTAAAATTGTATAGCTTTGAAGCTACCTATCGATGAAATGCAGGAAATTAAGAATCATCAAGTTTTCTTTAACTCGGGAACAACTAACTACCAGAAAATGAGCCAACTATGATGGAAAATCTATAATGAGCATCAATGAAAGCATACTTGATATTCCTTAATGTGTTGATATAGTTACTAATTTGTTTTTTCAACCTTTGGATAGGGTAGGAGCATTTTCAAGAAATTCTAGATATTATATGTTATCTATTTATAGATAATATATTATGCATAGGGAATATTTTTAAATTTTAAAAGTAAATTTTTTTTCATATACTCTAGGAGAAATCAATAAATGATTTTTAAAAAATGAAGTGTCAAAATATGTCTCTGTTTGATACACATTAAAATTTTTATTTTCATTTTTTTACTCATTTTCAACCATACAATCTTCAATAAAATAATATTTTCCATCACATCAATAACTTTTCCTTCTTTTTCAATCACACATTCTTCATCAATTTACTATTCTAGAATACATTCTTGCAAAATAACGTGACTCAAACACACATAGAACGTGATTGAAGTGTATAAATAAAAATTATTTTCTAAATATAAAGATGCCCTTTGTTATAAATAAGATATTCTTAATAAATAGATAGTCTTTTAGAGAGATAATGAGTTTGGATCAACAAAATTTGGATGGTGAAACTCACTATTTAATCTTATTTTATAAATGATTTGATAAATTATATTTTTTTAATACTCTACTTCTCAAATTATTCAAAATCATATTTGAATTGATTGATCATTAATACATAAAAGAAATATTAAATAAAAGTAATGAAAAATCAATAAATGTTTCTTAAAAAATGTAAAATAAAAAAATAAAAATATTTTTTAAAAGAGAGTTTCTAGCTCTAAGGACGAAATTACGTTGCAACTTGTAAGCCCGTTCATTCAAACAAGTAATGATGTTGAAATTGAGTGATTGTCGTGATACGGCATTGACTTTGAGCTGAAATTTTCCCCATTTTCTTCGTATAATTCTTTTAATCAAGAGCAATGTTACGTGTATATGTAAAGTTTTCACAATTTTTTTTACAGGCTTCTACTTGACGATTTTTAATTGGCCTTTGACAAAAAAAAAAAACCAACACATCACCTGTAAGGTGCCCGTGAACAATTCCCCTATGAACAAAGGGAATTGTTCTTTAATCCATCTCTATTTATCTTGAAATACACTTAATACTAATACAAAAGCGTCAAAATCGACAAATATTGGTCATTGGCAAGGGCACATAGCAACACCGACGACCTTTGGTCGTATGTAATTCTCAACGAGAAATGACTGTCAATAAATCGGTATATTCCAATGGTCAACTGCGGTCGGTCCATGGATGTTGATTTTTTAGTAATGGAAAAAAGTGGTTTTGCCGACCAATTTTTCGATCACGACTTTTGGTAGAGTCTAGAAACTACACACTTTTTAGCTAGGCTTGTATATTCCAAAAGATGGATGGAACATATATATCAGAGAACTTAATCTTAGCCAGTCCTATGAGACAATTATGTGATTGTAACCTTAATTAAAGTGCTAATTATTTAAATGATTAATATCTTTTACAGAAATTGATATTAGAGAAATTGAAATATGTACTGTCTCTTAGTCCCAAGTCCATGATTACCCTAGCTACCAGTATATTACATTTTCTTAATTATTTCTCTATTTCCAGTCCCTGTAATGATGGAATTTGTCTATAGACAGGAATTCTCTTGCTTCTTGACCTATGAGAAAAATAAACATTAACCACAAAGTAAAATGCATAGTTGTTAATTCATGGCGAATCTTTTCGAATAGTAACAAATATGATTTAGCACTTGTTTGGTGATGATTAAAATCAGATTTTTAGTAGATTCTGATAAAATTTGATGAAATGTACGGTTGAAAAGTAGTATATGATTAATTTTGACTTAAATTGAAATTGAGATTTTAATCCTGACCGAATAGGGGCTTTGTATCTTTGCGTGTTGAAGTGGGTGCAAGAGGTGGCCAAAAATTAGTGGAAAGATGGTTTGCGAAGGTCAATTTGATAATCTCACGCACTTAATTTGGTGGTAATGAGACCAATGGTGTAGATAATCGTAAATAATCATCAAAGGGGAGAAAGTTTGCAAATTCCGCAAAAATAATCACTTTTAACATGAATCGGCAAAAGAAAATATTAAATGAATATAAGATGGAGACGGAGATGGAGATGGAGATGACGAGAGGGAAGAAAAAGAAAAATATTAAAAAAATAATGGAATGTTTAGGGTTCGGTGACATGCAAAGGGTACAGTTTTTTTTTTTTTTTTAATATTATTATTAATTAATTTAGTTCGAAGTGTCGCATGCATGTGTTGATACAGTTTAGGGACTAAGCGTGCCTGCATTTTGATCAAAAGAATATATGCATTTGACTGACAAATTTACCTTAGAAATTAGAAAAGTAGGTCAATAAGCAATTCGCTCTTGAAAAATTAGCAAGTTGATGTTTTTTTTTTTTTAATTACACAATTGATCCCAAGTTAAAAAGGAAGTCACGAGACGATTTAGCTCCAGTTTATTAGAGATTATTTAAATATCATTTCTCTTAATTCATTTTAAATTATATATTTACGTAATAAAATAATTTTATATGTAAACTCATAACCATTTTCGGAGTCAGAAAAGTAATCAAATTCTCTCGCCGTATTTCTCAGTAGTTTTGTAGCAAGTTTTTTTTTTTTTTGTCGGAAAACTCTATTTATTCTGATGTGGCAAGCAAGAGAAACTCGAGTTAGTGTAAACTGTAAATGACGAAACCCCCCGAGAGAGGAATTGAACATCTAACCCTTCCAAGGAAGATTCTCACTCCTAAAGTGGCCCAAGTCAATGAAGTCAATCTCCCCCAAGTCTCATTTTAGTGCTCACTAGCCATAGTGTGAAATCCAAGAAGTAGGGCAATACCCATTCGGTCGGATGCAAAGAGTCTCAGCGAGTGAACTAGATTTTGGTACTCCTTCTTTTGCTTTTTTCAATTGAACCCACCCTTAAGTTAAGGAGGCTTTCCCATAATTGGGTGTTCTTCACTCGCTTTCGATCGAGCTACTCTTTGCCCTCTCTTCAGTTCGAGTAAATTCCCCTCCACGAACACTTTCACCAGTAAAAAATTAGAGTATTTTTTTGTGTACGTAAGAGTGTTTTCTCACTTGGTAAATAAATTTGTAAGTTGTGATATACATGTAGCACAATCGATGAAAAGTAGACCTCCTTTTTAAACTTGGAAACTATGTAGTCCAATATGCAAAACTAAAAATGGCATCTTCGAGTATTTTATCTAGTGTTTTAAAAATCTACTCGGATATTAATCCAAAAAAAGAGTAACAATGTTCCAAGGATCGAATCGGAATCTACCCGGTGATTTAAATTGAAAAATAATTAAATAAAAAGGATGAATTTTTGGACCTAATTTTGAGCAATTTAAAATTAGTGAAACCGAAAATGAGTCAATGATTTTCATAAATTTGGGCAGGTTGTCAAATTTTTGGACAGTTATAGAAGAGGGGATTTTTTCTTCCTAACAGGCTCGAGTTTGAGCCCGAATCTCGATTCTAATTACATAGATTTTATCATCCACCACCCTATACCTTTTTGTTCTTTCTTTTAGAGTAGTCTCTATCACAAGATCATGTAAAGAAACTGTAGAGGGAACCATATATGTTGTACATGATAAACAAAAGAGGGTGAAAATGTGATATAAAAAACTTGTTATCTTTATTCTTTAACTCTTGGCTCACTCGAGCTGGTTAAGAGGGTGTTTGGTGTGGATTAAATCAGTTTTTTAGAAAGATTATGATAGAAATTTTTGAAATGTGTGGTTGAAAAGATGTGGGACCCACGTTTGACTTTGACTTAGATTAAAATCAGATTTTAATCCGGTTCAAATAGACCCTAGATTTATTGTACTATTAAGTCCAGGTTTCGTAAAATGTGACTAGATGACAGGTCAAGATTCGAGCTTTGTGGAGTCTAATTATAATGTACATTTGTATACTAGAGCTTGGTCTATTATTATTAGTTGTATTGGGTATTTTCTTTATGCTTTTTATTATTAAGGGACTGGGAACTCCTTTTTAAAATCCAAATTTATAAAAATACCATATGAGGAAAACAATAGTCACAAAGTGATTAAAAAAAAAAGAGGGAAAAAAAAGTTATATGGCCAAAATCATTATTGGGATCTCATTTTTGCTTATTTCTTTCATCGTAAATCATGGAATGATGATATCATTATTACAAGAGACTAAAGAAGCACTGGGTTTTTATCTTGAATTTCCTGTCTTTCTTTCATATTGGCAAAAGCTGTAATAATTTTGTCCCAACTTTAATTTTGAAATCAATCAATTAGGGAATATCGATCCATCTGAATCATCATGCCATGCATTACAGTTACGTGTAATCACCCATACAAAAAAATTTATCCCCAACTTTGCTTTTACATTCCCTTATGAAAAGGGTTTTTGGCTTGCTACGATTATATTCAAAGGGTGTTTGGTGTAAATTAAAATCAGATTTTAAGTGGATTGTGATAGAAGTTTTCGAAATATGCTGTTATAAAGATGTGGGACTCATTAAAATCTGATTTTAATCCGGCCCAAACAGTCCCTCAATGTGCCAAAATCGGTCCGTTCAATATCTTGAAATTACAATGATTCTTAACTTTTCAATTTTTGAAATATAATTGATTCTTGATTTTTATTTTTTTATTTATTTTTTTTCCCTACTCGAATATGTTTTTAACCACAATGTATTTATATTCTAACCCTAAATTTCCATAAAAACAACTAACCAGAGATATCAAAATATATTGAATATCGCCTATTTCCAAATACACATTATGAGATAACTTCGGACCAAGACTAACCTGACCTAATTGTGTAGGGTCCACATCTCAGGAAAATCCGTGTTTTAAGAGTTGAGAAAAAATAAAAAATAAAAATTGTGATCCAAATAGTTGAAAGGGTGCAATGGCATAATTCCCTGTCCATGTGACACACAATTAACATGTAACGAGTACGTAATTAATTAATAGGTAATTTATAAAGAAATGAACGAGATTCTTGTATCCATGATGGTGTTCCTTAAACCCAAGAAGTACAGGCATGTGCCACCCCACCCCACCCCACTAATTCGATACATACAATACTTACATATGTATTATATGTATAATGTTGACTGCCCCTACACCAGAAATGTTGATTTCCTTTTGGCCAGAAACAAGACTGGAGGCCATTAAATGAGGAGTCAACTGACAAATAGGTTCTTGAAGAACAAATTGGATTGCCCTTGAATTTGATTAGTAACTTAGAGATGTTTACTAAGTACGAGTTTATGGATATTAAAATAAACGTTAAGAATGAACCCTAAATTTCAGTATGGTATCAAGTTACGTACATTATACTCACATGAACAATTTGATGTGTTTAAGGCTCCAACGCGTTTGCACTTGTGCACAAATTTGTAGAGAGGAAAATCTTTTGTTGCATACAATAAAGGAGTAAAGGAGTGTGGAAGATGATATAATTAGCTAATTTCATATAAAGGAGTAGTGGGAGAAAGGAGGCAAGCATGATAGCTAATTTCATATAAAGGAGTAGTGGGAGAAATGAGGCAAACATGAAAACTTTTAGGGTCCGTTGATACTGCACATTTTCCAACTTTTGTAGTGTTTGATAGGAAAAAAATTTCGAAAAAATATTTTCCACCTTTTTGAGGAAAATAAATTCTCGATGTTTTGTTTGGTAAATAGTTTCCAGGGTTTTTTATTATTATTTTTTTTTTGCAATTGGAAAAAATTCTAGATACAATGGTAAAAAGAAATCTCACTTTTATTGACAATTTCTATACAAAACAAAGTCAAACGAATGGTATTCGGCATGATTATTTTTTTATTTTATTTTTTTGGCAAATTGAACAAATTCTAGACCCAATGGTATAAAATATTATCATTTTAATGGACAATTTTCATAAAAAATGAAGTCAAACGGATACCAAACTTTCAACATTTTTCATGAAATATTATACATATCAAACACAATTAATTACAATTCACAATAAAACAATTTCTAGACAAGTCAAATCCCTGTAAAACATTTTCTTTCCACCCATTTTTTACATTTGTAATCAAACGGACCATTAGCTCTCTTTTATGGGGATATCTTTCTACCCCTCAAAAAATTGCCCCTTTAAGATTCAAACAAGTGCTATCATTTACATCCTCCTCAAATCTTGCTTTCAAATTAGTGCAAATTTAAGGGTTCTATGATCACTAAAAGAGCTTAAATTAATGAACTTTCATATATACATGTTTTACTTGTTGTAAAAAGTTATTTTCACTATAGTAACCAATGTTCTAAAAATAGTGTTTAGGTGCAAATCACGATCTTATTGCTTAATTAAACTTAACGTTTTTTTTTAGGTCTGAGCTAGAGCTGCTTAAGCCCGTAAAAATTGAAGCTTAACTTTACCGTCTAGTGATGTTTTTCTCTTTTAAGAACACCGGGTGTAACAGTTGAAAACAAGTTTTTCATGACCTTTGCAAAGCTCTTGATGGAATATTTTATACTCTAAATGTTACATTAATAAAACAAAAACTCAGCTTAACCTAGATTGAGTTCTTAGCCCTAGTTTTATGATAACTAGGTCCACAACTTTCAAATTTGTAGCATTTGAATCCGTATAATACCATTCACATTCATTTGACCGCGAAAAGAGTTACGATGTAGTGCTACGAATTAATTAGAGATGTTGGGGACTCATATGCCAAAAAAAATAAAGTTTGAGCATATCAAAATCCAAATTCTCATAGGATGGCACCTCTAATTTTTAAATGAAGGTTAAAAGTGTTTTCTTAGTTCCAAATTTATGTTAAGAAGTCTACTGTAAAAGGGTTTGAAAAGGGAGAAAAAAAAGACCACCTATTCTGTAAACCAATCAAATGAAGAAAAGAATAAAATTGTGAAATAATTAGTGGACCATTGTTGCATAAAACATGAAAAATTCATCCTTTACTTACAAGTAGTTTAATTTTTTAGTGGAGATTGTTAACTCGAGATAGTATTGAAGTAGACAAATATCTGCGTTCAATGGTCACGATTACCCGAAGAAAAATTGTACGTGTTATACTTTTAGTAAGTGAGATTCCCCAACACATGGTATATAGAGGGTGTTTGATGGGGATTAAAATTAGATTTTTAGTAAATTGTGATAAAAGTTTTTGAATTTTGTAATTGAAAAATTGTGAAATTCATAAAAGATGTGGTTAATATTAATTATTTGACTTTGATTTGATTTTAATCTGGACCAAACAGGGCATAATGTTATTATCGCTTTGAACATGTGTGCCCTACATAAGCCAAAAAGGTCCTTTTCATGGTATAGAAAAAAGAGAATTCTATTGTAATTCCAATGAAAAATATCCACCAGAAAACAAGTAGACATGTATTCTATCTTAATAATAAAGTCAAGAAGAAAAAGGAAAGAGCAGACATATACTGTTCGACCTGGCCTCTAGATATATACACACACATGTATGTATATATATATATATTTTTTTAATGAACTGACTGACCACCACCTACCCACCCCTGCAACTATTTCATCCCCTCACAATCTTCCAAACGAAGAGAATAATGGAAAGTGAGATTTTGCAAGTTTTATCTCTCCTTATTATCCTTTGATTTGTCCAAAGTAAAAAAGAAAGAAGAAAAACATAGTACTCTTATCTGGTCAGTGGGTATCAATGTCTCCATAGTATCTCAATATGTTCTTTGAAACAAAATATCTCTCTTTCCAGTATAAGGAGTTGTTTCCAATTCATGGATTTCATTGAGATTAAAGATAAGCTGAACAAGATTAACTCTCATATGTACTGGGAATTGGGGTTTCTGGGTTTTTCAGGATGACAATGATTCCTTTTAAAAACCTCTTCAGACAGCAGTTTTGTGGTAGTTATTATCAGGGTTTTGGTCTTGTGAGCCCATCAGATGGTTTTGATTATTATAGTGAATCTTGCTTATTAGGATCTGATCACCAGGTTGATCCAATGGCGGAAGATGAATCAAGAACTGGGAGTACTGTAAATGAAACCGCAGGCTCCAGTTTAAAAGATGTTCAAGAAGATAAAGATGAAGGGTGGCTTCAATTGAGTATCGGTGGCCGCCACACAGTAAGCAGTAATAAGAAGCAAGATCAGGTGGATCAAAAAAGGAGATTAATCGAGCTTGATCTTCTACCAAGTAGTAATTATAATTCTGATTCACAAGTGATGAGAACATTGGGCCCTATGCTTAACATGCCGGAACATTCAGCTCCTCAGCCTACAGTTATGAATTTGGCTGCCGGTTCCGGCTATAACCTCCCAATTCTCTGGCAACATCCAACCGGAACTAGTTCTAATTTTCCTCGTCAAGAGATTAATAAGGCTTTTAGGCCTACTCCAGTTAATATAGCAACATCTTCGTCGTCAATGCCTCCCCTTCCATTTCAAATCCATCCCGGAATGGATACCTCCGGGCCAGGTCTAGAGTTCAGAGTCATTCGTCCACCTCGGAGACCACATTCCGGCATATGGTTTATGCTTCAAGCATCACAAAATCAGTAAGTAACAAGAAATTAATATTCATCACCATTAGGTTTTTCTTTTCCTTTGCTTTTTATTGACTTTCTTGGTCTCTATTCGTTCTCTTACGCGTTCAATTTTTCATTGCAGAGCAAAAGAACCATTTCTGCCTCAGATATCCAGGAGCTATCTAAGAATCAAGTAATTCCCTCTATGCAACTCTTTGGTATCATGTCCTTTTATTCTCTCCATTTTTTCCATTCTCTGTGGTTAACTAGGTTTCCATTAACTTATCTTTAAACCATTAGGGATGGAAGTATGACGATTGAATTCGTAATTAAGTACCTGGTTAACAAGCTTAGACTCGAAAGCGAATCAGAGGTATGTAATCAATCCAGCTACATTTCTCTCTCTCTCTCTGAAAATGTTTGCAGTTTGGATAATTAATCAATATGTTTATAACACTATCGATTCAAAATTGACGAACATGTTCGAGGATATGGTTGGTGCAAGAAAGATGATAGAAACATCAGAACTATATGGGGGTTTTTCCATTAGTAATATTTGTTACTTTTAGGTAACTTCAAGATTAGGTGTGACGTTAATTTCTAGGTAGCCATCTTCGTCTCGTTTAGCTTTTGCATCATAATTATTCTTGCAATGAACTATGTTGCCTAATTTGAGAAATGTTCATTGAAATTGTTGACGTTAAATTTATCTGCTTCATGCTTACAGTTAGTTACAAGCTTTACGGATGGGATTAAGGTTTAGGGTTAAAGTGACGAAATGTAGTAGAAAACTACTTACCACCAAAACCCAAACCAAGAAAATGAAATTTAAGTTTATTTCTCGTTATTGAGCATATATTTTCATTTCTAAGTGTTTTTTAGCCATAGAAAGAAGAGGAAGAAAAATTTAAATTACGCATCTTCGAGCTTAATTACTCTACTACTCATTGTTATCTATCCATTTCTTGAGATCCACGGTTATTTTTCTTACTATTATAAACTATTTAATTCATTCAACACATTTATATAGGTCGACTTTCCTTATTTTCTTTTCACAATTACATAGTCATATTTCTGTATTGACAATGTTTTGTTTTATTCGTTTACTAAAATACCCTTACTTAATTAAGTTTTTTGCCAAAATTATTTTTTCAACAACATTAAGCCCTTGTTTGATTTCTATTATTTTTAAAATACATTTTTCTTTAATTTCTTCTTTTCAACCATGCATTGTTTAATAAAATAATATTACACGCAAACTCGAAATCTTTCATTATTTTTCAACCACACATTCTTCATCAATCTCACATTCTAAAATGCATTTTTAAGAAGAAAAAAAATGAGGTTCAAAAAGGCTCTAAATACGATTTCTTATAATCCGTGTGAAAAACAAAATCAGCCTATATAAATGGGATAGAATGAGAATAAATTTACCAAATGGAGACTTGGATATAAAATAGAAGAAACTCAAGAGCATGCACATTTGTAGAGTTTGTCAAGGCAAAAGTATACTAGGGTTTCTGGATTATGTTGACTAGGATATATAAAACTACACATGATCTCTATGGCTCCAAACTGAAAGTGAAAGATGACCTATCATATTTTTTAAATTCCATTTTAAGTTGTCTACCTAATTAAAAGAGTAGCATAAGCTCATATATGTTGATTTTTATTTTTATATTTAAATATGTGATTTTCCTACGACTCACACAATTTCTAATAAGTTTCTCTTGCATAACTTGTAGGGAAAAATATTAGAAATACAATCTCTTTTTCGTTAGCTCTTTCGTTCGCTCTCTTTTCTTCAAAATCTACGAATGCAAACTCATATTTTTCAGATAGTGACATTGAAGGAATATCATCAATATTAACTAACTGAAGATTGAATTTTTAGGTAGTTTGGAGAGAGAATTAAAAATAATAATAATAATATTTCTTTACATTCTCCTTTTGTTAACAATAAGAGTCTCTTTGGTAGAGATTAAAATCAGATTAAAATTGAAAAATTAGTCGTTATTATTGACTTTTATTAGACAGGTGAAACTCAATAACGAATATATTTTCAATTTTAATCGATTTTTTAGCTCTCCTAAATAGGTTCTAAGTTATAATCTCAAAATGTCCTTTCTTTTTAACTTGTTTATTCCATAAAATCTCCCATTCTAGGTTAAAGTTATGACCCTATTTCCTTTTCTTGTGTTTATTCTCTAAAAACTTTTAGGGTTTTCGTGTTAACGTACTCTTAAAAGTTAGCCCCGGTTTGGTGTGACTGAAAATTTTAATTAAAATTTAAGTCAAAAACAATAAGTTTAGCCACACATTTCATAGAATCCATAACTTTTCAACCACACTTTTCATCAACTTTTATTTAAATATACTAAAAATATATATTTTTAGCTATACCAAATAGGAGCTTAATTAGTTTGTTGAAATTTGAAACTACGTCTACCATTCCTATCTCAAAATACCTCGGCTACTAGGTCGAGTACTAAATTATCTCAACCAACTCAATAGATGTGGTACGTAGAGCTTCAATTATATATTTAAAGAAAAATTAACTAATAGAAAGGCATTATTATTTGCATTTTAGCTAGGATGTCTTGACATAATACAATATTTGATTTTGTTTCATCCTAAATCCATGTCTTCATTTATTTTAGTATTGAGGTCAACTTTGTACTTTGATTTGGTTGCAATGCATGTCATAAAGGGATGAGAATAAGACAGAACTATGAGAAACATTCAAAATTCTCTCTTCAAAATAAACAAACTAATTTATTTTTATAATAAGACAGTCAACATAAATAAATAAATAAATACATACATTTATTTAGTCATATATTTGGATTGACATTCTCATGTTAATTATAATTGAATTTATTTTTATAATGTGTGACACTCAACATAAATCAGGCTTCTCTGAGATTCCATGCATTTTTTTTTTTCTAAAGGTCAACTTCATTTTTCTTTCTTTTTCTTCCTCATATGCACGACTTGAGTGGAATCATATTACATTATACAAAAAATTCTAGCCTTAACGCCAAATCTTACTGTTCACACATGGCATGTAACTAGTTAAGGAACCAATTGTTGGATTTTAAGTGGTTGGGAATAAAGTATTTTTGTCGACGAAAGGGTCATGTCCATTTATAATTTAACTACGATTAGATATATTGTTTCTCTATCACACACAAACATGAATCGAACAAGATAATCGTGAAATTAAGCTCCTCTTTTGCACATTTTTTTTTTTAAAATTCATTTTTCTAAATTTTTTTTTTCATATATTCTCCTTATAAATAATGTTGCATGTTTATCCTTTTTTTTTTTTTTTTTTTTTTTTCTAATTTTAAACCACACATCCTCCAAAAAAAATTCATTCCCTGCTTCGAATTATTTTGTTTTTGCGGTAGGTATATATGTGAGAATAGATAATTGTTGGGGACCTAGGTTAAATTCTTAACACATTCTAGGTCGTCTTCAAGCGATAATTTATGTCTATCTTTTTCTAGTTAGGAAGAATCGCGCATTATACTTGTTGGGAAAAATCCCACCTTGCGCGCGGAAATAAAATCACAAAAACAAGCAAGAAAGATAAAATTATAAATTAAATGTGATTCGACAAAATGTCAATAACTACATGAGAGGTAGAAAGTCGGGAAACCACACAAGCCTGTTTGGTACGACTTAAAATCCAATTAAAATTGAAAATATGGTCGTTATTGGGTCCCACCCGTCTAATAAAAGTCAACAATAACAGCTATATTTTCTTTATTGTCACAACTTCTCCCTACAGGCAACTAGAATAATCAATGTACGACACTCAAGTTTGTACTGCTATGTTTTCCTAGTTTCTCTAACAATTTTCTCTCTTTAAACTCTCACAATTTTGAATGGACGTAATTGTCAATCCAAAGTCACATCACCTTGGTGCCAAGCACGATTATTCTCAATGCAATGCTATGAATTTATATGAAAGACCCTTGACCTCTTATAGTAAATTCCTTTTCCTTATTGCATTAAGAATCTTTTTCTTAACTACAGAACGATTCTCTTTCCAATACAATTCTTTGAGAAACTACAATCTCGGTTCCTTTCCTTTACGAAAAAGGACTCTTCTAGCAATATTTCCTATTTATAGCCAAACAATTTTAATTTTAATTTTAATTATTTTTTTTAACAATAGGACTCTTTATTTTTCAAATTTGGGTCAAACTCGACAATCTCCACCTTGACCTAAAACTTTCCGATCACGGTATGTCTAGATACTTATCATCACACCCCTTTACTATAGATACCACCGTTCTTCAATCAATTGTAGTTACAAAATCAAATTCATCAAACATAGCCTTGCAATTTGGTTTCTTCTCACTACAATCTTCTGTATTCTCATCACTAGCCATGGAATTTGTATTGGTCACAAGACCCTTTTCTGCATGACTTGTTCACCACAACTCCAAATCCATATGATCTCCACCTCATTATCACTCAATCGGTGTAACTCTATCATCATATATAGCTCTACCTTTGAGTGACTCGATTGCCACTACAATTCTTCCTTTTTGTCATCACCACCACGTATCTACCTGATACTTTGAACCAATTGAACGTATCATCTTTAATGCAATCCAAATTTTTGAACAATGAGCTTAAATACCACTTGTTAGGAAAAATCCTACCTAATGTAGCGAAAACGAAAAACACAAAGACAAGCCATAAAGTGAAAAGCACAAATTAATCATAGTTCGACTAATCGCCTACAATCACATGAGAAGTGGGATTTATTAACTGAGAAAATCTCATAATACAATCTTTACTCCACTACCACAACTTGTTCCTACAAAAACTAGAACAATCAAAGTATGACTCATAAGTTCATACCATTAATTTTTTCCTAGTTTCTTTCTAACAATTTTCTCTCTCTAACTACATAATTCTCTACCCGAATTTACGTTACCTTAGTGCCAAATACAAGTATTCTCAACGCAATGCCATGGATTTATAGGAAAGACCCTTTAACTCTTATGATAAATTTTTTTTTTTTTTTTTTTTTTTTTGGAGTCATTTACCTAATTGCAAAAGGATTTCCCTTTCCAATACAATTTTTTTCTAAAAATTACAATCTTAGTCCTTTTCCTTAATGAAAAAGAATTATTCTCGCAATACTTCCCTTTTATTGTCAACTATTTTTTTTTTTTTTTTTTTTTTTTTAACAATGGGACTCTTTTGTTTCTTAGATATCGATCATTGACCATCACGATGTATTTAAGTAATGATTCTTTATAGAAAATTGAGGAGAGATAAAACCTACCTTAATTGACATGGATGTTAAAAGAGTCATAGGGAAAATGATCAATCATCGATGTAGGGGAAAAAAGTGGGGGGGGGGGGGGGGTGTCATTTAATTATGGTGGCCGGCGGGTTTTCTATTATTATTTATTTTTATTTTTTTAATTATAATTTATGTGTTATAGCTAGATATATTCGTCATGCTTTCAATTGTTTCACCTCACCCAATGTAGGCCCTTAATCTCTCCCGCATTTTGTGCAAATAAAAAGGCAATCAATGGTTTTAAGTGGTGCACTTTGTTGGTATTCAAACCCCACCTTGAAAAAAATTAATCATATTGCATAGGATCGAGTGTTTAATATTTTAGTCGACCCCAGTAGATGATACGTTTTTATTCTAGAAATAATTCTATTTAAAAATAAATAAATATATAAAAAGCAGATTACATATTCGTTTGTTACGTGGGAGCAAAGCAATGAGTGATGAATAATGTGGAATGGAATCATTTCACGTCGTTCACAAGAAACAAACAAAAAGTTTGATGGATAATGAAATGTACGAATGGAATGTTGCACATTAAACTATAATAAATCCTTAAGAAAATGTCTTGTTACCATGTTGTGGAGATTTTTTTTATAAGAATAATGTTAAAAATTAGCGTTTCTTAAGGAGAGAATATAACGTGAATAAGACGTGCATGAAGAATATAGATGTTGTGTTTGATTCCTTTCCTACTTACCTTATTATTAATTATTTATATTCATATTTATGTGTATATATTTAAAGTGTATAAAAATGAAAGTCTTAAATTATAATCAATCATTTTGGCTTAGGATCAAAGTCTAAAGGGGTCCCTTCAAAATGATTAAGGACCAACATTTCCAATCGTGGACATCAATGGCTTATTGTTGATAGAATTATTTATAAATAAATAAAAAGGAAATTAAATATATACACTTGGATGGATGTTCGTAATGCTCTTTTGAAGGGAGGAATCTGTGAAATGGAAAGAGATTTTACGAGTAATGTTGTTCATAGTCAGCAATGCAGATTATTATTTGATGCATATCATGCAAAAGAAAAGGGAAGTCATGAGTCTTTTTTTTTTTTTTTTTTCTTTCTAGACGAGATTATTTGTGGCGGGATTTGGTATAACTATAAATATACGCAAGCATTACAAGCTTCGATTAGTTTATAATTTCGATATTAATTTGTGGGTGATTTTTGGTAGCAGATAGAGATAAGATGTAGAAGACAAAAGCTTCAACCTTTCTTGACGTTGCAGCATGTGAGGGACAACATATGGAGACCGATGGAGATGGTAACTTTGCTTCCAGATTCCTCAACTACTGATCATATAATGGTTCTACACTATGGAAGAACGAGTGCTTAATTTATTTAATTAACTTTCGACCCCACATTTGTATTATTTATAAAATGCCACTGCATTTGCCTATTTTTAGATGGTGTGTTTGTTGTTTTCTCATTCCTCTTTATTTATTTATTTTTGGTGAATTAACTTATAATTTTGTAATGATAATAAATATATAGTATGTCGAAACCCCCACAATAACATGCATGCTGGAGCAGGGGCGGAGCTGGGGGGGGGGTCCCAGGGGGGACCCGGACCCCCCCCCCACCCCCCATTTTTTTTTTAAAAAAAATTAATTTTTAATTTTTAATTTTTTTTTTTTTTTTTTTTGTATTCTCCATTTTTTATGGTGTTGGATTAGAACCCTAGTGCTATATTAATCCTAATTATAGAGCAGAATATCTAGTGAAAATAATTGATAAATTAACAAAGTTGTATCCTGTAGATTTCGAATCATGATTTTGCTGAAGAAGCTGTAGTTCATCCTTTGTAACGTTCTTTTATCATAGCAATTTTACTCTTTTCTTGAGCTGGTCTTCTACGTTGTAGGCTTATCCCGAGGAAACATGAATAGGAGATTTCATGTTGCTGCTTTTACACAGCAATGTTGTTATACAACGTTATTAAAGTATGAGAACTTCGAATGAACGCTTGTAATAAGGTATGATTTTGCTAAATTAAATATTGGTACTTTCTTTTACACGTTTCTTAATTTTTAATTTTATTTTTGTTAATAACGTATCCAAAAAAAAAATTTCGGAGCTAGCGCCCGTAGCCCCCCCCCCCCCCCCCCCCACACCCCCCACTCCCCCCCCCCCCCCCCCCCCCCCCCCCCCCCCCCCCTTCATCTCTGGGACCCCCATAATCCAAAGGGCTGGCTCCACCCCTGTGCTGGAGGATAGGGATGGCAACGGGTGGAGTGCCCATCCCTGCCCAATGAACCCCAATCTCCACCTCTTAAGGCGGGACGGGGCAGGTGGGGTTACTAATTTTTAATTTTTAATTTTTTCCTATATATTCTATGAGCAAGACGATAATTTGAAAATTGGATTGATGGACTAGTGTAATTGATTTTCAGGTTTTGACATAAGAAAGTCAGCCTATGATCTTAAACTAAATTGATTTAATTTTAAATAATAAGATAAGAGTAATGTTATTTATCATCGTGACGATGAAACATCGATGATGTTCTAATCCATTATTCCTTACATTTCTCTCTCTCTCCTCCCCATCCCCATTCCATAAAAATTGAACTACCTAATTTCATTATTCCGTATACACTGTCTTATCACCGATGTTTTATCATCATAATGATGAATAGCATTATCCATAAGGCAACTAGGGAAGACACGGGAGGGGAATTTCCCCCATCCCCAACCAGTCACCCCGAACGAGGCAAGACAACATGGAGCTCGAGTTTGACGGGACAAATTGTCATCCCTACAAAAATATTGGGTTTCTATGGCATATAATCCAAACTGCGTTGTACTACCAAAACCTAATATAAACTACGCTGTTAATTGATTTGAGTAGAAATTTGTTTCCCAATAGTAAGTCTTGCAAGTCTCTTTAATACATTCTTCTCTTATTTGTTTCCTTTTTCTTATTTCTTCTAATATATTTAAACTCGAGATTGAGAATAAATAAATCGTAAATAATTTTCATCGCGAAAACTTACGATCTTACATTTCGAGATTTACTGAAGATGTACAATGAACTTGTGTTCATCAAACACTCGCACCAGATGAGAGGATCAACACACAAACAAACGCAAGTAGAAATAATTAATTCCAATTCTGTTTTGGGAAAACTATGAAAATTTTGTCGACAAAACACGGATGAAGCTAAAGGCAATAAATTTGAATGATGACAAGATGTACAGTTGATGATCGACCAGAAAACCAACTGAGAATCACAATAAAACAAATAATTTCAACATTTCAAATAAAAACTGCAAGTAACAACATTAAAGTTCAAACTGAACACAGATATTCAAACAAAATAACTATGAATCTTTTTGCAAAAATGCAGTTAACTAAAAAGAGAGCGTCTCAAGGTAGTATTCAGTAAAACAACAAATTTGCACTTAGTTCACTGTTCAAACTCACTTGCAAGTTGCACCTATGTATAAGAATTAAAGGTGTCAAGACGGACAAGCGGGTCACACCTGTGAAAATCGACCCGGAACCACGGGCCGACCCGTGACCCAAGCAGGCGGTCACGGGTTGCACCTTCACGGACCGCAGTTAACCGTGGCCTGTGGTCCGTGAAAAAAATATTTGACAATAGTAATTAGAAATGCATTTAGTTGTTATTTGTTTAAGTTAAATTTAACTTTGCAAAGTTATAAACAATTCATGTAACATTAAATTTGAATTCTATATAAACATTTCTTGATATAAATATGAATTTATCATTTTATTCAATTCTTAGTTTACATTTAACAAAAAAAAATATTTTTTGCTATAAATATGAAAAATTCTATATTTTTATAATTTTATTTATACAATCATACGGGTCAAACCGGAACAAACCGTGACCCGTGACCCGCATAGACTCGACCCGGATGGGTTAGCGGGCGAGCCTGAGTTGTAGTTCAAAATTGTGGGTCGACCCGAAACCGGCCCGAAACCCGTAGCGAGCGGGCTTTTTTCACACGGGCCATTACCAGGCTCATATGTTGGCGGGCCGACCCGACTCGGACCACCCAGATTGACACCTCTAATAAGAATGTACATGTACTCATTCAGCTTGATCCTTCACATAATTGCACATATAAATGCCATGTGCTCAGTGAAGTTGTATGGTAACATTAACTTGGTAAAGAGACTGCAGATCCATTTCAATCCTAAAAAATCATTACAGTTCCAAAAGATAAAAAATCTAGAGAATCCAACTGCTAATTTCGGAGTTCCATTCAGTTGATTACCCATTTTTTGCTTGCTCGAAATTGCCAAAACACTGATTCTTGAACGGTCAAATTAAAATGCATAACTTCCCCAAAACGCCATTGCCATAGAAACCTACTGAATTTATGCCGGAAATGTGAGATAAGAACCTTATCAAGATATAGGGGTTACTTGTGAGCTACATAAGCTAAAGGCATGTAGGGGAACTGGCACCAGGTTCCAGAAGCTACAGCGAAATTAACACCAACTTGCTAGGCAATGGCAACTCCTGATACCATGGCCAAATTGAACTACAACAAGGAAAGCGCTGATACAAAAACTAAGAAAATTGAAGGCAACAATATCAGTGAATAAAGAAAAATTTAATACATAATAACCAGAGTGATTTAGAAGTTAGAACAACCTTATTGACAGAGAAACCAAAGGAGGGATTAAAACACTGATCCCAATATGATTTTCTGCCCCGCCCGACAACTTATAGGAACTTCACGAACAATGGAAATGGAAATGAAAGCCACCTCTACACATCAATAGCTAGAAGCTGGTTGGTTAGGAATATAAAAAACTGAATTTACAGGGTCTTTCCTTTAAGGCGTCTAAATATCACCATACGCGGAAACTGGAACTTACTAATTGGAAGTACAAAGTAATTGAATGCAAGTATAATATATTTTGAAATGACCATTTAACAAGCACGCAATTAGGATAATCAATGTTTCAACCAGATATTGTTCTTAAAATAAAGCATGAGAAAGTGCAAAGATAATTAGTTTGTACATTGTGGGAATACAATACTTCCATTGTACACGCATGATTAAATGCTTCTATCTCATTTTTAAGACATCCAATGATCCAAAAATCCCGTCTCCTTTCCAAAAATAATTACTCACTTTCTAAAGATGCTCCTATTTAAATATATGATATGAATAAACAAGAATTCCTTTTAACTATTGTTTCAGTAAAAAAGAAGGGTAAATAACATTCTTGGTTACTAAACTTTCAGAAAAATCTCATCAATGTCAGTTAAACTTCAATTCGTTGCAATAAGGTCACTCATGTTTAATTTTGTTATACAATAGATCATTCCATCTACCTCCATTACTAAAATTACCGTTAGTGTCCTATGTAGCCGATATTTACCTGATGTTTAAACAAACGTGGCAGGTTCCTGTCTTGAAATACACAAGCACTTTTTAGAAAAAGGAAAACAAATCCACCTCGTCATCCCTCACCCCACTCTCACCAGTTTTTCTGTAACCAATAATCAAGTCACTCATCCCTTGCCAAATCTGAATATCTGGTATTTGGTTGAAGGAAATCAAAGTCATCACTACAACATCAGAGAAGTTACGTGGTCTTTGAAAATTCATAACACAATGAAGGGAACAAATGCCAAGGGCAATAGATTTGGTTGGAGAAGATGAACTAGTTGTGATGGGGGCAGGGTGATTAAAGCACACCACTAAAAGCAGAAACAAGTAAAACAAAGTATTTTCTGCGTACATCTCCATGGCACTAGTAAAAGAAAATCCAGTTTGACTTTTAGTCCAGTAGAAGGGCTTATCTGCCTCTGCAGCATAAAGTGCTTGGTCCTGAAAGATTCATTGCAATAAACAATCTGGTTTTGGGAAAGGGTGTGGGATGGGGTGGTATGTGAGGGTTGATTTGAGAAGATTAACGGGTGGTGGTGAGATGCGAGTTAGGGTGAGGGAGAGGGATGAGATTGAGATTTTTCTTTTTCTTTTCATTTTTTAGAAAGTTCCTCATCAACATTCCACTGCAGTTAAATGACACATGCTT
Organism: Fraxinus excelsior; assembly: GCA_019097785.1. NCBI lineage: Eukaryota > Viridiplantae > Streptophyta > Magnoliopsida > Lamiales > Oleaceae > Fraxinus > Fraxinus excelsior. The sequence goes on from CM032632.1 coordinate 3,582,277, forward strand.
TACATGTCATCAAAAACAAACACATAGGACACTAAATGGTAATTTTAGTAACAGAACCAGGAGTTAGCTATTGTGTAACAAAATTGAAGATGAATGACCTCATTGCAAAATGACAGCGATAAGATTTTACTGAAACTTGAGTGGCCAAAAATGTGATTTACCCAAAAATGAAATGCCTACTCACGTGGCAACCCAAACTCTATACAGATCGAAATCACCCATCCAATTGCAAAATGGAGTACTTATTAGTTGGTGAAACTATTCGGTTCTTCTAGCCTTGCATATCTAGGTCACACACCTTATTGGAGTTTGATCAGTAAAATTGTACGGTATAAAAGAATAATATAACTTCATATGTTGGAAAAGAAATAATTTTCATACACAATCCGACCTCTTAAAATCATTTAAAAGAAATGGTAGTATACAACAAAGAATCAAAATGTATTCTATAATTCAATCTCTTGATGATACTTCAATCATTTCAACAAATCCCCATAACATATTGTTTATCATGGAAACCTCTTAAAGGCCATAAAAGTTCCTTCAACTTACCAACACAACTGTGCTGCATCGGAAAGAATGGGAGTGGAAATAAAGCATGATACATCCAAAACACAAAGGCTAGTTTTTTTCTCTAATTGGCCTTAACAAACCAATTATAAAATGTAATTCAGAACTAACAACTTACAATATTTTCCATAGGAAACTAAATATCAATAAAAATACAGCTAACAATAGACTCTCAACTGATGTTCACATTTCTTAATCTTCTTAAACCAAGTATTTTCAAATCATACAACACTTGCCTAAAGAATAATTCTACATATTTTCTTTAAAATTTATCCTAACGAAAGTGGTGTTACTATATTTCTTTTTAAAGGTAAAACTATAGTTGGAATGCATTGTGCATTTCATCATGCGTATGGCCAGAAGTGTGACAAAAAATGGAGGAAAAAAAAAAAGCGTCCATAAAGCATGAAAATAAGCACACAAATCATACAGCATTTACTGCGTTGTCAAGCATGTTAAATGTAAATACTACCATCAATAATTTCCTCACATGAATTGCACAAAGGACTTAATGTTATGCACACAAACAAATTGGCATTGCATGAAAAGTAATACGCTTCCATTTAAATAATTTCTCATTTCATTTGCACAAGGAACTCACACAATCTGAATTGTAGATGCAAATGAATAGATAAAGTGATTGCCTTGAACTTCATTATTATTGTTTCGTCAAGAACTCGAGAGCACAGCCCAAGTTCATTAGGTGTTTTAAGAAGGAAACATATCATCACAAAAGATATAAAATATTCCAAGTTATGTGTAAGTCAGAGCATGGATTTACTAATACAGTGCTATGTACCTTTAAATTTGGAATTTTATTAGTTTTAGTGCTACTTACTTTTAAAATAGTACTTTTTATTGGTTCATTAGCTTCAATGATATCTAAATGTAATTAAGATGCTTCAAACCTTTCATAAAAAGGCCTAACCAGGCAATCTAACCAAGTCTTGATGTCTCTTTCCTTGCTATCTTCCTTTATCCATTTAACAGTTAATACACCACAACAACTAATAACTCATTAGAGCAACATAAACAATAATAACTCCAAAAATAAGTTACCGTAACAAAATTATACTACCAGTATTTGGGTTAGCAAAACTAAAAGAAAAAACCATAAAACAAAAATTCTAAACCAATTCATACAACATAGAACTCACGAAAACCCTTTCCGCAGCTTGAGAATAGCAGAGTACATTTTCCTCCGTGAGCCAACAGCATTGATTCCCATGTCCTTTAGATCCTCAAGTGTTAATATCGGTAACACCTCATCGTCGACCTCGTGTATCTCAAAAACTGGGGCATATTTGCCCAATCCCAACCCAATTAACCATTCCCTCACTGCAACATTCCGTCCACTACGCTGTTCCTGCGAATTAATCTCATCGTGAATAATTCCATTACTCTCCGAAACCCGGACCCTACTTCCCCTCCTCTGTTGATCCCAATACTGCAGCCCCATATTCTCAACAGAATTAACAGGGCTCTGCTCTTTTAACAGGGGAATCTCCGAGCCCTCTGGCTCAAAATCCTGAAATTCAGCATTATTATTGTTCTGTTCTTCATCAAGATTGTTCCCGCTATCAACTATTCCTTCTCCACCAGCACCAACACCAACACCTCCGTTATGAACCACGGATTCAAATTTATTCCAATTGGTCCGGACCCGCTTGGCAGCCTTCTTATTCTTGGGCTTCCGGTGGGTGAACTCCGTAGCGACTGCGTAATTCTCGGTGGATTCGAGGGTATCTTGGTAATTCGACTTACCGCCGTTAACCAGGTTTGTGAGGGGACGGGTCCTGGATGCCTTGGCAGCGAAAGAAGGGTCTTTGTGGAAGCGCCAGGTTTTGTTAGGACGGCGGTTGTGGTGGTCGTAAGGTGGGTCGGCACCGATCTCTCCCAACCGGACACTGGGCCGGCGCTGTCGTTTAGGGGCAAGGCTTGGACCCGGGTTGTTGGTGGCGGAGGGGCCTGCTTTGGGATTGGAGTGATCAATTGGAAGTGGGTCAGGGGATTGGCCAGTGGTGGTCGGTGGGCCAATCGAGATTGAGCCTTCCGGCGGTTGTAGCTCCGTTGCCATGAAGCGTATAGAGTGTCAGTGAGTGTGAGTGCAATTTGCGTCAGATAAGGGAAGTGGAGAGAAGACCTAGTCAATGTTGGCTTAGGGCGTGCATCTTTGTATGAAATTTGGGGGTTTTTGGGCATTTATGAAGCGACAGGTGGGTAACAATTGGGCTGACTTCGGCTTATTAGCGGGACTTTTCGAGATTGGTCAAAGTAGAACAACTACTAGGCTAAATAAATAATCGTCAAATCGATTCGAATCGGGATTACGGGTCACCGGTCCGATTTTTTAGTAAGGATTTCTCGACTCGAAACTTCGATTTTAATGATCAAATTTTTTAAAAAAGAATTAAGGATTTGAAGATGAAAAATGCTTTGAAACCAACCAAATCGATCCAATTTTGAACCTTATTATTTTCCTTTTCGGGTGGATAATTACCAAGCTCGAATGGTCGGTTGGACTACAACTCCATCGTGTTCAACCCTAACTGGACATCAGGAGTTTTGGGTTCAATTAATTGATTAGTGAATAATTCATTCTAAGCCTACATTTAACATATTTATAAGCATATGTTTGACGATCATTATTTAGAGAAAATAAAGTTTTAAATATTAATTTTTATGAGAATGTGTGATTATAAAATAGGAAATTTTTTTGACTTCACTTGCAAAATATTTTATTGTGTGAATATATAATTGAAATGAATATTTAGAAAAATGAGTTTGAAAATAATGATTGACAAACATGGACTAAATGATTTATAAAGAGAAATAGTAGGATTCACGAAATGGGTGTATACTAATAAGCCCGTGTTTGAGCTCCATTTTTCTAATAATAAATTTTTCTTTTTCTTTATTTTTAACTACACATTTTTCAATAAAAATCATTATTGCAAAATACATTTTCATCTAAAATTTAGCACCTATCTAGGCCTGGTAAAAAACTAATTACAATTAGAAATTGAATCATTTATGTTTCAATGACATTTTTTTATTCATTACAAATATCTACTTTTCAGACAAGAGGCAGAGCACATTACAACTTTTACAAGGTAGATTTTTCATATTTGCTCTTAACAAAAAGCCTCAACTACCACAGCCCTATTGTCGACAAGCAAGAAACTAATCTTCCCCAAATCGGACCAAGCTACCAGCCCCACAATTTTCAGCACCGTCAACCATAATATGTAATCATATGCACTTGATCAAGCTTCTTGAAGGTGGCAATATTGAGGTAAGTGGTAACCATAGCTGAAAAAGATATTGAAAAAGCCAACGCTGATCGTCGTCTTCACACTAGTCTATATGTCGTTTGAAATACAAAACTTCACTCGTCCGCAAGTATGGATCCATTTTTCTCTCTGATAGGTGTACAACATGTCATATAGTATGTACGTAAGATTTATTTGTGTGTATGTACACCCAACGAACCCCTCTCCACTGCATGAGTTCCCTAACTGCTTAATCCTTTTCTTCCTTCCCCAACCCTTCTCTCTCTCTCAAACATAGACACATGCAGAAGAGAGTTACACATCATTCTTATAAAACAAATGTACACGTTAGCAGAAATGATGGTAAAATGGACAATATTTTATATTCAAAAGCATGAAAATGGACCAATTTTCAATGGTGGGCCATGGTGATTTGAAGCAAAAATCAATTCTCAAAAACTAACAATCGCGCCCAAATAGCACCTTAATTTGTAGCCCAAATAGGGGCTAAGTAATAGTTATGAATACCTGATTGAATTATTGTTTGGTTTTGATTGAATTCATAAATTTGTCCTAAACGGAGGCTAAGTGAGAAAACTATAATCTCATTATAATTTCTAAACAAAACCAAACAATAATTTTAGTGAAATTTACACCTGGCTTCTACAACTTTTTTTTTTTAAAATTCCAGACTAATACTATTTTTTATTCCACAAATACTTTCTTTTTTTAACAGTTACACAAACACACCCTAACACACACATACACACGAACTGACAACCAACAACAACTAGCTCACCACCTCCGGACCACCATATACATTTCCCTCTTTTGCTTCTGTTGTGGGAGTTTCAGACCCAATCCAATCTGTAGTCGTTCCTTCTCCGATGTCATCTTCCCTAGAGTTTCCAAAGGCTCCATCGGAGGGCCCTGCCAGAAACATACAAAACAATATTTTCAAACAATGCCGCAATGACTTTGGGACTCCGAAATTAAAAAGATATTTCGTTTGTGTGTGTTTTGGAGAAAAACATGTCTGAAAAGACTAGATTTGTTTGGCTTCAATGCCAGAATCTTCAAATCTAGTTTTCTTTTGGTGATCGTGTTAGGGTGGCGTTGATGATGATGGTGCGTGGCAGGAGCGGACCCATGATATTTGTCCAGTGCGGACGGTAACAGTAAAAAAGAAAAAAAAAATTATAACACAAGCATTATACTAAAATGAAATACCTTACAATTGTTCTTTACGAATTTTCATACTTTGATATCTTTGTACAATCACATCATTATCAATCTTTAAGAATATATCTTTCTCCACATAAACAATAAGGCGATCATTCATCCACTCATCTCCAATTCGATTGCACAATCTATTCTTCACAATGTTCATGGCAGAAAATACCCTCTCTACCGTAGCAGTAGCAACAGGAAGAATTAGTGTCAAAGTCAAAAGCTTGTAAATCATTGGATATGACCTGCTTTTATTTGTCAAAACTAACTGTTGTGCGAGAGCACTGAGATCATTTAATTCTTCAAACTCTTTGTTAGAGAGGACATCAAAAATGTAATTATCAAGTTGATCGTCAAGTGTGAAGAGATCTACTTCTGAAAAATCTTGTGGATAAAACTTAGCAAGTTGAATCAACTTTCTTTTATCAAAAGCAGAGAATGAATTTTGTGGACATAGACAATCTACACAAAGGAGCAAATCAGTATTTACCTCTGAGAAACGATCATTCAATTCTTGAAGTTGCGTATCTATGACAGAATAGAATAAATCTACCCGAAAGTGATGCAAGTTGGTCATTTGTGGAGGATTACGATGAGGGCGACCACCATGTGCAGAACGCATAAACATACCATCCATGTTTGGGACATTGATATAATGATGCTCACAAAAAGAAGAAACATGTTGTAAGAAAGAATCCCACCCATCATCTCTCATAAGTTGGAGTCTCTTTTTGCAAATTTTCATCATGTCCATTGCATTAACAATGTCTTGATCTTTCCTCTGTAATGCCTTTGACAAATCATTTGAAATCCCCAAGATACTTCTCATTAAATGTAGATTAAATGCAAAATCAAACGATTGTATTGACTCCAATATATTAAATGCATCATTTTTTTGATCACAAGTACTTGATCCATCTTCTTCAATTATTCCAAGTACATCAATAATAGCCGTAAACATGTTATTCAAGCTAACCAAAGAATTATAATGTAATCCCCAACGATTATCACCTGAACGCTGAAGAGTGGTTTCTTGATTTAGGCCTCGTCCACTTAAAATATCACCATTCTCCAATGCCTCAACAATAAAATCTGATTGTTTATCTCGAAGAAGATCACAACGTTTAGTAGATGCTCCAACATTGTTTATCCCGTTTGCAACCACACAAAAGAAATTAGTAATCGGTCTATTCTTCTTTGCCACAGCTACAAGAGCTAGTTGGAGTTGATGTGCAAAACAATGAATGTAAAAAGCACAAGGGTTCTCATTTAAAATGAGTGCTTTGAGACCATTGAACTGACCTTGCATATTACTTGCCCCATCATAACCTTGTCCCCGCAAATTAGAAATGCTTAAATTATATCTAGAAAATATCTTATCAATAGCAGCCTTGAGTGAGACAACTGTGGTAGTGGACACGTGTTCAAGACCTATGAAACGTTCATTTACAAGCCTATTTTTCACATAACGTAACACAACTGACATTTGCTCCTTCATTGAAATATCACGAGATTCGTCAACTAAGATAGCGAATAACGAATCACCAATATCTTTGATAATAACATTTATCGTTTCAGTAGCACAAGCACTTACTATATCCTTTTGTACCTTAGGGGATGTTAATTTGCAATTTTGGGGTGCATTTTCAAATGTCACAGCCTTAACCTCATGATTATGATCAGATAGAAATTCTAATTGAACTAGAAAGTTACCTGGATTCAAAGAATTCTTAGATTCATCATGGCCTCAAAATGAATGTCCTTGCCTCGACAGAACTCGAACACAATCAATTGATGCAATAAGACGGACACGATATTCATTTCTCATTTGCTCTAACTGCTTGAAGAAAACCGTTTGAATGTGTTGTTCTTGATTCATCAAAGTTTCACACTTAATACGAGCTTGATTATGTGAACTATTATGCTTTCCAACATGAGTACCGAACCTCTTTTTATCTTTCCAATAAGTGAATCCTTCACCAACAAATGAGTCGTATCCACCTTGTTTCCCACTACTTATTTTAAAAAGATAACAATACAAGCAAAAAGCTGCCTCTTTTGTCACGCTATACTCCAACCAACCTTCAAACTCGTTAAACCAAGAAAGATTGAATCGTCTAGATTCTTTTTCTCCAAATTGTCTTTTCTTAAATTCATGGTTAAAAGGTTGACAATGACCCTTTTGCATATATGCTCTCCGAACTTGATCTCTAATGTTAGAATTGTAATTCAAGATTGGAGTCCTTAATCCAGGATCAGTGGGAAGTTGTGTAACATAAAAATCGTCTCCAATTAATGTTTCTTCATTAACATTTTCCGCAACCTCAAGAGCTTTTCTTTTATAAAATCTTTCCATAACTGACTGTAATACATAGGAATTGGAATATAAATAAACAAAATAAAAGAAAATTCATCAGAAAATAAATAGTAGTGACTCAGTTAGTGGACGTGGACCATGTGTTTACCACTTACCACTTACCATTTATCAATTACCAATACGAAATTCAATAACATCCAAACTCTATAGCACTATAGCAGTCTACAGCATTCCAAATTCCTAAATCTTAAGGACCTAATCAATAGCATATTAGCAGTCTGAATTAGCATAGCAGTAGATAGATTAGCAGTCTACAACATTCCAAATTCCAAATTCCAAATTCCAAAAGGCAATCTCTGTAGCAGTCTACAGCATTCCAAAATCCAATTCGACAATCTCTATAGCAGTCAGTCTACACTCTACATTGGAACTTATATTGAAACTGAATGATGAATTAACAGCAAGTTCCAAATTAACAGCAGTCAGTCTAGTCTCTTCCCCACTTTTCCCCTAACAGAAAAACTGAGCAATTCGATAACCACTCTACAGCATTCCAATTCCAATTCGGCAATCACCAATTCACCATAGCAGTCTACAACATACCATTCCAAATTCCAATTCCAATACACAAATCAATCACCATAGAAGAAATTTTGAATATTGAAACAATGAAATTGAATACCCATAACAATCAATAAGGAGGAGGAAGTCTAGGAAAACTTACTCACCTACCGTCCGGAGCGTCGTGTGCGAGCAGCGACGGCGCGAGTCCGGAAAGGCAGTTGCCGCAGCCCACAGTTCCCCCAGCAACGGTGCAATTGCTTACGGCTGGGATGTCGGTGGCGGTCGCCGGATGCAGCACCAGCACAGCAGCAGGTTCTCGTGGTCGTGAAAGAAAGGGGTCGGCGGTTGATTGCAAGAAATCGATGGGACGATGGCTGCAACTGGAAGAAAGGGCTCAGCACCGCAAGAAGTCTCTATGGTTTAATCATGGGGCCTGGGACTCTAGAATGGGCCAAATAATTGGCCCAACTTTTTTTTTTTAAGTTGTGGGCTAGTGCAAAAATCAGGGATAGCCCAAAGCCCAGTGCAGGCAGATGCCTGAACTGGGCCTAAGCTGGGTCCGCCCCTGGTGCGTGGTGTGTATTGGTGGTTATGTTTATGACTAACAGTGAATGATAGTAGTATAATAATAAATGCTACAAAAGTAGTGATATAACAATGAAAGTTATAAGTGGTAAATTGGCGAAACTGGTGGTGTGAAACTAAATGTTACAAATGGTGGTGTCAAGGGCCATAGTGATGGTGGAAATGGTGAAAAAATGTGTTTAACACCTTGTGTCATAAGTGATGGCGACTACAATGATGGAGCAACTACGACATTGGAAATCAAATGGTAAAATTTGTGTAACATAATTTTACAAAATGTAACACACTATTTACAATTTTTTTGTAAAAACATTAAAATAAAAAAGACTAAAATAAGTATTTTGAAAATAAAATAAGGCTTAAAAGTAAGTATGGAGTTTGCGAACTTTTAAATGGTATTTACATTTATTCTCATAATTTTAATTACATATTTATAAGTACTACCCACTTATTATTCACATAATTTGTAGAATCCTCTACTTATATTCATTATAAACTCATTTTAGTTTTGTGCAACTTGTTTGTGAAAAATTATAATCTTACTGGAACGATTCGACCTTTGAGCTTAAATCGTTCACTCATTACGTACTATCTACTTAGGAAGAGTATCGTCTTCTTACGCCTCACGCTTTCGATAGCTTCTCCCAAAATTGGAATTTAAAACATCTACCATATGAGATATTTAAGTTGAATTTCACTACCAATTGGGCTAGTTTTGTAACGATCTGGTCTTTATAAAGAAAAGGTCTTGGGTTCAAATCATGAAAAACAAGATAGAAATTTGTTGGGATTTGCGTAAGAGAACAGACCACCTCCCAAAACGAAAAGTACGTATGATATAACGATTTGGCACAGAGACTAAAAACACAAGTTTTTGTTGGGATTCATGCAATAATTAACATAAATTTTGACAAGAGATAGAGAAATGTTTTTAGAGGTTATGCAATCTAGATTGATTTCATGCGAATTAATACGCTTATATGTGTATGAATTTACATAAAAATATAATAAATCTGAGTATGTGAATATGGTATATTTTACTTGAGAGAGATCATTAGTTAAAATTGATTAATTTGATTGTTAACATATATAAAAATGGCAGAATTAATTTGGTTTAAGTAAATATTAATTAAACTAAGTGAAATCGAAATTCCTAACTATCTAATCCAATAAATCTACCACGAGACCATTCAAGCATTCCTAACTATCTATTCCCATAAATCTTCAACAAGGTCATTCAAGAGTCAACGGTATCACATTAGTATAATGTGAGTTTAAATTCATTCATCAAATCACTAATTTGTAACCAAAATAATTTAGATTGGAGCTAGGTTTAGATAGAAATTGATAGTATATAATTAGTTTCCGCAATACGATACTTAGACTTAAAAATTCGCTCTATTATTACAAGTCACAATATATATACTTGCAGTTTAAGTGAACAATTTTTTGATGTCGTTGTCAGGACTATTTTATTTATATTTGTTTTTATTATTAATTCTCGATTTGATTTAAACTCTTATTTTTGTTTATTTTCCATGTTTCCTTGCAAGCAATATTCACGGCATAGTGATATCATAGACTTTGATATGAAAATCAAAAGAATCTTTAGACAAAGAATAAAGCAACAACAAGAGAGCCTAATGGTAGAACCAAAAAGAGTCGTGCATTCAACACAAATTGAGTAACCGGATGAAATTGATGAAGATGATTTGGTACTCGAACAGTTTACCATATTGCACATTGGGTTAAATTAATGAAGTATTATGAGGAGTTGGCAACCTCATCTTTGTTCAATGCCTCAACTGTGCGGTGTATGGGCAATTCTGATTATCGGATATGATTCATCAGCATGCCTCCAATTACATTACAAATGCCTAAAAGGGAAGGGGATAGCCCTCAACTCGATCATCTAATCCACTCCAAGAGACATGCATGGTTTTGTAGTAAAAAAAACTTTGTCACTTTCATGCATCCGTTGGATGGCAACCCTTTCAGGGGTTCCTTATGGAACAAATCTCTCGAGAGCTACATAATGTGAATAGGCAATGGTCTTTACCTACCACCCCACCACTTATTTCTCTTCATCCTAAATTATTTCAACTTATCACTTTGCAAGTGACGTCGAATGATTGTGGCTAGATGATGAGAGTCTATCTGCTCTAGCGGACCATATAGCTCAATGGTAAATGCCAACGACATGTGCTATTCAATCATTGCTTGTGCAGGAAAAAGGGACGAAAGGGTAGTAAAATATATCCCTTTACCCCAAGTGAGGATAGAATACTTTTATTAAATCCTTCAACAAATTTCGTGAAGGGAAGATGGATTCTCCTTCGTAGAGAGAGACATCGAACTTCGAAGCTATAGACAATTGGGAGAGCTATCGCACTTACCATTAACATTTATATCATACAATTTGAATTCTTACAACTTTCTATGTTTACTTTACAGATTATGATAAGAGATTATCCTTTCAAGGATAAGCTCTCGACCTTTTTAAAGGTAGCCTTAATGAGGTTTACCTTGTCGACAAGAAGATTTACTAGGCCATCATTTTCCTCTTCAACAACCACTACTTGAAGCGATATGACTCGATGGGTAGGCCTATCCATCGCACACTAAGAGTAATTGAAATATCCACTTGCCAACAATTGATATTATTTTTTTCAAATAAATTAAATTTTGGACCCATTCCTACTTGGAGGAGGAGGATGTTCCCTTGGCCCACCAAACGAACGCTAGCTATCATTCCTATTGTTGTTCATTGCAGTAAGCTTGCTCTTTGATGTCCTTGCCACATTTTCCTCATCATTCTCATTATTCTCATCCTCCGCCTTCTCACAATCTACATTTACAGCTACTGCAATGGACAAGGGAAATAACATTGTTGTGGATAAGGTCCAGAAGAAGAATAATGCTCTATCCTTGTAATCTGGTAAGGGATAAGTTGCTAGCATTGTCAATCAAAGACCATAAGGTGGCCAAGAAGAGGGAGAAAATAAAGAAGGCTTGGAGAGCTAATGACCCAACTAAATTGAATCAAGGTGGATGAGGTGATCAACATAGGCTCTAGTGTCGATGAGTTGGAGTCGATGGTTCTGGAGGTGCTGCCTTTAACCATGGCAGATAGGCGAACAATAAAGGTCCCATTTATAGATGAGAAAATATTGTGAGTGAAGTGACGCGTCCCAAACTTGGCAACATTTGCCAAAGGTCGTAGCATTTGTTGTCGCTGGGCTCTCGTTCGAACGATAGTGATACATTTTCATCAAAACCTCTTTCATTCGCATGTCACTCGAGCGATAATATCATTGCTCGAGCTCGCTCGAGCGATAGGTAAGTGATAGAGTTAGCCATTTTCCAGTTCGTATTCTTCTTTTCTATGTAACTTTGAACCACAAATTTTCTTTGGAATTGATTTTGAGATTCCAAATATACCACGATGATCTACTAGACGAGTAGAACAAATTAGTCTATATATATTCATAATTTGATTATCAAGTCTGAATATTTGGTTAAAGTTAACACAAAAGTCAATTTTCCATACTTAACACTAAATTTTCATTTTCTAAACCAAATCCCAACAATCCCTCACATGAATGAAAATTCAAATTGCTCATGCTATGCAAAAATATGATGCATTGTAGAGAAAGAGAGCAAAAAAACACTGCATTAGGTAAGGTAGCTTCCAGCCTTGAACCTTCCTTAGTGAAATACTATCGAATTTACTTGGCTAATTGGTGAATTTGATGTCTTGAACCATTCAACCGTTGGTATAAAACAATAATACTCACACGGATGTCTTTCCTAAATCGTTTGTGATTCTCATGACTTGGTTCATTTTGACACTGAACCACTCTTGGGTTTTATAAGTGATTAGAAAATTTCAACCTTTAAACAATTTTCATTGATGGCGCCACACTTCATACTTACATAGGCAATCTTCCTATTAAGAATATTCTGTCATACTCCACTTGACTTAATCAAGATATAGGAATCATTAAAATGATATCTTAACCTTAACATTATTTAGAAAGTACTTTAATAATTATAGGAATGAATTAGAAAAAATTTCCCCAAGTGCATCATTGAATCTTCATAACTTAGTTATCTCCTTAAACCAAGATCTTGGGATCTCCAGTCAACAAAGTAAGGTTACCATTACAAATATTCTTACGTAGTAGGATTTAATCTCATTCTTTTTTGATAGGCAACATACTTGATCTCTCGGTAAACTTTTAGTATGTAGATCCGCGATGTTCTCATTTGACTTCACATAATCTATGGAGATAATACAATTAGAGATCAATTGCTTAATGGTGTTGAGTCTATGGCATATATATCTAGACTTTACATCAGCCACACCCAAGTCTTTCATATCAAAATATTTTGTTAACATTCTCTTGGTGTTTAGCATTATTTCGTGACTATTGACCATTATCAACATATCGTCTACATATAGACATACAATCACATAAGCTTTTGATGTATGTTTAATATATACACACTTGTTACATTCGTTTATCTTAAACTATTAGACAACATTATTTTATCAAATTTGTAATACCATTGCTTAGGAGCTTACTTCAATCAATGCAAGAACTTAACTAGTTTACAAATTTTTTTATTTGTGATTAGGAAAAACGAACTCTTCGAGTTGTTCCATTCATATATCATTGATAAGTGTATTTTATACACTTATTTGTGCCGTTAAACTAAAGTAATTTTCGTTACTTTAAATGATTTGAGGCTTAATTTTGTATATATTTTGTTTACTAGGTACACCTCGATACAAAACCATGGAATTGAAGAAAATGGGCTGAAAATTGGCTAAAGTGGACCTAATCCAAAGTTTGGGGACTAAATCGCAAAGTGCTAATAGATGATTCGGACCTAGTATCGATGATTGGAGAGATGTTGGAGTCAATTACATGAAATTGGAAGATGGAGGGTCGATAAAATACAAAGAAAGAACCAAAATAAATAAAGAATGCAATTCGGGGACCAAAGTGAAACAATTGGAAGATTTTATGCATGTGCGCGCACACAAGCTTAGTTTTTATTTACCAAGAGTAAAACATTTGAATGGCGCGTGGGCAAAGAAATACACGGCGCGCACGCACAGGCCAATTCTGGGCATGAACGGCTCAATTTTCTGGTTTTATCCAAATTCCTATAAAAACCAAATTTAACCTACTTTCTAAGGGATGTGAATGGCGTGAATGACCCAGAGCATATCAAGTCCAAAGTTTCACCACAAGGAAGGGTTCAAAAGAAGATTCAAAATCGATTATCACAAGAGATTAAAGATTCAAAAGCCGGGTTGAAGAGTTACAAAGAAGAAATTGAGTTTTCACTTTCTATTCATTATTTGTTATTCCGGGTGATTTTTTCAAAATCTTTTTGTGTGATTTCCAGAACATTGTGTTAGGCTAATTATTTCTTGTATTGGATGGATGATGAAACTATTTGATTTATAGTTTTTAATTCAAGACTTGTGATTTTTATTTTGATTATTGCACTGTGATTCTATATACATGCTTTTTCATATTATTTTAATGTTTGCGCACCATTAGGACAATAAGTTGTTGATTCGCAGTGTTGGAAAATTCACGATAGGTAGAACGCTGTATGTGGAACACATAATGAATAAATATTAGGAACAATATTTGTGAAGTGTGCGATCTTATGTGATAATTCTATATTTTAATGCATATTCATCATATGAATGTGGACTAGGAATATGATCGTGTCGTGATCAATATATGTTTATTATATCTTGGAAAAGCATAATAAATAAAAGGGGAATTATCAATCGTCACGAATGCAAGGATTGAAGTAATTATCACAAGTTGAATATTGAATTCTAGAGTCACTTAGTGGAATCGAAAATCCAATACACTCTTTCACATTTGATTTAAAACCCATAATTTTATTGTTTTCGTAGTTTTAGAGCACAGTTAAATAAAAATCCACCATATCTTGTTATTTTTTCAAATTTAGATATATCGATTGCACTAGAATTAATCCTTATTCCCTGTGGGACGATAACTCATTCATCACAATTATTACTTATACAACGAAACAGTACGCTTGCGGGATTATTTTGCAACAATCATCTTCTAATTTACCATTTAGGAATGCTTTCTTTACATCCATTTGATAAGTCTCAAGGTTATGTAATGCCGCAACAGCGATTAACAACTTTATTGAGGCGATTCTAGTTATAGGTAGCAAAGAAGTCAAGTCCTTCTTTTTATCTATATCCCTTGACAACCAACCTAACCTTATATTTGTCAATGGATCCATCTGATTTTAGTTTCCTTTTGAAAATTCATTTAGAATTTAAATGCTTGTTCTCATGAGGTAAATTAACTAATTCTCAAATATGGTTTTGCATTATATAATCTATCTCACTAATGATAGCTTCTTTCCAATGCGGTGTTTCCGGTATAGACATTGCTTCATCAAAAGTGTTTGGATATTTTTACCATGTAGGTTAGAAAATTTGGGCCAAACTAAGTGATAAGTGTAGTTTTTATATTTATTCTTGGTGTTAAATTATAATATTTTATTGTCTTTTGAATAAAATTCTACCTAATTTATGTTAAATTGTATTTTGTAGGTAAACTTTTATGTTTGATGAAGAATAGGAGAAAAGATGTAAAATAATGGAAGAAGGGCAAAATTCAAAGTACAAGGACCAAATTGCATTAATTCTAAAGACTGGATGACTTAGAGAAACACAAAATTAATGTGCTTCAAATTGAATGCAGACGGACGGAGAGAAAAAACGAAGGGAGAAGAGTAGCCACAGGACGGAGGAGAGAAAACTGAGGCAAACATTATATATATCAACACGTATGGTGGCCGGCAATTGTGAGAAAAAAGTCAACTAAGGCAAAATTGAAAGTGAAAAGTGGTTGCTGATTTTGTCCTATATATATATATATATATATATATATATATATATATATAGACACCTGTTTAAAGATCCTTCTTGCCGACAAGAAATTTTTAGAAAAGACCAAACAACTTTTGAAAAAGATATGATTTATTAGTTACAGAACAAGATATAGAAAATATGATAAGTAAATTAGAAAAATTAGAAATCTTAGGAGAAAATGTTCTTAGATATTGGGATAGAGACAAAGTTTTGTGTGAATTAAAGATTAAAAATCCGGAATATATAATAAAGACTAAAAATATTGAAGCTACAAACCAAGATGCTGAAGATTTCAAAATGCATATTTCAGAATTATTAAAATTAGGAGTAATTAGAAAATCTATTAGTCCACATAGATCTGCAGCATTTATAGTTAGAAAACATTCAGAAATCATTAGAGGAAAAAGCAGAATGGTTATAAATTATAAAAGACTTAATGATAATACCATAGATGATTCATATAACATTCCAGACAAAAATGTTTTAATAAATAAAATCCAAGATTGTAATATTTTTAGTAAATTTGACTTAAAATCAGGATTTTGGCAAGTTAAAATGCATCCTGATTCTATAGAATGGACAGCCTTTACTTCTCCAGAAGGACATTTTGAATGGTTAGTAATGCCTTTTGGAATAAAGAATGCTCCTAGTATTTTCCAAAGAAAGATGGAAAGTATTTTTATTAAACATAGTAAGTTTATTATAGTTTATATTGATGATATATTAGTTTTTAGTAAAAATAAAAGAGAACATAGGGGACATTTACAAATCCTCTTTTCAGAATTTATAAAACACGGTTTAATAATAAATAAGAAAAAGATGCATTTATTTAAAGAATATATAGAATTTCTAGGAGTAAATATAGGTAAAGGGAAAATAGAATTACAACCACACATAGCTCAGAAGGCTTTGGAATTTCCAGACAAATTAGAAGATTTAAAACAATTACAAAAATTTCTAGGATTAGTAAATTATGCTAGACCTTTTATCAAAGATTTAGGAAAGATAGCAGGACCATTATATGGAAAGACTTCCCCTAAGGGACAGAGATATTTTAATATAGAAGATACTAAATTAGTACAAAATATTAAAGAAAAATTAAAAAATTTGCCTAAATTAGATATGCCTCTAGATACAGATTATTTAATTATAGAAACAGATGGAAGTATTACAGGATGGGGAGCAATCTTAATTGCAAAACCCAACAAATATGCAAGTAAAGATACAGAAAAAATTGTTAGATATAATAGTGGAAATTATAAAGAAAAAGGTAATATTAGTAGTATAGATTTAGAATTATTAGCAGTCAATTATGCATTAGATTCTTTTGAGTTATTTATTATTTCCAAAAAAGAAATTACTTTAAGAACAGATTGTGAAGCAATAGTAAGTTTTGTTAATAAAATGAAATTAGAAAATAAAAGAAGTAATAGAAGGAGATGGTTAAATTTTATAGATAGAATTACTAATACCGGATTAATAGTAAATTTTGAGCATATCAAAGGTAGTGATAATCAGGTAGCAGATATTTTAAGTAGAATTATTAAAAATAAAAATTATGACTGATTTTCTGCAGATGCAAAGACCAAGAGGTCCCAGACCAGGATTGCCAATTACTGGCAGTTCAAGCTCTCAGACTAACTTACTACAGACTCAAGATAAGTTAAGATTCGGTAACATAGAACTAATTTGTTTCCCAAATAGTAATATTAGTTTTAAAACTTTACCTCATATTTCTACCACCAAAGCAGAAAAATGTATTCTAGACAATTTATGGATTTCTTATAACAAGAATCCAAAAGATCAAAAATATTTTTTAGCATGTTTAAATGCTCTCTCAGAACATTTTAGTCAAGACCATAAAAAGTTTAAATGTTATGTTGTTTTACAAGGTAGGTTACCAGGAGTTTATCATACCTGGTTAGAAGTCTCAGACTGTATTAAAAATTTTCCAAATCCCCTTTATAAGGGTTTTTATTCAATTTCAGAAGCATTAGAAGAATGTAGAAAGTATATAGGAATAAATTATCTTGATTTTCTAAAAATTTATCTAAATCCCATTCTAATCCTGCTAATAATTCAGCATCATAAGTTTTAGGTTTAATCATTTTAATACCTTTACTACTCATTAAATTTACTACTTTATCTATATACATTTTGTATCTTGTTTGAGAATTGTTACTACACTTACTGTATTATAAAGTAAGATTTGATAGGATAACTTTTACTGTTTTATTTTTGACGTTTTGAAAAAGCAGATTCCTTGCTTTTGGAAAACGCGTTTTCATCTCCTATATAAGGATACATTCATTCATTTGTAAAGACACAACAAATTAGAATACAATACCAAGTTTCTCCCAAAAAATGTTCTAATTTCTTTATATTTTGAATTCTTTCATCATAAATTGTTAATAAAACTTTTCCACCTAAATTTTTTCTCATTAATCCTTTTATTCCTATTACAATTAATCCTAAGTGCATAAATCTAAAATTCTTTTTTCTTAATTCTCTTTTAGATTCTTCTGATATTAATGATAATTGTCTTACTTGTCCATCTAAACATTGAATTGAAACTTCTCTAGTATGTCTAAAAAATTGAGTTCTTGATTCAAGAATTCCCCTATTATATAAATTTTCTGGATTAAGTAATTGTAAGCCATGAGTCTGAAATCTATTATAATCTTGTTCAGGGTCTATAATTTCTTCTATATTCTGATTATACTGTGGTTGTCTTCTTAAAATTCTTTCTATAATATTTGTACTTATACTAGAAGTACTATGTCTATTATTAATAAAAGGTTCTGAAGATGATCCTTGTTCTCTAATAGTTCTTGATCTTCCAGGAAAATTAGGAAAATTATTCAAATTATTCATTTTTATAAAATGTAGTAGATAATTTTCTTGTTATTCTTTCTTTTCCTGTATTTTTTAGGCTTAATTTATCTAAACTATTTGTAATACTATTTAAATAATAGACATAGTACTTCTAGTATAAGTACAAATATTATAGAAAGAATTTTAAGAAGACAACCACAGTATAATCAGAATATAGAAGAAATTATAGACCCTGAACAAGATTATAATAGATTTCAGACTCATGGCTTACAATTACTTAATCCAGAAAATTTATATAATAGGGGAATTCTTGAATCAAGAACTCAATTTTTTAGACATACTAGAGAAGTTTCAATTCAATGTTTAGATGGACAAGTAAGACAATTATCATTAATATCAGAAGAATCTAAAAGAGAATTAAGAAAAAAGAATTTTAGATTTATGCACTTAGGATTAATTGTAATAGGAATAAAAGGATTAATGAGAAAAAATTTAGGTGGAAAAGTTTTATTAACAATTTATGATGAAAGAATTCAAAATATAGAAAAAAGTATGATAGCCAGTACAGAAATAGATATGAATAATAATCATGGTATTATATATTGTAATCCAGATTTTTTATTAACAATAAAAGATTTTTCAGAAAAAATTAAGATTGGTATTCAGACACATGGATATGAAGATGTAAATTCAGGAGAAAATTTGTTATTAAGTATTGGTTTTTTAGGAAGATGTAGTAACAATTCTCAAACAAGATACAAAATGTATATAGATAAAGTAGTAAATTTAATGAGTGGTAAAGGTATTAAAATGATTAAACCTAAAACTTATGATGCTGAATTATTAGCAGGATTAGAATGGGATTTAGATAAATTTTTAGAAAATCAAGAACAAATCTTAACCCCCCAAGAAGCTATTACTTATAAAGATTTATATGGAAGAACTAGTTTAAGATTTGGTAATTATAGTAATATAAACAGAAATGATAATTCTGAAACAGAATCTAATACTAATGAAGAAAAACAGGAACAAGAGCAAGAACATTTTCTTAATACAGTAGAAACAGAAATAGAAAATAGAATAATTTATCCTAAAGAATTATGTATGGAATTATCTCCTACAGAGTTATTAAAATTAGAAGACCATTTGTTTTTAAATAAACAAATTAAAGAACAAGAATTTTTATATTATGATAATAATAAAAATATAAGAGTAGGAATAGAAGAAATCGATAGTAAATCAGAAATTTCAGAAATTAGTAATTATAAAGAATTAGCAGATGAAGCGAATCCATCTAGACCAGAACCAGAAAAATATCAATATTCAGGAGGATATCCACCCAGAATTGCTTATACAAATTATGATGATAAAGACAGAAAATATATAGCTAGGGGAAAAACTAGACCCTTAGAACCTAAAATAGAATTTCAAACAATACATAAACCACAGATATTAAATATTACAGCACATGATCCCCAAACATGGGATAATGTAATAGAAGTATGGAAGAATACTGTAATAGGACATTATATTAGATTATCAGATAATATGGAACCTTTAGAAATGTATAGATATTTATAAACATTTTTAGGAGAAGATGCTAAAGCTACATGGGAAGCTTTTAAAAAAGATAAACAATCAGAATTTGAGGCATTAATTTTATTAGGAAATAATCCTTATAATTTTGTTAGTAAAATACATGGATTATTAACAGGAGCAGATCCTAATACAGGACAATTATTAATTCAACAAAAAGCAATTAGAGAATTAGAACAACTTAGTCTAAATAGATGGACACAAGGTAAAGAAGTTAAACAATTTTTAAATGAATATCATTATTTAACAGCCATTTCAGGAAATACTTTTAATCAAGAATTAGGGAAAAAATTATTTCATAAATTACCAGGACCCTTAGGATTAGAAATAACAAAGAAATGGAATGAGAATGAAAATGTTAGAAATAGACCAAATGAATTATGGAGTATGGGAAATAGGATACAATTTATAATGACATGTCTAGAAAATAAATGTGTTGAATTACAAATCCAAAACCAACTAAAAAAGACAGATTATAAATTTTGTAAAGATATTTATACACCACAGACCTATGGAAATAAATTTAAAGAAAAAAGTAAAAGAAAATATGACAGAAAATCATATAAACCTTTTAGAAAGAAATATTATTTAAGAAAATCTAATAGAAGAAAACCATATTTAGATGAAAATAGGCATGTTAGGAAATTTAGACCAGAAAGAAATTATCCTAATAGGTTAAATTGTTATGTTTGTGGAGAAACAGATCATCTAGCAAAGATGTGTCCAAGAAAAATAAATAATAACGACAAAAGAAGTAATCTTATAGAATGTACAAATGAAGATTTATTAGAAATAGATGAATATATTTCTGATAAGGAATCAGTTTATAGTATTATATCAATAGAAGATTTTGATAAAAATAATTTAGAAGAACAATCACATTATGAAAATTTTGTACAAGAATTTTCAAATTTAGGATTAATTTCAGATGGAGAATTAGAATTAATGGATATAGAATTAGAATGTAAACATAATTGGTTAAAAGAAACAGGTTTAGATAATATACCATGTTATATATGTAAATGGTATCCTAGTAAAAAATTAAGAGTTAAATGTAAGAATTGTTTTTTAGAAGCATGTAAAAAATGTTTAGAACAAAAAGATTTAATAGAATTAGAAGACGATAAACAAATTGATTCTATACAGATAGAATTATCAGAAATAAAAATTTTAAGAAAAAGAATAGAAAATTTAGAAGATATGCAAAGGTATATATTACAAAAATTAGATATCTTAGAATCACAAGATAAAGGAAAAAATCCAGAAATAATTCCTGAACCAGAAATGGTTCAAGTCTTTTGTAATTCAGAAAAATTAAAAAGTATTAAGGTAAAATGTTTTGTTAGAATAGAAGATTATGAAATAATATGCTTAGGACTAATAGACTCTGGATGTAGTCATTGTATAATTAATAAAAAAATTATACCAGAAAAATATGTTATAAAGTCAAAAGAACCTATAGAAGCCCAACAAATGGATGGGAATTTTTATAGTTACCAAGATATATTAAGACCCGCAAGAATTAGTTTTGAAACTAATTGTGGAAGAAGTACAGAATATAGTTTACCTAAAGATTCGGTTTGGGTAAGAAATTTATCTTTAAATACAGACTTAATTTTAGGATTAAGTTTTTTATTAAAAGATAATGGAAGCATAATTATTAGTAAAGATTTTATGCAATTACAAAAATTTACAATTTGTGCACCAAATTACATAAAGAATATTCCATCAGAGTTTGCTGAGAAGCGTGGTGGAATTAAAGAAAAAGAAGAAGAATGTGAATGTAGTAAAGAAAAAGAATGCCAATTAATAGAAGAAGACTTAGAAGAGAATATAGATGAAGAAGATTTTAAAAATTTTGGAGATTTAGAATTTGAATTTATAGAAATTGAAAAAATATATGATTTATTAGTTACAGAACAAGATATAGAAAATATGATAAGTAAATTAGAAAAATTAGAAATCTTAGGAGAAAATGTTCTTAGATATTGGGATAAAGACAAAGTTTTGTGTGAATTAAAGATTAAAAATCCGGAATATATAATAAAGACTAAAAATATTGAAGCTACAAACCAAGATGCTGAAGATTTCAAAATGCATATTTCAGAATTATTAAAATTAGGAGTAATTAGAAAATCTATTAGTCCACATAGATCTGCAGCATTTATAGTTAGAAAACATTCAGAAATCATTAGAGGAAAAAGCAGAATGGTTATAAATTATAAAAGACTTAATGATAATACCATAGATGATTCATATAACATTCCAGACAAGAATGTTTTAATAAATAAAATCCAAGATTGTAATATTTTTAGTAAATTTGATTTAAAATCAGGATTTTGGCAAGTTAAAATGCACCCTGATTCTATAGAATGGACAGCCTTTACTTCTCCAGAAGGACATTTTGAATGGTTAGTAATGCCTTTTGGAATAAAGAATGCTCCTAGTATTTTCCAAAGAAAGATGGAAAGTATTTTTATTAAACATAGTAAGTTTATTATAGTTTATATTGATGATATATTAGTTTTTAGTAAAAATAAAAGAGAACATAGGGGACATTTACAAATTCTCTTTTCAGAATTTATAAAACACGGTTTAATAATAAATAAGAAAAAAATGCATTTATTTAAAGAATATATAGAATTCTTAGGAGTAAATATAGGTAAAGGGAAAATAGAATTACAACCACACATAGCTCAGAAGGCTTTGGAATTTCCAGACAAATTAGAAGATTTAAAACAATTACAAAAATTTCTAGGATTAGTAAATTATGCTAGACCTTTTATCAAAGATTTAGGAAAGATAGCAGGACCATTATATGGAAAGACTTCCCCTAAGGGACAGAGATATTTTAATATAGAAGATACTAAATTAGTACAAAATATTAAAGAAAAATTAAAAAATTTGCCTAAATTAGATATGCCTCTAGATACAGATTATTTAATTATAGAAACAGATGGAAGTATTACAGGATGGGGAGCAATCTTAATTGCAAAACCCAACAAATATGCAAGTAAAGATACAGAAAAAATTGTTAGATATAATAGTGGAAATTATAAAGAAAAAGGTAATATTAGTAGTATAGATTTAGAATTATTAGCAGTCAATTATGCATTAGATTCTTTTGAGTTATTTATTATTTCCAAAAAAGAAATTACTTTAAGAACAGATTGTGAAGCAATAGTAAGTTTTGTTAATAAAATGAAATTAGAAAATAAAAGAAGTAATAGAAGGAGATGGTTAAATTTTATAGATAGAATTACTAATACCGGATTAATAGTAAATTTTGAGCATATCAAAGGTAGTGATAATCAGGTAGCAGATATTTTAAGTAGAATTATTAAAAATAAAAATTATGACTGATTTTCTGCAGATGCAAAGACCAAGAGGTCCCAGACCAGGATTGCCAATTACGGGCAGTTCAAGCTCTCAGACTAACTTACTACAGACTCAAGATAAGTTAAGATTCGGTAACATAGAACTAATTTGTTTCCCAAATAGTAATATTAGTTTTAAAACTTTACCTCATATTTCTACCACCAAAGCAGAAAAATGTATTCTAGACAATTTATGGATTTCTTATAACAAGAATCCAAAAGATCAAAAATATTTTTTAGCATGTTTAAATGCTCTCTCAGAACATTTTAGTCAAGACCATAAAAAGTTTAAATGTTATGTTGTTTTACAAGGTAGGTTACCAGGAGTTTATCATACCTGGTTAGAAGTCTCAGACTGTATTAAAAATTTTCCAAATCCCCTTTATAAGGGTTTTTATTCAATTTCAGAAGCATTAGAAGAATGTAGAAAGTATATAGGAATAAATTATTTTGTTGCACCATCTTTAAAGAATGTTCCAGATCAACCATTAGACTATATTTCAAAATTTTGTGAACATTGTGAATGTATGACAAAGAATTTTAAAATTTTAAATGAATCTAATCAGAATTTGCAACAAGAAAAATTATTTTTACAAAAGAAAATTTCAGATTTAGAAAAAGAGATTATTAATTTAAAAATTTCAAATGTTCATCAGCAAGCAGGTACTATAGAACCCAATAAATCTATAGCTAGTCCAGCTCAAACGGAAGCTGGTAAAGACTTATCAAATCCGTTTATGGTTCTGGGCTTACCAAAAGCTCAACAGACTCAAGAGGCTGTTGATCCTCTTACTTTTAATCAGAATCAGACTCAACAGGCTGGAAAACCTGTTACAGTAAATAATATTGAAGATCAGACTCAGCAGACTGATAATTCTGTTACCAGATTAATAAGCCCAATAGATCTTAAACAAAAAAGTCCAATTAATTTTGAAGATTCATCTCAATTTTCTCAAGATCCAGATCAATTATCTCAAACAGACATAAAAAAGATTCAAGATATGTTTGAAAAGATTGAAGAACTCCAGCAACAAGTTAAACAAAGTTCTTCAAGAAGAAAGAAAATTCAAATAAAAAAGAATAAGGGAAAGAAGAAAGTTGAGATCAAAGACAATGATTCAGAATAATACAATAATCCAGATGAAAGAACTGATGGAGGAGAATCATTAGACAGCATTGGTAGACACAATTATGAGACTAGATAAGATTTCCTTTAAGGGAAGACACTTGTCAAAAAGACCTCCAAGAGATTTGAAGATCAAAGACACTTGTTTGAAGATCCTTCTTGCCGACAAGAAATTTTTAGAAAAGACCAAACAACTTTTGAAAAAGAAGAATTTTTTACTGTTTACTTTTTGAAAAATTGTAAAAGAATCTTACTGTATTATAAAGTAAGATTTGATAGGATAGCTTTTACTGTTTTCTTTTTGACGTTTTAAAAAAAAGCATATTCCTTGCTTTTGGAAAACGCATTTTCATCTCCTATATAAGGAGACATTCATTCATTTGTAAAAAAAAAAAAAAAAACAAGAAATCAGAATACAATACCAATTTTCTCTCAAAAATGTTCTAATTCTTTTCATTCCCGAAAGGGAAATTCTTAATTGTTCTTATTCTTAGATAGAATGATATCCCACAAAAATATAGTTCTTTCTTAAACTACCGATGGATCATTCCGGTAGGTATGTTTTATAGTTCTAAAGATATGGTGCTAATAAATAATATTAGCTCCAGATCTTATAAGAACAAATCTTTGTTCATAAATTTTATGACTTTGTATATGATCTTGTAAAGTTTCATGTTTCATGCTGAGTATATGATAAGAGCATGTCTTAACTCCAAGTTTAAAGTTTAAAACTGTTTTTAAAAATAGATCCTAAGTGACTCCCCAAAGCGTAAAGGCACAGTGGAGAGGCTGTGAGACGCAAAGAGGGAAGAAAGGGATTGATGTTTTAAGAATTCTTTTTAAGGGAGTGTCATTGGTGTCCTTAAAAGAATGGAGTTAGGCCCAAGTTCATATATCTCAGATGGCATATTTTATTTCAAAGTTTTCTTTTGATATCTTTGAAATTTAAAAAAAAAAAGGGATATTATTATATCAAAAGAAGAAGAAAACCTCAATTAAGGAGAGTACTGAGTAGGATTTCTTTTAAACAGCTGTTTTACAACTGCCTCCAATCCTTGAAATACTAACCCTATTTCAGGACCCCCCCTTCTGAAACAGAATCTAATACTAATGAAGAAAAACAGGAACAAGAGCAAGAACATTTTCTTAATACAGTAGAAACAGAAATAGAAAATAGAATAATTTATTGGGAGAAACTTGGTATTGTATTCTAATTTGTTGTGTCTTTACAAATGAATGAATGTCTCCTTATATAGGAGATGAAAACGCGTTTTCCAAAAGCAAGGAATCTGCTTTTTCAAAACGTCAAAAATAAAACAGTAAAAGTTATCCTATCAAATCTTACTTTATAATACAGTAAGATTCTTTTACAATTTTTCAAAAAGTAAACAGTAAAAAATTCTTCTTTTTCAAAAGTTGTTTGGTCTTTTCTAAAAATTTCTTGTCGGCAAGAAGGATCTTTAAACAGGTGTCTTGATCTTCAAATCTCTTGGAGGTCTCTTGACAAGTGTCCTGATCTTTTGAAAAAATCTTATCTAGTCTCATAATTGTGTCTGCCAATACTATCTAACGATTCTCCTCCATCCGTTCTTTCATCTGGATTATTGTATTCTTCTGAATTATCATCTTTGATCTCTTTCTTCTTTCCTTTGCTCTTTTTAATTTGAATTTTCTTTCTTCTTGAAGGACTTTGTTTAACTTGTTGCTGAATTTCTTCAATCTTTTCGAGCATTTCTTGGATCTTCTTTATATCTGTTTGGGATAATTGATCTGGATCTTGAGAAAATTGGGATGAGTCTTCAAAATTAATTGGACTTTTTTGTTTCAAATCTATTGGGCTAATTAATCTGGTAACAGAATTATCAGTCTGTTGAGTCTGATCTTCAGAATTACTATTTTTTGTAACAGGTTTTTCAGCCTGTTGAGTCTGATTAAGAGTAAGAGGATCAACAGCCTCTTGAGTCTGTTGAGCTTTTGGTAAGCCCAGAACCATAAACGGATTTGATAAGTCTTTACCAGCTTCCGTTTGAGCTGGACTAGCTATAGATTTATGGGGTTCTATAGTACCTGCTTGCTGATGTAGTAAGTTAGTCTGAGAGCTTGAACTGCCAGTAATTGGCAATCCTGGTCTGGGACCTCTTGGTCTTTGCATCTGCAGAAAATCAGTCATAATTTTTATTTTTAATAATTCTACTTAAAATATCTGCTACCTGATTATCACTACCTTTGATATGCTCAAAATTTACTATTAATCCGGTAATTTTCTACTACATTTTATAAAAATGAATAATTTGAATAATTTTCCTAATTTTCCTGGAAGATCAAGAACTATTAGAGAACAAGGATCATCTTCAGAACCTTTTATTAATAATAGACATAGTACTTCTAGTATAAGTACAAATATTATAGAAAGAATTTTAAGAAGACAACCACAGTATAATCAGAATATAGAAGAAATTATAGACCCTGAACAAGATTATAATAGATTTCAGACTCATGGCTTACAATTACTTAATCCAGAAAATTTATATAATAGGGGAATTCTTGAATAAGATGAAGCGAATCCATCTAGACCAGAACCAGAAAAATATCAATATTCAGGAGGATATCCACCCAGAATTGCTTATACAAATTATGATGATAAAGACAGAAAATATATATATATATATATATATATATATATATATATATATATATATATATATATATATATATATATATATATATAGATAGATAGACATGCAGAATCCAATAATAGGAGGAAATAAAGGCAGATTCAAGTTTAGCCAAGATTAATCACGTTTCGTCAATTTTTGGTGATTTCTTTCCACTTTTCCATGTTTAAATTCAACATTATGAGTGACTAAATATTTTTATGTTAGGATTGATGATGGAACTTAGGTTTTTAATATATGTTTAATTTCAAGTTTTTCACGTCATTTTAATACGGTTAATTAATTATTGTGTGTTTAATGCTTTAATTGTATGCGCAACAATTAATTGATTTAGAGAATAATATTGAGACCGAAAGGAGATATATAATTCTAGCTCGTGCAATAATTGACATAGACATTATAAGAGGTCGAGAGATAATTATAATCTATGCGATCTTTGCTGAATTCCTATAGATTAATATGTTCATATGTATATGGATTTACATAGAGACATAGTAAGTTCGGGCATATAGATAGGATTAGTGTTGCTCGAGAGAGATCACTAACTACATCAGGTTAATTCGATCGTTGACATGTATGAAAAATGGCTGAACACATTGGAGTTAAATATATGATAAATAACCTAAGTGAAATCGGAAATCCTAACTATCTAATCACATAATCTTTTCTCCAGATTTAATTTGAATTCGTTATTTTATTTATTAGAATTTCGGTTAGAAAATATAATTTCATTTGATTATTAGTTGTCATTTTAATTTAAATTGAAACTAGATTAGTTTAAAACTTTATAGTAAATACTAGTCTCTGTGGGATGATGTTCGGACTTAAAATAAAATTCACTTTATTACTTGTCACGATCCGTACACTTGTGGAATCTCACGAACAAGTTTTTGGCGCCGCTGCCAGGGACTAGTTTATTTGCCTTAAATTTTTTATTAATTCTAGTTTTGATTTAGATTTATTTATTTATTCTTTATTTTTGTTTATTTTTGTGTTTTTTTAATTATTATTATCATTTTCGTTGCTAGTATCCTTGCATGCGTAGTTCGAGAGTAGGTAATCTAGTACCATTTGATCCAGAAATCGAACGTACTTTCAGCCATAGAATTAGGCAACAATGAGAGAATATCATGGCAGAACAAAACATAGAAGTGCAACCGGTACGAGTTGAAGAACCCGTCGAAATTGATGAAGATAATTTGCCACTTGGACAATTCATCATACCACTTGTTGCACCAAATCAATCAAGCATCGTGTGTCCTTCATTTGGGCAACCAAACTTTCAACTAAGGACAGACATCATCTTATTGTTCCAGAATGAAGTATCATTTTATGGGAAGCCTCATGAAAATCCACACAATCACATCGCACGCTTTTTGGACTTCTACCAAAATTACAATTTCCATGGAGTATCCGATGAAGCAATCAAGTTGAGACTCTTCCCACATACACTCAGAGACGGAGCAAGAGAATGGTTGGATGCCCTACCCGCTGGAAGCATTAGGACCTGAAATGATCTCGTACAAAAATTCGTCACAAAATACTTTCCATTGTCAAAAGTAACTAAAATAAGACATGAGATATCCACTTTTCAACAGGATGAATTAGAGAGTTTTCACGAAGCATGGGAAAGGTTTAAGGACTTGATCAGGAAGTGTCCTAACCACGGTATTAAGAAAAATCTACAAGTACAATACTTCTACACTGGTTTAAACATATCATGTCGAATATCGGTGGATCCAGCTTCAAATGGATCTATCACATTAAAGTCACCTAATAAAGTTGAAGAATTATATGAGACGATGGCTGCCAATAATGATTTATGGCCTTCCGAAAGATCCACACATAAGAAGCACGCAGGTCTACATGAAGTGGATGCCTTCTCGGCATTATCACCACATATGTCATCTTTGGAAAAAAAAGGTGATAGATCATTTGACTACGAGAGGTTCGGCAAAAGCAGTGAAAACAAAATATTTGGTTTGTGGTATATGTGGTGGAGCTCATAATAGTGGGGAGTGTCATATGTCATCTCAAGAGATGGAGGAAGTTAATTATGCACAAAATCTTTAACACCAACAAAACAATGCATTTAACAATACATATAACACAGGTTGACGTAATCATCCTAACTTCTCCTGGAGCAACAACCAAAATAATCAGCAATAGCCCCCCAAGTTTTCAACAGCAAGAGAAAAAATCATCTCTAGAAGATATCTTGGGTAAATTTATACAGAAAATCGACCAGTATATGGCAACGATTGAAACAACTTTGTAAAGTCATTCAGTAGCCATAAAGGGATTGGAAAATCAAATAGGTCAGTTTGCCCGCACTATCTCAAAAAGACCACAAAGAGCCCTGCTTAGCAATACGGAAACTAATCCAATAGAACATGTGCAAGCAATTACAACAAGAAGTGGGGTACAACTGCCTGAAATTACAGTAAAAATACCAACATCAGAGACAAATAAAGTGCCTACTTCAGATGAGGAGCAAGTTGAAGGATCTGAAAAGTCAACTGAGAAAAATTTAAAAGAGAATTCAGACACACCATAGGCTAAGGTGGACGTTCCTATCAAAGAATATGTACCGTCCATTCCATTTCCGCAGAGACTGCATAAACACAAATTGGACAAACAATTCTCTAAGTTCATTGAAGTGTTTAAAAAGCTATAAATCAACATTTCATTCGCGGGTGCTCTAGCACAAATGCCCAGCTACGCAAAATTCATGAAGGAAATTCTCACTAACAAGAGGAAGTTGGAGGACTATGAGACCGTAATGCTAACTGAGGAATGCAGTACACGTCTACAGAATAAATCGCCTCCTAAGCTCAAGAATCCAGGGAGTTTCACTATACCTTGTACCATAGGAGATAGATATTTTGTACATGCTTTATGCGATCTAGGTGCAAGTATAAATTTAATACCATTGTCTTTATACAGGAAACTAGGAATTGGAGAGGCTAAATCAACCACAATATCATTGCAGCTAGCCGATCGCTCCATAAAGCATCCTAGAGGGATTATTGAAGATGTTTTGGTGAAAGTGTACAAGTTCATTTACCCTGCAAATTTTGTTGTATTAGATATGGAAGAAGATCGAGTTATTTTAATCATTTTCGACAGACCTTTCCCGGCTACTGGAAGAGCATTGATTGACGTACACGAAGGAACGTTGACACTGCGGATTAATGAAAAGATGGTAAATTTCAACATCTATCAAGTGAAGAAACCTCCAAAAAAGGCTAACTTGTGTGATATGATCCAATCAGTCAAAGCAGATGTAAGTAAGATAGAAAAAAAGAGATTTATTATATGACCCTCTAGTAAAGCACATGACTACCAGCTATTCATCAAATGATGCAAATTTTACTGGTAAATACTCGGGAACCAATAAAGTAGTTGACTTTCTATTGGCTCGTGAAGCCTATCCATCTGACAAAAAGGAGAGCTATGTGGAAAAGCCTTGGAAACCTCCAAATATTGTCAAATCAAAAGAGGTTTTGACAGCTATACCGGAGTTAAAGTCATCCAATTATGTATGTCATACTTTAGTGAAGAAGAATACAAAGCCAAGGATAAAGTTTAGAAACATGAGAAGCTTGCCTCCTGAAGATTCAATGTAGACATTATGGTTAAGTCAAGCTAATGACGTTAAAGAAACGCTTCTTGGGAGGCAACCTAAGTATTTTTCGTTTTTATTTATTCTATTTCTCATTTTAGGATAGTTTAATTTAATTTAAGTTTATTTAGTACTCATCATCCATATCTCACTTTCCCTCTGGTTTTTGTTATGTTGGTTTATTAGATGTTAGAGTTAAGTAACACTTGTTCCATTTATTTGATCTTAATGCTTTATTTGATTTTTTAGGAATATGAGGTCGTGGAACATTTAAACCAAATTTGACCAATAAGCCAATGAACATACTAGAAAGCTAGCTATTGAATTACACGTCATATCATATGAGTCTTTTCTTCACTTTCTTCACCACCCCTTTATATGCGAATTTAGGATGTAAGACATTGAGGATAATGTCTAGTTTAAGTTTGAGGATGGAAAATATGAGTTTTAAATTATTTTTTTATGTGTTCTTGGTGTGATTTAATTTTTTTTAAAGAGATTTAAAAAAATTCAAAAGTAGTTTCTTTTTGTGTGTTTGTGTGAGTTAGTTGGCTTGGCTAACAATGATGAATATATTGAATCATTAATTGATCTATGAATGGTGAATAAGTTGCATGTTTAAATTAATCTTTACTTTTTCATGTGAAATTTGATATATATTGAGCACGTGAATTAAGTTAAACATTGTGTATGAATGAGTTGAGTTCATAATTGGATAGGTTGAAATAATGGACCATAGATGCTAAACCTAAAATCACAAAAATTTACATCTTTGGACCAAATTCAGAATAGTTTGGAGAATTTTACTGTTGTGGGAAGATATTGAGATAAATGAGGATTCTATGTGTAAAAAAAAATCTTGTGTGGATTGTCTAAGGTCAATATGATAAAATTGGGTGAAAATCTCAAGTTAGATGTCGTTTTTCTTGAATTAGTGTTTAATAAGGAAAATTGCACTAATCAAGGTAAAAAAAAATTATTTTATTTGACATATTTCTTTTCGTAGCCTTTATGACTCGAACAATTAAGTCTACAAGGGTCTTTAAAATCTGGTGCCCTATGGTCATCTGACTTGGGAGTCATTGGTCGAAAGCTTATTACATGGGTCATTTAAAAAGTTTAAGGGTGAGAATACTTTAAATAAAGAAAAAAAATCCAAAAAATAAATTTTTTTTATGGAAAATCAAAAAAAATATGTGTATGAAACAGAAGACACACCAAATGCCTTGGTTATGTCCCAAAACACTTATTTGAAAATTTTGACTTTTAATAAGGGATTATTAACTTAGTTAAGTACTAGAGATTGAAATAATCAAACTATAGAGAATCCTTGTTTACTGACATATTGACTAGCAATTGGTGAGATTTACCTAAATTAGAGAGGTGATGATAGTATAAAATTCAACATTAGTTCACACACTTGAAATGAACGAAAAGAATAAGTTTGGGGTGTATGAATCTCACGAATGATGAAAGAATATATTTGATATTGAGAGTTGGGAATTGAAACAACTTATAAATTCATAATGTTATGCTTAATTCTTCACACACACGTCTAATTTACATTGAAAAAGTAGATTTTAATCTCTGTAATGTGATTTTGAAGCTGTGATTAAATTAATATTATGAAATCAATTCTGAGTTAAAAAGTCAGGTCAGCGAGCTAAATCTTTTTACTTTGCTTGATTGACTGGCCACCAATTAGGTAATTAGCATTGCATGTTTGTGTTTTTATTAGATTTTAGTTTTGTTTGAGAACAAATCAAGTTTGGATGTGTGATAAGTATAGTTTTATATTTATTCTAAATTATAATATTTTATTGTCTTTTGAATAAAATTCTACCTAATTTATGTTAAATTGTATTTTGTAGGTAAAATTTTATGTTTGATGAAGAATTGGAGAAAAGATGCAAAATAATGGAAGAATAGCAAAATTCAAAGTAAAATGACCAAATTGCATTAATTCTAAAGACTGGATGACTTGGAGAAACACAAAATCAATGGGTTTCAAATTGAATTGCACTAGAATTCAAATTCAACTGATATTGGACTTTTATTGGATGGATTAAAAGAGAAGAATTTTGGGTGTACACACACACACACACACACACAGAGGACTACAGACGGACGGAGAGAAAAAATGAAGGGAAAAGAGAAGCCGTAGAATGGATGAGAGAAAACTGAGGCAAGAATTATATATATCAACACGTATGGTGGCCGGCAATTGTGAGAAAGTCAACTAATTAATACTTGTTAATTAATTATTGTGTGTTTAATGATTTAATTGTCTGCGCAACAATTAATTAATTTAGGGAATAATATTGAGACCGAGAGGAGATATATAATTCTAAATCGTGCAATAATCGACATAGACATTATAAGAGGTCAAGAGATAATTATAATCTATGCGATCTTTGCTGAATTCCTATAAATTAATATGTTCATATGTGTATGGATTTACATAGAGATATAGTAAGTTCCGGGCATATGGATATGATTAGTGTTGCTCGAGAGAGATCACTAACTATATCAGGTTAATTCGATCGTTGACATATATGAAAAATGACTGAATACATTGGAGTTAAATGTATGATAAATAACCTAAGTGAAATCGAAAATCCTAACTATTTAATCACATAATCTTTTCTCCAGATTTAATTTGAATTCGTTATTTTATTTATTAGAATTTTGGTTAGAAAATATAATTTGATTTGATTATTAGTTGTCATTTTAATTTAAATTGAAATTAGATTAGTTTAAAACTTTACAGTAAATACTAGTCTCTTAGGATGATATTCGGACTTAAAAATAAAATTCACTTTATTACTTGTCACGATCCGTACACTTGCAGAATCTCACGAACACTAAGTAAATATTCTAGCCCTTTTACTATTGGTTCTTTCTAATTTGAAGTGTCGTAAGTTCTTTTATTTGAAAGACATAATAATATTGGTTCTTTCTAATTTGAAGTGTCGTAAGTCCTAAGTAAATATTCTAGCCCTCTCACGAACACTAAGTTCTTTTACTATTGGTTCTTTCTAATTTCTTGTTTTTATATGAAAAATATTTTCAAAAAATGATGCATTTCTTGATTCATTTATTGTTACTTCATATATATCTTGAATTTCATATTTATGTATAAAGAAAAGATATGCACTACTATTATTGACGTATCAAACAAATATGTAATCAATCGTTTTATGACAGATTTTCACTTGTTTAGGTTTATGTAGTTCAACCTTAACCAAACACCCCCCACTTTCAAATAGAGTTTCTTCCATTTTTTTAACGGGTATCTTGTTAAGAATGCTATTTGTCGATAGAATAGCTTCTCCCACAAATTCTGATGTAGACTCAAACTTATCAACATTGAGTTCATCATCTCTTTAAGAGTTTGATTTTTGAGTTCAGCAACACCATTTGATTTGGGTGAGTAATGTGCCGTTGTTGATGAATGATTTCATGTTCGGAACAATATTTTTCAAACGGTGCCACGTATTCACCACATCTATCACTACGAATACTTTTTATTCATTTACCAAGTTGATTTTCAACTTCGTCTTATAATGTTTAAAGATATTACGGCTTCATCTTTAATTCATAGTAGAAAGACATAATAATATTTTGTATAATCATCAATGAAAGTTATAAAATATTTCTTTTTACCTTTAGTTTGAACAAATTTCGAGTCACATATATCGATATGTATTAACTCTAAAAGTATCGTGTTCTTTAGAATTAAGTGAAAATGTGTTTTAGCCAACTTTGCTTCAACACTTACTTCACACTTATAATTAGGATCAATCTTAAGTGTCCGTATTAAACTTTAATTCATAAGTTTGTACATAGATTTGTAATTGACGTGTCCTAATCGACTACACCATAAACTCTTCAAAGTTTTATTCATAATGCTTTATTTCGGTACAATTGTAAGAACGTTTATTTTGAAATTTCCATCATATAGGTATCCTTTACCAACATATATCTCATTCTTGGAGAGTACAAATTTATCAGATACAAATACAAGTTTAAAGTCATTTTTGCTAAGTAAATACCCAAATACAAGATTTTTACGAATGTCCGGTACATGTGAGAAATTGTTGAGGGCAAGCTTTTTACCGGATGTCTTCTTTAAAATAACTTTTCCGTGTCTTTCAACTTTAGAACTTGCAGAATTTTCCATGAAAAGTTGTTCTCTATTTAACTCTTTGTAGTTAGAGAACATACTCTTGTTGGCACAAATGCAACAGGCAACAAATATCAACACACCATTTCCTTGAATTTTCAACATTGTTACATTTGGAAACAACCGTTGAAAGATTCATCTCTCCTATCCTTTCAGAAAAGATGTCTTTTTCGACCACATTTGCTTGTGCGTTTTTCTTAGATTTTCGACATTCATTAGAGCGATATCGATTTTTCTATAATTGTAACAATTACCTTTAAACTTCTTGGTGTTATTAGAGTTGTCTCTTTTTGGTAAAACATCGGAGATCTTACGTTTTTTGTTGACAACATTCAAGCGAACCAATTTCAACAAAATTTGCTCCAAGTTGAACAATAGATTTCCTCTCGGTGTTTCTATTGTATTCCTCGATCCTCAAATGGACTATCAATTTCTCCAAATTCATCTCCTCCCGTTTGTATTTGAGATAGTTCTTGAAATCTCTCCACATAGGATGGGGTTTCTCAACGATGGCTGTAACTTGGAATGACTCACTCAATTCTATCTTTTTAGCATATATATCATGAAGTAGAACTTGAAGTTCTTACCATTTTGTAGTCTAAAAACTTGCTAACAATGAACTTCTTTGTTCCAGTATCATTGGTCTTGTACTTCTTTTCCAACGAATCTCATAAATCCTCGGCCGAGTCCATTGAACTATACACTCCATAAAATGTATTGTTCAACCCATTTAAGATGTAATTTTTGCAAAGGAAATTCAAATGCTTCCATTCATCCAATGCAATAATCGACTCACAATTATTTTTTCTTTTTCGTACAGCAGAAGCCTTTTCTTTTAGGAACTTTGCCAAATTTAAAGTAGTAAGATAAAAAACATTTTTTGTTGCCATTTTTTAAAATCCACACTTGCAAACTTTTTCGATTTTTCTCCACGTGGGATATGAGAGTTTGATATAGGTATAACTAACATTAGTCATTTTGACTCGAAATAGTTTCAACAATATTCATTTCTGTTATAAATAGAAGTTCAACGTACAAAGTAATGAAAGAATGGAATATCACACAAAAGCTTATTCCAAAGATGAAGAAATGAAGTTCAACAACAACCACAAACAAACGATATATTGTCTTAATGATGTTAGAATGTTAGATCTCTAATATATGTAAATGGTTGTTTAGAAAAACAATATTTAAATTTAATTCGCAGGAGGGTAATTAAACTCTAGAAAATGGAAAGAAAGAAGGTAAGAAAAAGAAAACAAAGTGAAGAACGAAATCTAAGACATGTGAAAAGACTTTCTCATCAAGACAATATTGCTTTACAACGGTGCTAACGGATTATGACACTTGTTTCCCAAGATACAACAGATACAACCTATGGTAGAAGTATTTCAAACCACAAACAACAATGAACTTTGAACAATAATTTTCTCTCTACAAGAAAATGGCTTTAGAAAGACTTTTGGAGAGTATTTTGCAAGAATTTTGATGTAATGATCAACGCAGAATGATATGGGATGCACAATTGATTCCAAAATGTCTCATTTATAGAGTAGGAAAGGTTACGAGTGAAGTGTCGTGCCCCAGATTCCAAAATGTCTCATTTATAGAGTAGGAAAGGTTATGAGTGAAGTGTCGTGCCCCAAACTCAATAATCTTTGCCAAATGTCGCAGCATTTGCTGTTGCCGACCTATTGTTGGACTCTCGCTCGAGCAATAGTGACACCTTTTCATCAGAATCTCTTTTCCTTGCATATTGCTAAACTGTTGTTCGAACGATAGGTGAGCGATAGAGTTAGCCATTTTTTCAGCCCGTATTTCTTCTTTTCTATCAACTTTGAGATCACGATTTCTCATTCATCCGGAATTGATTTTAAGATTTCAAATATACCACGACGATCTACTCAATGAATATAACATGTTAGTCTATTTATATTCATAATTTGACTATCAGATCAAATTCAAATATTTGATTAAAGTTGACACGAAGTCAATTTTCCATAAATAAATTCTCATTCTTTAGCCCATGTTTGGTACACATTAAAATTTTCATTCTTATTCTTTTACTCATTATCAACCATCCATTTTTTAATGAAATAATATTTTTCATCACATCAATAACTTTTCATTCTTTTTCAACCACACATTCTTCATCAATCTACTATTTCAGAATACATTTTTTTTCCAAAATAACGTGGCTCAAACACACCCTTAAACCAAATTCCAACATTAACTAGTGGGTGTGAATTGTAAGTACAAAGATAGAGCACAAGCTTCATTGAAAATCCGAGGTCAAGGCGTCAATATGCGCCCCCCAATAGGGGGCCGCCACCCATTTGGTAGAATATTATGTACATGAAGACTAATTCAATGATCAAATTAGACCTATCACTAGTAAGAGTGTGTTTAAATCACATTATTTTGAAAGAATATATTTTGAAATAATAGATTGATAGAGAATGTGTGGTTGAAAAAGAAGAAAAAGTTATTGATGTGATGAAAAATATTATTTTATTGAAAAATGTGTGGTTGAAAATGAGTAGAAGGTCCCCAGGCGTCCCCCAATATGGGACCGCCACTTGGTCATTATGTAAACCATTTGGTAGAATATTATGTACATAAAGATCAATTCGATGATCAAATTAGACATTATCACTAGTAAGAGTGTGTTTGAGCCACATTATTTTGGAACAATATATTCTGAAATAGTAGATTGATAGAGAATGTGTGGTTAAAAAAACAAAAAGTTATTGATGTGACGGAAAATATTATTTTATTGAAGAATATGTAGTTGAAAATGAGAATAAAATTTTAATGTTTAACATTGGCTAAATTTTGAAAAGTTGGAAGGAAGTAGAAGAAAAATGGACAAAAAAATAAAAATAAATAAGGAACCCAACCCTAAATATTGCATAAGATTTTGTAAGAAGAATTTCGATTGCTTCGAGATGAAGGCAACATTGTCCGCGTTACACTATTCCTAGTTAATTTGTAATGAATTTTTCAGTTTCACCCCCCTCCCCCCAAGATTTTGACTCGCCCCAAAATTTTGAAATTTTTTATTTTTTTTTCCGTTAATAAATATTGAGTAAATAACTTACATTTTAAAATTCAACTATATAAAAATCTTAGATCTAAACAAAAAATCCAATAGTTACTTAAATAAATCAATAGCCCAAATCCAATCCAAAACCTAAGTTCCCAATTCCTAAGTCCAACTAATTAAAACTCAATTCCCAACCTGGTTTATGCATAGGGAAAAATTCATATTTAAGGCGTTTTCTTTACCTCAATTCAAAAATAAGGTAAATAGTTTGAAAATTCAAAAATCAGGTATTAATTTAATTAATTAAAAATATTTATTAAATAATGATAATAAAGTCACAGTTTGTGATTAATGGTCACAAATTCATAATTATAAGTTACAGATTTATTTAATGGTCACATATCGTCAAATTTGATTATTCGAGGTCACAGATCAAAAAAATTATACGCCACATATTATTTCGAGGTCACAGATCTTTAAATTAGTTGGTCACAGATTATTTTTCAGTCACATATTATTAAATTTTTAGGTCACAGTTGAGTAAACATTTGGTCACAGATTATTGTTTGGTCACAGATTACCAAACATTTGGTCACAGACTACCACCGCTATCACTATGGCCGCCACCACCACCAACACTGCACATAGCACCATGCCCAACTGCCGCCACCGCCACCACCACCACCAGAAACGACGCCATGACAGCACCACAAGACCACCACCACTACACTGCCAACACCACCACCAGACTGCCAACACCACCACCACAACTGCCATAGCCACCACCACCAGACTGCCAACACCACCACTACAACTGCCATAGCCACCACCAGTCGCCACCTAATGGACCCACTAATATTTCCCCAAATCTTCACCAGAGCCACCTAATGGACCCACCACCACCGCATCCCTCCGCCACCCAACCTCATTCACATCCGCCCCTACATTCCACCACACAGATCTGCCACACAAAACACCAACCACCGCCGGCAGCCGCTGCCGGCTGCTACAAGCAGCAGCGGCAGCAGCTTGCAACCTGTGCTGGCATAAAAAATTGCTGCTACAAGCAGCAGCGGCAGCAGCTTGCAACCTGTGCTGGCATAAAAAATTGACCTTCACACATGAGGAACCTTCACACATAAAAAATCAGCCACATTCAAAAAGTTGCAAGAGCAATCTAAAGACCAAAAGAAATACAAAACATTTTATCAATTCATTTGCTGATAAAAAATCCGAGCAGACAACCCAGACGATAACAGTTATGAAGAATCGGGTCGAACTGGCAATTTTTAAAAGAAATACATTCCTGACTCGTGATTCACGGCTGCAAGAATCGGCCGCCGCTGCTGCGAGCGGCTGCAAGCTGCTGCCAGCTTGCCGGCAGCAGCCGACCACTGCGAGCAGCAGCGGTCGGCTGCTGCTTGCAGCGGCGGTCGCTGCAGCTCGCGACCGCCGCTGCTGCTGGCTACCGCTGCAAGGAGGGGGAGGGGAGGGGGGAAAGAGAGAGAGAGAAGAGGTTGAAGTGTGAAAAATTAGGGTCAGGCGTTTATATATTACCTGATTTTTGAAAAATAAAGTTTGGTCCCTGATTTTTGAATTGGTGTAAACTTTACACCTGATTTTTATAATTATGCCTTATGCATAATGCATGTTTACTTATTCTTGAATATTTGAATTTAAGAATTAAGTAGAGTAATTGATGTGAGTTTGTGTAATTGTGTTAGTTATTGAATATTTGAATTTAAGAATTAAGTAGTAGAATATTCAGTAGTTATTGAATCGAACATTAAATTTCAGTATTATTTTGGTACTCAAAATCGTCGTTTTCAATTCTCTTAGTTAAAAAAAATAAAATTCAGGGGCCCGTCCCCCTCCACCCCCCGTATTTTCGCCCCCCAAAATTAAAAAGCTGGCTACGTCCCTGAACACAATTGATCCAACATTATCACCGCCACATTTTTGTCTCCTGTATTTCATCCATTTTATAATCCTTCTTTTAAAATTTAAAATTATTATTTTAGATTACAGTCAAATTAATGCATTGGCTCAATATTATAGTTAAAGACATCACAAAAAGTAAAACAATCAACAACTACTGTGCATAGCATACGATAATATCTGCATATCCCCGTCAAGCCCTGAAGCCCGAGAAACATTGCCATTGACACGAAGATCTAGACGAAATTTCTCCTCATTTTCAACTCACATTTTCTTTTTTAATATTTTTAATATCTGATAAGACTATAATATGGAGAAAAAGAGGGATGAGAATCCGCCGTACCCGTACGTCCGCCAGTGGAGCAGCGAGGCCGGGGCGTCGTCGCCGGCGCGTGGAAATCACGTTCGGTCTTCATCGGTGAGCGGCATTTCCAACATTAAGCGAACTCAGAACTATGCCGCTAAAGCCGCCGCTCAGCGGCTCGCTCAGGTCATGGCTTCCCAAGCTGCCGCCGACAACGACGACGATGATGACGGGGACAATGAAGATGACTTAGGACTCCGATTCAATCCTCCTCTTCCCCTCTCCTTCTCCAGGCCCGTCAAAACTAACGGCGTTAACAATAACAGTAATAGTAGCAGCAGGCCTGTGGTTCCGTCTCCTAAGATCAGTAGATCTTCT
This sequence comes from Fraxinus excelsior, assembly GCA_019097785.1. Lineage (NCBI taxonomy): Eukaryota > Viridiplantae > Streptophyta > Magnoliopsida > Lamiales > Oleaceae > Fraxinus > Fraxinus excelsior. The sequence goes on from CM032632.1 coordinate 3,622,850, forward strand.
TCGGATGCGGTAATTTTTAATTTCACTTTTACCTCTACTGTAAATTTAGAACTGATTTTGAGGATTTTCTTTAAATGAAAGTAAAATTCCCGACAATGATTTTAATTCGCAAGTCTGGATTTTAAAGTTCCAATAGCGCATTTTGTTTTAAGCTATGTATTGAAGTGGATATTTGAAATGCTAATCACGCAGCTTGAATTCACCCGCTGATTTTTTTGGCATCAATATGTTTAGTTTGTAATTTGTGCACATGATACAAAAAGTGAAAGATTTTTTTTTTCTTTTTTTTTTCTTCAGCAAATTGTATTTATTATAATACAAGGCAAGAAATGTAAATGAACTTTGACTGTGGCTTTTGATTAATTTTCTTATTTACTTACGATAATGGAATAACTTTTGTGTTGAGATATGGAATTCTAAATATATGTATGTAACTGTGCGCATCTCATCTACTGATGTCCATAAATGAATCTAGATTTTTGTATGATGTGTTTTGAGGGATATCGGGGCTTCCTTTTGTTTTCGTTTCTTATTTTGATCAGGTCACTCAAAACTTATTGGATGAAGCTCCACCGGCTCGCTCAACATCATCTGGAAGGCCATCCATGTCAATTCGCACAGTGCCTTCACTGCCACCCAGTAGACCATCGCTTAAGACTCCGATGCCTATACCACCAATTGATCCTCTTAGCAACAGACAAAGAGAGAAAAAGTATGAACTCTGTCCTTCAACTGTTTCAGAAACTAATTATTTTCAACTTCCCATGAATCATCAGGCACTACTACTTTTTTAACAAAACATTTTCTTTTTAAAATTTCTATACCGCTGTAAAAAATGTCATCATGTGGGAATAATGTATAGATATTTATTTGGTTAAAGCCTTGTGTCCCTTGTACATTGGGGTATATGTCCTCCTGTAATTCCATTCACATGCAAATTTGAGCAGTCAAAGAGCTTCTCTGTATAGGAGTGTAAGCTTCCCTGTATGGTGAATACTTATCCGTGTGTCAATGGTTGGATAGTATTGCTATCTTCATGAATAGAGCAACATATAATTGCAATTTCATTTGGTTTATTTCATGTTACACATACCAATGTGAACTGCAGGTTCTCACCAGATTTGGCACAATTAAACTTAAAAGATACCGGAGATGAGCGCGCGTCTTCTGCCCTTCGTGATGAAGTATGTTATTTATATACAAAAAATAAAAATAAAAAATGAACCAGTGTTCTGTATATAATGCAGTTAATTTCCTGCACTTGAGAGGAGTTTGTTTTCTGCTCATCATTTATCAGTCTAATATCTGCTTATTGGGCAGCTTGATATGCTACAAGAAGAAAATGAGAGTTTTCAAGAAAAGGTTTAGATCCTTCTTATTTCTTGTATTGTGCTCTTCGAGTCTTCCTTCACTCCAGTTGTGTACGATAAAAATCATTCGTGGCATCTTAAACAGCGATTCATATGTGTTTTACAGCTCAGAATTGCAGAGGACAGTTGTGAGGAAGCTGAAGCTAGAGTTAGGGAGCTTGAGAGACAGGTTTTTCTTCTATCATTTTGTTTGCCTGATTATCAAGTTAAAGGGTTCCTTGGTTTCTAACTGGAAATTCTCAAGCTTTTATACTAATTATCTTCCTTAAGCTGCAATTCCAATACTTTGGCTCATGCCATTCCCCTGATATGCAACTGTAATATATTCCATTTTCAAGAATGTAGATGATTTCCTTTTCCGCATGATTTTACATTATTGATGTCCATGCATTTACTACAATGTTCTATATGTTTTCAGCCCTTGGTCAATCTTAGTAGGTTATTGTACAGTAGTGCAACTTATTTGCTACATGATTTTGCTTACATCATTACAAAGCGCACCTCTTTTCTCTTGTTAAATAAATAGTAGCAAGGTTAACGAGTGCTGGGCGAACAAATCAATGAACACATACTTCCTGCTTTTAGATTTGTGTATCAGATTGATTTGCAATTAATAAAAATAATTGGTCTGCAACCAATTAATGGGATTTGTTTTGAACTTATCTCAACTTGGCTACCAATTATGCTTCAGGTAGCTGCACTTGGAGAAGGAGTATCTTTGGAAGCTAAACTTTTGAGCAGGTAAAATAATGGCCACAAATGCATTCATATGCCTCCTAATTTTCTGATCATTGCATGATGAAATCTCATATCCCAAATTTGCAGGAAGGAAGCTGCATTGAGGCAAAGAGAGGTAATTCGTGATCTTTGGGTTGGCCAAACAGGTTACTTTATTTTGGCTATGATATAATCATTGAGCACTCAAAATAAGAAAAAAGGAGGGAAAATTAAACGTAAAAAACCTGAGAGTAAGTGATTTGCAGCATGGATACTGGTACATATATTACATAGTGTGAGTTTGTGCTTTATCCATTTTCTTACAATAGAACTGTTAATAGGCTGCACTTAAAGAAGCAAAGCTGTCAAAAGATGGGATAGATGTGGAACTGGCATCCTTGCGATCTGAGGTTAAGGTAAAACAGACTACCTTTCATGTACACCACTTTTCTTTCCCGCCACCTTTTTTTTTTTTTAATTTTTTGTTTGAGGGATTTTCCCTCTGCTTTTAATGATTTTCATTTGTACTCAATTAGATTGCAAAAGATGAGGCTGCAACTGCTGTTAATCAGCTACGGGGAACTGAGTCTGAAGTTAAAGCTCTGCGCAATATGACGCATAGGATGGTTTTGACCCAACATGAAATGGTGTGCAGCTATTGTTGCATTAAGAGTACATTATTATCGTTATTGTTATTGTTTCTAAAACTATTGTTAAAATCATTTGGAGTTGCTTTTGTAACATATTCACAATGCAGGAAGAAGTTGTCCTTAAAAGATGTTGGCTTGCAAGATATTGGGGTCTAGCTGTTCGTCATGGTAATTGATATTTCAGACAACTTTTTATTGTTTTGATAGTGGAAAATTTTCTTTACCAGAGAGTGCATCTTTTCTATGAGGATTAAGTAATTATAGTATTGTGGGTTCATTTTTAACGTCTCTTTGTCATTCTTTGTTCAATCTACCTGACTGTTAAGCCTGGCCCTGAATTGAAATATTCAGTTTGCCTTGTCTATTTGATGGAGATAGAGATATGTTTTAGATAGGATTTTAAGATAAGAGTTTAATTCAAATTATGAGTGTTCAGATTAGATTAGTTTAGTTTGAATATATTGATAAAGTTCTAGTTTATTAGAGATTCTTTTAATTTTAGATCAGTTGCTTTATATATAGAGGGCTTATTCATAGTAATGTACACCCTTTATTATATCGATAAAATTGATTTCGTCTTTGCCCTCAATTTTTCTCTTCTTTGATCCCCTTTGTTTCCTGTTCATTTTCTTGTTTGTTGTCAAATTTGTTTGTTCCTGCATCAATTTGGTGTTGGAGCAAGTTCTTTTCCTTTGGCCAAACTAATCTCGTTTTCAAAGCCGATCTTTTCACCCTCAACCAGCCACTGCCACCGGCACTAACCCTCACATACTCCCAAACCATACACAAATCCAAAGGACAGAAAAATCAGCCAGTAGCAGAAGTTGTTCAAGTTTTCTTTTCTTTTTTACGTTTTAGTTTTTTTATTTTTTAAAGCAGTCGAAACACATAGTTCATTCTCTGTGTTTTCAGTTTCGAAAAAGTATAAAATCGAAAAAAGGTCTCTATTTTCATTTTTACGGCTGGTCATAAAGTTTTCTACCACTGTTCAAATCCACACCAACATCCAAAAAAAAAAGCAACTATTCCACCAAACCTACAATCCATTTTACTCCAAGATGCTAGCCCATACCAATTCAAAAAAACCCACACATTGGCCAAAACCCAACGCTGATCCAATCTACCCCTCAAATACCCCAACAAAAATAACCTAAAGCCCAGAAACCATTAGCCTACTGAATACAAACAAAATTCCCTTACCTAGTTGAACTTGATATCATCCACCCCAACCAATCCCACTAAAACCCTTAACCCATTAACCAAGCCTACCAATCCACATATTACAAACCAGCCCAAAAAAAAAAAAAAAAACACGCAAGACTACCCATACCCATAAATCCAACCCATATGACCCTTTCTACATCCCTTTATCTCTAAACTCTAAGTAAACATGTCGTCGCCAAACCCCAATCATCACCCTACACCGCCCATCAGTCATTGCATTAAATTTCGACATTAGCAAACATCGTTGAAAGTAGTCACATCTCAAACTTATCCTACCCATCCACCATTCAACATTATAGCCGATTCCTATCTTCTTCGGTCATTGACTCCTCCACTTGTTCGCACAAGAACCACTACAAATCTGGTTGGCATCTCCATACAACCACCACAAACAGCAAAGCACTGCTTACTATCTCCACCAACAGTCACTCAATTCCAAGCCTCTGCCTCCAATAGTCCCAACAACTACACCTTTCGACTTGCCTAGTTCCACCACTGACCGCCAATTTCCCAGTTCCACCGTCGGCAACCTTCTCTAACATCGATCAATCTCATGACTCATTTTTCTACAGTGTGAGAAGATCACTACCTAAGCCATGTCAACGAGCCGAAACTCGAAACTCGGGCTAGGCTCGAGCAAAAGAGGTTTGAGCTTTTTTTGGTCAGAGCCGAGTAGAGAGGTTTAGTTTTTTTTGGCCCGAACCGAGTAGATCAAAATCTTGGCCAAAGTATTGAGGCTCGACCCAATCTTTGGGCTAGAGCCTTAGTAGGATGCCGGCTCGATTTTTTTTTCTCATGTTAAATTGACTGCATGCAGGCAGTTGTATGTTTTATTTTTTTCTTTTCAATTTTTTTAACGGGCTCGGCTTGTGATACGGGCCGGCTTGGGCTCGAGCCTTTGCCCCAAAGTGAGGCTCGGTAGTTCCGAGCCAAGCCACGGCCGGCTCGAGCCATTTTGCCATCCCTACTACCTACAAGTTCGGCCACTACCTTCATCTTTAAGGCAGTTCACCCCGTCGCCATCCACTGGATCAACACATTGCCGCTATCAACACATCTGTCATCGTCACATCCAATTGTTCGCCTTATCTTCTACCACTAGTGCATTCAGCCAACACATATTTCTCACCCATCCTCACTAATCAACCGACCATCCAGTGCCGACAACGTATAGATCCATCATCTCCTTCGCCTCTCCACCATCCCAAATCCGATTGTCTCTTATAAACTAAACCCTTGTTTTGCCTTCTACGTAGAATCAAAGACTTCAATCGATTGTCCCTTTTCTACGGCATAATTTCCAATTGCCACCTTATGCAACCATTGCCCAACCACTTGTCGTACATAGGGGTGGGCGCGGGTCGGTTCGGTTCGGTTTTTTCGGTTCCAGAAATTTTCGGGTATTTAGTAAATGGAACCGTCGGTTCCAGATATAATTCTGGAACCGTTCGGGTTCGGTTCGGTTCGGTTCGGTTCGGTTCGGTTCCATTCGGTTCTGTTCGGTTCCTACTATAATTAATTTTTTTAACATTTATAATAACACTATATAAATATATTTAGAAAACTTTGTCAGTGCGTCTTGAATAATTAATCCATAATATATTAGAAAGTTTTCACAAAATGCTAACACTTTAGTACTAGACAATATAGATCACAATTTTTTTTTGTTCCTTCCCTCAAACAGTTACTACTCCACTGCTTACCTACCAAAAGGTAACATATAAAAGCATCTAACTATGTTCTCCATTTTGAGAAGTGGTACCAAAATCATTCCTATTTTCTGAAAACATTGTGAGAAGTGAGGCAATCCCAACGTGCTCAGTACTTTCACCGAGTGAATCTGCGTGTGAATATTGACCAGGTTCAATCTTAACTTTTACAAATGAACGTAATATTTTAAAGTATTAAAAATACTTACCAACTATGTAATGTAATCATCGATTGCTTGACTTGCCATGTACCATTAAAATGTTAACAATTTCTTGAGTACCATGTAAAGAAAAAGAATTCAGTAACTAGAGCTGGAAATCTCTGTGCAAAGCTCTTGGAAGGCTTAAAAAATTTGTCATTGTAAACACGATAAAAGAACGAAAGCACTGTTAGCATTAAGAGGGTAAAATCTCACGTCTCTTAAATATGAAAAGAATAATTACGAGAGTACTCCAACTTAGTGTGGGAACTAGAAGGAGGAGGACTTCTTCAAGTTGAGAGAAAATGACTAATGACTGGACGAGAAACATGTTGTGCGGCAGGAATGGACTGGAGAGAGAAGAAGAAGAGAAGACCGAAAATTCTAGGGCTCTTTCCCTTTTATATTTAGTGGCTTTTTTTGCAATTTTTTTAATGTTGGTCGGTTTGGGTTAATATTCAATATACTTAAAGCCCAAATGCTCAATTGTAAAAAAAAAAAAAAAAAAAATTCGGTTCTTATTCGGTTCTTCGGTTCTTGGTCTAGAACCGAGAACCGAACCAAACCCGTCGGTTCTCGATTCGGATACCTGTTCGGGTTTTTAATTTAAGAAAACCCGTTCGGTTCGGTTCAGTTCGGTTCGGTTCTGGTTCGGTTCGGTTCGGACATTTTGCCCAGCCCTAGTCGTACACCTCCGTTGGAGTCGTTATTGCAGTCGTATCACCAAAAAAAGCCCAATTACAATTGAACCTTGAGTGATTCTCCTGCTTTAATGTCAATTCCAAAATCCCATATTGAATATTGTTGTATGAGAGAAGCAGGTAGGCTCATCAGATTTGTAAATTGGCTTGAGGTTTTGATTTGAAACTTTTAGAAGAATTATTGGTTACAGTTGTAGTATCTATGATCTGTTTTCCTGTGATTTAATCAACCCTTTGAAGAATTCAATTGGAGCGGTCTACTGTTACTTGTGTGCTCTTTCATCGTAGCTGTGCCAACTTGCAAATTATGAATTGGAAACTGTTTGGCTCTTGTGAGTCTCATTAGGTATCAATTTCTTTTGTGTTGCAAATTCTTGCTTTTATTTAGGTGTTTTGGCTTGTTTATATTAATATATAAAAAAAGTATTTATGCTTATATTATTTTCATATATTAAAAAAGGTAATGGCACTATCAAAGTTTAGGAGTTCAATTATTGAAAAATGAAAAAAAAAAACTTATTCAACTTTTGTTCTCTTTTAATGCAATCCTATCTTTATTTGAACAAACGGAGGATTTGCTCTCACAAGTGAACGAATCATCTACTATTTTCATGATCATACCTGTGTCTACCCTTATCACAGCATTGATTTTGATGAGCTATTAAAACATCCAGATATTGTTATACAATTAGCACTTGCTTCTTATCTTAGCGAAATATTCTCTATTATGGAACTCGATACTCTTTATGGTAATGACATAATGCTGGATATCTTTCCATTAATTATATGATCATTTGCATTTCTCACTGACAAATCCATCCTCTTGTTTGCTAAGGGAGTTAGTATACTTATGGCTAATGTGAAGTACCGTATCATCATGTTGAATTTAAACAGTGAGCATATGGTAATTGACATGTTTTATCATTTTCTTTTAGTCCTAAGAGAAACTCATCTAGGGAATATATTCACATCCATCGAGACAATTATGACCCTTATTGGACGAAAATGACATCTTCTTTCTGGACTTGATTACCTTTCTTTTGGATAGTGTGAAAAAAAAAAAAACCAAGAGGTATTTCATTTGCATAGAAGATGAGAGGTTTGAGCAGTGTCGTGTCTCCTATCGTGATTTCACATATAATCAATACACTTAGCCCCGTTTGGCACCTATTTTTTTCTCATTCTCATTTTTTTTTCTTTCTTCATTTCAACCACACGTTCTATCAATAAAATAATATTACACATAAACCTAAAAATTCTCCTTTTTAACCACACAATCTTCCATCAATCACTATTCAAAAATACATTTTTCTACTAAAATGGGTGTCAACACCCCCTTAATACTCACACAATTGGGGAATTACATATACTATTGCTACCTAAGCCAAACAATGTCTACTCCTTTGTGTGCCTTTAAGAATGATCTTGTTGTGGTGTTACCTCAATTGATTAATACTCCCAGAGTTGCCATATTTTTATCCAAGGTAATTGTCCGCTTACATACTCTTCGTTACGATATTTGGATGTTGCCTACTAATTATCGATATATTGTATTAGCTTCTCATTTTGTTAATGTTCCTAAATTTCATACCAAGATAAAAATAAATTATTTTCAATCATGAAATTTTTGAGCTTACTTTTGATTCGCAATGTAAGCTCAAAGACTTTGATGGTGATTATTATGCTTTATTACGTGTTTTTTACTCGATTTTTTTAAACGTGTTAAGAAAAAGGTTTTGGATTATTTGTATAAAGAGAATATTTGATTCATCATCACATTTGAATGAACATAATTGTTTCCTTATTGGGATTCATTCGAACTTTCTATGTTGCAATCATTTATTTTTGTAGGCCCGTCTATAGTACTAGTCCCTGATTCTCCTCATTATGCACCGCCAATTGTTTTAGGATTCATTGCACTATAGTTATTGTTCAGTGTTTGCTATTGATACTTGGTTAAAAGGAGAGATCATCCCCTTGGTCAAATCATGTTTTTGGAGATGATTTGCAAATTCGGTTTTTGTTACATAATCAGTTTCGATATTTGATTAATAAGAAAGATCGTCCCCTTGGAATGAGTTAAGTCATATGTTGTCAACGGTTCAATATCGACACTTGGTCAAGACAAAAGATCGGACTCCTTAGAGTATGAGGTTCCAGTCTATCTTGAGATTCTAGTTATCTCAGTCGAAAATAAATGATGGAGATAGAGATATTGTTTAGATAAGATTTTAAAATAAGAGTTTAATTCAAATTATTAGTTTTTAGATTAGATTGAGTATATTGAAAAAGTTCTAGTTTATTAGAAATTCTTTTAATTTTAGATTAGTTGCTCTATGACTATATATAGATAGCTTATTCATTGTAATATGCACCTTTATATCAACAAAATTGATTTCCTCTTTACCCTTAATTCTTCTCTTTTTTGTTCCCCTTTCTTGTTTGTTCGCTAAGTATGCTTCTGCGCTATTGCTAAACAACCAGCTTGAAATGGACCCTGATTAGTGTGTGTTAATACCAGTGTTGCCTCTGCAGGACCTGATTGTACCAGACATTCTATAGATTTCATATGATTTGTAATGTAGTCCAACTAATGTCACAATGTGATATTTCGGGCCTGTTCTCATTTTGTTTTTTTTTTGTTCTTAATTAAAATGAGATGTTTCAAATGATCATCATCTTTTTCTTTATGTTCTTAATTACCATAGTCTTTTTCGATTCAGGCATCTGTGCAGATATTGCTGTGTCAAAGCATGAATACTGGTCGTCTTTCGCACCTCTTCCTTTCGAAATTGTTTTATCAGCTGGACAGAAGGCTAAGGAAGAATACAGGGAAAAAGGCTAGTAATATCTTGCTTTGATGCTAATTCCCAAACCTAAATGAAAATTATACTGATATCAATAGCTTTCCCATCACCATGGAACTTTGTTCTTATGCTCTTTCTAACATAGTCAACTTTTTCTTGATATAATTGCACCTTTATTAGATTTGATTGCATTCTGACATTCTGCAGGTAAGGAAAATCTGCAGAATGACAAATTTGTCCTGGATTTAAATGATCTCACTGGTGAAGGAAACATTGAGAGTATGCTAACAGTTGAATTGGGTTTAAAGGAACTTGCTTCATTGAAGGTTTCTCCTTTATTTTACTTGCACTTTGATTTATTTAACATAAGATATACTTGAGTTCGTTTGTACTTGTCCACGCCTTTTGCTTTCTTATGTTTTTTTATGTTATTTTATTTTGTAAAAATTCAATTCATCATATCGAGTCGCTTAGTGTAGCAATTTTACTTCTTTCTTTATAATTCATTATCATGCACTAGTTTGCATAGCTCTTCCTACCATCAGATGTCTTCATCCATATCTTCTTCAAAGAGGACTAGTAGAATAGCTACATTGTAAATCTTTGATGGTCCATTTAAAGGTTGAAGAATCCATTGTGCTTGCATTGGCTCAACAACGACGTCCAAACTCTACTCGGATATCCATATCAGGTTTGTCCTCAATTTGTTGCGAACATGATTTGTTTGATTGATTATGCCTCTCTAAAGGATAGATCATTGAATGGATTCTAACATACTTCAAAGCATCTCTATTTCCCTATGTGTGTTAGTCTGGATACTTTGTTTGGCCAGGGCAATAGTAAATTTGAATATAACATTGACAAAATGGACAAAACTAGTAATAGGTTAATGCTGCTCTTGATTGTGTAATGAATTTCCTTATTTTGGAGGTCAAGTTTTGTTTCATTACTTGCTTCTATCCATCTGCCTCTTTAATCTTCCTAACCAGCATTTTACAATTGCTCCATTTGCAGTTGTTCCATGGGTTTTCTATAAATATTCTATCTTGAAGAAATTTATATGTATTTTTTTTTTTCGTATTGAAATTTTGAATGAAGTGTAACTTGTCTTTGACATATTAAGCTAGTGATTTCCTCTTTAGTTTTTAGGTCGGGTTAAGTCCGAAGTTTTTGCTACGTAAAGTTTCACGAGTCTTTGTCGGATTTTCAGTTGACTTTGCCACGTGTATTACAGCTGCAAAACTTTCAACAACTCTATAATGGGGAGATAACCTTGTATTGCTGAAGTTGAAGTGCAGACAGGTACTGGATTGGTTGTTGCCACGAGCCATCTGGGAAGTTCCTGTCCAGGCCCGCCAACATGGGATCAGATGCTTAGCAAAGAACGTGTAGATCAAGTAAAGGAGGCTGTAGAATTTCTTGAGAAAAATAATAAGAATGTGATTTTTTGTGGTGATACGAACTGGGATGATAAGTTGGATGGTCAATTTCCTTTATCTGATGGATGGATTGATTCTTGGACAGAGCCAAGACCCGGAGAAGTTGAGTAAAATGCTGAGTCGAGCTGTAGGAAGACGGCCATGAGCGTTGAAGTCCATTGGATGATAGAAAATGAAGTTTTGTACCATAGCGAAGCGAAGAGAAGTAAATGAAACTGAATTATTGGTAGATAAAAGAAAAACATAATTTTGAGAATTTTATATTTTTTAAAATTATTTATCTATTTCTTTCGAATTTCGACAATTTTTAGTCAAACTCATTAGCCTTGTTTAACGTCTATGATTATTTCGATACTCTTTTTTTTTTTTTTTTTCTTTCTCGAACTCATTTTTAATTACACATTTTCATAATAAATATTTTGCACATAAATTCGAAACTTTTTCAATTTTTTAAATACACATTCTATGAAAATTAACTAGGGGTGGGCGCGGGTCGGGTCGGTTCGGTTCGGTTCGGTTTTTTCGGTTCCAGAAATTTTCGGGTATTTAATAAATGGAACCGTCGGTTCCAGATATAATTCTGGAACCGTTCGGGTTCGGGTTCGGTTCGGTTCGGTTCGGTTCCATTCGGTTTCTGTTCGGTTCCTACTATAATTAATTTTTTTAACATTTATAATAACACTATATAAATAAATTTAGAAAACTTTGTCAATGCGTCTTGAATAATTAATCCATAATATATTAGAAAGTTTTCACAAAATGCTAACACTTTAGTATTAGACAATATAGATCACAATTTTTTTTTGTTCCTTCCCTCAAACAGTTACTACTCCACTGCTTACCTACCAAAAGGTAACATATAAAAGCATCTAACTATGTTCTCCATTTTGAGAAGTGGTACCAAAATCATTCATATTTTCTGAAAACATTGTGAGAAGTGAGGCAATCCCAACGTGCTCAGTACTTTCACCGAGTGAATCTGCGTGTGAATATTGACCGGGTTCAATCTTAGCTTTTACAAATGAACGTAATATTTTAAAGTATTAAAAATACTTACCAACTATGTAATGTAATCATCGATTGATTGACTTGCCATGTACCATTAAAATGTTAACAATTTCTTGAGTACCATGTAAAGAAAAAGAATTCAGTAACTAGAGCTGGAAATCTCTGTGCAAAGCTCTTGGAAAGCTTAAAAAATTTGTCATTGTAAACACGATAAAAGAACGAAAGCACTGTTAGCATTAAGAGGGTAAAATCTCACGTCTCTTAAATATGAAAAGAATAATTACGAGAGTACTCCAACTTAGTGTGGGAACTAGAAGGAGGAGGACTTCTTCAAGTTGAGAGAAAATGACTCATGACTGGACGAGAAACATGTTGTGCTGTGGGAATGGACTGGAGAGAGAAGAGAAGAGAAGACCGAAAATTCTAGGGCTCTTTCCCTTTTATATTTAGTGGCTTTTTTTGCAATTTTTTTTTATGTTGGTCGGTTTTGAAAAAGAGAAGACCGAAAATTCTAGGGCTCTGTCCCTTTTATATTTAGTGGTTTTTTTTCAATTTTTTTATGTTGATCGGTTTGGGCTATATTCAATATACTTGAAACCCAAATGCTCAATTGTAAAAAAAAAATTCGGTTCTTCGGTTCTTGGTCTAGAACCGAGAACCGAACTAAACCCGTCGGTTCTCGATTCGGATACCTGTTCGGGTTTTTAATTTAAGAAAACCCGTTCGGTTTGGTTCGGTTCAGTTCGGTTCGGTTCCGGTTCGGTTCGGTTCGGACATTTTGCCCAGCCCTAGTCGTACACCTCCGTTGGAGTCGTTATTGCAGTCGTATCACCAAAAAAAGCCCAATTACAATTGAACCTTGAGTGATTCTCCTGCTTTAATGTCAATTCCAAAATCCCATATTGAATATTGTTGTATGAGAGAAGCAGGTAGGCTCATCAGATTTGTAAATTGGCTTGAGGTTTTGATTTGAAACTTTTAGAAGAATTATTGGTTACAGTTGTAGTATCTATGATCTGTTTTCCTGTGATTTAATCAACCCTTTGAAGAATTCAATTGGAGCGGTCTACTGTTACTTGTGTGCTCTTTCATCGTAGCTGTGCCAACTTGCAAATTATGAATTGGAAACTGTTTGGCTCTTGTGAGTCTCATTAGGTATCAATTTCTTTTGTGTTGCAAATTCTTGCTTTTATTTAGGTGTTTTGGCTTGTTTATATTAATATATAAAAAAAGTATTTATGCTTATATTATTTTCATATATTAAAAAAGGTAATGGCACTATCAAAGTTTAGGAGTTCAATTATTGAAAAATGAAAAAAAAAAACTTATTCAACTTTTGTTCTCTTTTAATGCAATCCTATCTTTATTTGAACAAACGGAGGATTTGCTCTCACAAGTGAACGAATCATCTACTATTTTCATGATCATACCTGTGTCTACCCTTATCACAGCATTGATTTTGATGAGCTATTAAAACATCCAGATATTGTTATACAATTAGCACTTGCTTCTTATCTTAGCGAAATATTCTCTATTATGGAACTCGATACTCTTTATGGTAATGACATAATGCTGGATATCTTTCCATTAATTATATGATCATTTGCATTTCTCACTGACAAATCCATCCTCTTGTTTGCTAAGGGAGTTAGTATACTTATGGCTAATGTGAAGTACCGTATCATCATGTTGAATTTAAACAGTGAGCATATGGTAATTGACATGTTTTAACATTTTCTTTTAGTCCTAAGAGAAACTCATCTAGGGAATATATTCACATCCATCGAGACAATTATGACCCTTATTGGACGAAAATGACATCTTCTTTCTGGACTTGATTACCTTTCTTTTGGATAGTGTGAAAAAAAAAAAAACCAAGAGGTATTTCATTTGCATAGAAGATGAGAGGTTTGAGCAGTGTCGTGTCTCCTATCGTGATTTCACATATAATCAATACACTTAGCCCCGTTTGGCACCTATTTTTTTCTCATTCTCATTTTTTTCTCTTTCTTCATTTCAACCACACATTCTATCAATAAAATAATATTACACATAAACCTAAAAATTCTCCTTTTTAACCACACAATCTTCCATCAATCACTATTCAAAAATACATTTTTCTACTAAAATGGGTGTCAACACCCCCTTAATACTCACACAATTGGGGAATTACATATACTATTGCTACCTAAGCCAAACAATGTCTACTCCTTTGTGTGCCTTTAAGAATGATCTTGTTGTGGTGTTACCTCAATTGATTAATACTCCCAGAGTTGCCATATTTTTATCCAAGGTAATTGTCCGCTTACATACTCTTCGTTACGATATTTGGATGTTGCCTACTAATTATCGATATATTGTATTAGCTTCTCATTTTGTTAATGTTCCTAAATTTCATACCAAGATAAAAATAAATTATTTTCAATCATGAAATTTTTGAGCTTACTTTTGATTCGCAATGTAAGCTCAAAGACTTTGATGGTGATTATTATGCTTTATTACGTGTTTTTTACTCGATTTTTTTAAACGTGTTAAGAAAAAGGTTTTGGATTATTTGTATAAAGAGAAAATATTTGATTCATCATCACATTTGAATGAACATAATTGTTTCCTTATTGGGATTCATTCGAACTTTCTATGTTGCAATCATTTATTTTTGTAGGCCCGTCTATAGTACTAGTCCCTGATTCTCCTCATTATGCACCGCCAATTGTTTTAGGATTCATTGCACTATAGTTATTGTTCAGTGTTTGCTATTGATACTTGGTTAAAAGGAGAGATCATCCCCTTGGTCAAATCATGTTTTTGGAGATGATTTGCAAATTCGGTTTTTGTTACATAATCAGTTTCGATATTTGATTAATAAGAAAGATCGTCCCCTTGGAATGAGTTAAGTCATATGTTGTCAACGGTTCAATATCGACACTTGGTCAAGACAAAAGATCGGACTCCTTAGAGTATGAGGTTCCAGTCTATCTTGAGATTCTAGTTATCTCAGTCGAAAATAAATGATGGAGATAGAGATATTGTTTAGATAAGATTTTAAAATAAGAGTTTAATTCAAATTATTAGTTTTTAGATTAGATTGAGTATATTGAAAAAGTTCTAGTTTATTAGAAATTCTTTTAATTTTAGATTAGTTGCTCTATATATAGATAGCTTATTCATTGTAATATGCACCTTTATATCAACAAAATTGATTTCCTCTTTACCCTTAATTCTTCTCTTTTTTGTTCCCCTTTCTTGTTTGTTCGCTAAGTATGCTTCTGCGCTATTGCTAAACAACCAGCTTGAAATGGACCCTGATTAGTGTGTGTTAATACCAGTGTTGCCTCTGCAGGACCTGATTGTACCAGACATTCTATAGATTTCATATGATTTGTAATGTAGTCCAACTAATGTCACAATGTGATATTTCGGGCCTGTTCTCATTTTGTTTTTTTTTTGTTCTTAATTAAAATGAGATGTTTCAAATGATCATCATCTTTTTCTTTATGTTCTTAATTACCATAGTCTTTTTCGATTCAGGCATCTGTGCAGATATTGCTGTGTCAAAGCATGAATACTGGTCGTCTTTCGCACCTCTTCCTTTCGAAATTGTTTTATCAGCTGGACAGAAGGCTAAGGAAGAATACAGGGAAAAAGGCTAGTAATATCTTGCTTTGATGCTAATTCCCAAACCTAAATGAAAATTATACTGATATCAATAGCTTTCCCATCACCATGGAACTTTGTTCTTATGCTCTTTCTAACATAGTCAACTTTTTCTTGATATAATTGCACCTTTATTAGATTTGATTGCATTCTGACATTCTGCAGGTAAGGAAAATCTGCAGAATGACAAATTTGTCCTGGATTTAAATGATCTCACTGGTGAAGGAAACATTGAGAGTATGCTAACAGTTGAATTGGGTTTAAAGGAACTTGCTTCATTGAAGGTTTCTCCTTTATTTTACTTGCACTTTGATTTATTTAACATAAGATATACTTGAGTTCGTTTGTACTTGTCCACGCCTTTTGCTTTCTTATGTTTTTTTATGTTATTTTATTTTGTAAAAATTCAATTCATCATATCGAGTCGCTTAGTGTAGCAATTTTCCTTCTTTCTTTATAATTCATTATCATGCACTAGTTTGCATAGCTCTTCCTACCATCAGATGTCTTCATCCATATCTTCTTCAAAGAGGACTAGTAGAATAGCTA
Organism: Fraxinus excelsior; assembly: GCA_019097785.1. Taxonomy (NCBI): domain Eukaryota; kingdom Viridiplantae; phylum Streptophyta; class Magnoliopsida; order Lamiales; family Oleaceae; genus Fraxinus; species Fraxinus excelsior. Next base: position 3,638,878 of record CM032632.1, read on the forward strand.
CATTGTAAATCTTTGATGGTCCATTTAAAGGTTGAAGAATCCATTGTGCTTGCATTGGCTCAACAACGACGTCCAAACTCTACTCGGATATCCATATCAGGTTTGTCCTCAATTTGTTGCGAACATGATTTGTTTGATTGATTATGCCTCTCTAAAGGATAGATCATTGAATGGATTCTAACATACTTCAAAGCATCTCTATTTCCCTATGTGTGTTAGTCTGGATACTTTGTTTGGCCAGGGCAATAGTAAATTTGAATATAACATTGACAAAATGGACAAAACTAGTAATAGGTTAATGCTGCTCTTGATTGTGTAATGAATTTCCTTATTTTGGAGGTCAAGTTTTGTTTCATTACTTGCTTCTATCCATCTGCCTCTTTAATCTTCCTAACCAGCATTTTACAATTGCTCCATTTGCAGTTGTTCCATGGGTTTTCTATAAATATTCTATCTTGAAGAAATTTATATGTATTTTTTTTTTTCATATTGAAATTTTGAATGAAGTGTAACTTGTCTTTGACATATTAAGCTAGTGATTTCCTCTTTAGTTTTTAGGTCGGGTTAAGTCCGAAGTTTTTGCTACGTAAAGTTTAATTGTTTTGTTAATTATTAGTTATATTACTTGCATATATGTGTTCATGTACTTATGTGCATTCCTTCTCATTTATGCTACTAGCATATGTTGGATGATACTATCATTGGAAACTTGAACTTATATTTATTTTCTTAACCTATTCTATTATGGCAGATCTCAAGTCCCCAAGTGATCCAAAGTATATGGAAGCATTTGGTGAGTCCTGTGTGGTATCTTATTCCACATTTTTTATAGTATCCAATATAAATGGGGTAAAGTTATCTGAAATTTTTCTATTTAATTGGATTTTGGGTTCAATTCCTTTATTTTCAGCAATTACAATGGAATGACAGTAATATGGTCTTCAGTAACCTGATTTCATATCAATATCATTTTTTTATACTGTGTTCACTAGTTGCATTTTGCTATTCTTGGATAAGCAAGTGGAACATCAATCACTTGGGCCAGATGTCATATCAGTATCATTTTTCATGCATGTTCACTAGTTGCATTTTTCTATTCTTGGATAAACAAGTTTACCTTCAATCACTTGGGATTGTTCATTATATCCTCGTTCCAATAGTCTGCATAATATCTTCTCTTCAATCTGAGCGATCATGTATTTCCTTGTGACTCCAATATTTATTCACTATTCTCCTTTTGCATCTCCTGTCATGAACCAGAAATGCTCAGTTGTCAGTGTAAGCTGATCTCTATGGTGTCAGAGAAACCATCTTAGATTTTTTAGATTTGCCTTTTCTTCCCTAGAAACGTTAAATTTCTTCATAATAATCTTACAATGGTGGTAATTAATGTCAAAAAGGTCGTTTCAGCTACAATTGAAGAGAAATTCCATTTCTTTTTGTTCATATTGTAATTATTAAAGCAGCAATATGTATAAGCTGGTTTTTCCTCAAATCGAGGCAATATTCGTGAACCAATTTCTTTTCTTGAACAAACCATTGCATGCTCCGAGAATACCTTGTTTGGTATCCAGTGGCTTCTTAAGCTATATCTTTTTTATCGAGCTATTTACAAGGAAAAAATGTTAACGCCATTTGGATTGCTTGAGGATTTTTCATAGCCCGTTGATGTCATTAGTTAGACATCTCAGAAAACAAATTTACATTTTGTTCATCTTTTTCCTCTTTTGGTTGCAGAATTGAGCCCAGAGGAGTCTGAGGATGTCCTTTTCAAGGAGGTCTGTCATTTCTCCCACAGTTTCGTTACTTTCAGGCCTCTTGATACATTGCCTTAGTACTCACTAGTAGATATCAATATATTTCATTAAAGTAGATATACTAAACTATAAAGTAAATAAAATATGGTTCTTTCTTCCGTTGAGTTGTTAATTATGAAACAACTATCTCGCATAGGCATGGCTTACTTATTTTTGGAGAAGAGCCAAAGCTCATGGTATAGAGGAGGACATAGCCAATAAGAGACTTCAATTTTGGATTAACCGTAGTGGGCAATCACCGACTTCACACGATGCTGTTGATGGTAATTTCTACTATACTCTAGACTGAGACATTAAATGTGTACGTGGCTTTTATTTTCCAGATATAGTTTTCCATAGAAACTTTATATTGCATCTGCTGTTTCATTATTGCAGGTCCCATTATTATGCTTTTCTTGTTCCGTGTAGAATTCCAAATATAATTTGTATATTCTTCAAATTGATCATGCTCAAATATGTTATTGCACTACATAGTCTACATTACAAAAATGTTCATGCAAATTTTGGAAATAGGGTGCTCTGAAAATTGTTTTTATCCACATGGTAGGCTAACTGATTTCAAATAGATTGCAATACATTGCAAAACCATAAATACTGAATTGTAAAAGAAAGACGTCTTTTCAAGTTTTCTATGCATCTAATATTGCTATGCCGTGGGGTTCAGCATTGCATTGTGAAATTTTCTATATCTACAACACGTTTTTGCAACAAAATTCTACAGAGGTCAGTGTTCTCGGAGAAATTACATTTTAGAACTTTTATTTAGAGCATAGGCTGCTTAACGGCTAAACTCTTATTAATACATGTGCTAAAGCTTCATAGCCTGGTGTACTTAATTCTATGCCGTGGAGATTAGTTCTTGAATTGAAAATCATGCTTTCATTTATCGGAATACACTGATAATGTATATGTGATCAGATTTGTTTGTTCCTATCCTAACGAGGTTGTAATTTTTGATGGTTGATTCATCTTACAGATTACTGGGAATTCAGTCGATATCATGCTGATGTAACACTTTGTTCTAGGGTCCATTTATTTGTTTATTATTTGTATACTAAAAATAATATTTTATCATCATATAGTTGAGCAAGGTTTGATGGAGCTAAGAAAACTGGGTATTGAACGGCGACTTTGGGAGGCATCACGCAAAGAAATCGACCAGGATCCTGCCCTTCTTGATGGTCAGATGTCTGCTGTGCAATCCAAACGATCTACTCACTAAATCGGAATTTGAAACGTTTGATGTTTAATAGTTAATATGCGCTACAGTAAAGGTTCCTTGGATTCATTGAAGCATCTACGTTTTTGTTGACAGCCTGATTGTAAGTAGGTTTATTATTCCACTTGCTATAGCACAGTGTGATATATAATGGTTTTTCTTCGTAGTTACGGATTATGCACTTTGTGATTTTATGGGCTGCCAGATAAAAATAAGATGGAATCAAATTTTGGTTACATTTAGGTTTTTGTTTAACATTTGGAGACTATTCCTGCTCTAAGAATAGAAGATTTTCGAACAAATTCATTTTGGTGTAGCATATAAAGTATGCCAACCACAAGGCATCTGAATTTGACAAAGCAGAATGAATGCAGCTTTGAATGGAGAAAGGTAAGATCCATGTATGACTGCTAGCCTGCTGGGATGTTGGTTTGTGCATCACTTCCGAGAATTGATTACGGTGAGTGCAAATGTTAATTATGTTCTTTGTTTAATGTCAAGTGCCTTCGCTCCACGTGTAAGGTCAAGCTCCAACTATGGTAGCTTTATTTTATCAAGTACATAAAAAGGTTTATGAAATGCACCTTTGTAATTTATCTCGGAGACAATAGTTACTAGCTCTGTAATTTTTCGAAGGCTAGTCTTAGTGATATTATACGGGAACTAAAATTGAGTTTTTCATCGTGATGCAATAAGTTGATTCATATGTTGGATGTGTTGATAGATTGAACACATATGCTATATTCAAAACTATCTTATATTAAGGACCTTTAGACTAATTTAGCACAGTTTGGGAATGATTTTACGTTGTAGGAAGATACGGATGTAAACTGGAATTTCTTGTGTGAAAATCTTATGTTGGAGGTCGGTTTGTTTGAATATGTGTTTGATAAGGGACATTGCACTGATCAAGACATAAAATTTTTAAAATTTGAAATTTCTATTCGAAACCTTTTTGACTTGGATTATTAAGTTTGCAAGGGTGTTTAAAACCTGGTGTCCTAAAGTCATGTAACTTATGAGGCATCGGTTTAAAGTTTGTTACATGAGTCATTTGGAAAGTTTAAGAGAGTGCAAAAAGAAAAAAATCAGAAAAAACAAGTGTATAAAAAAAATGGATAATTGCAGCAGTGGTGCCAAATCTTTTATTTAGTAGCAGGTTTTGTCCAAATCTTTTATTTGTGCCATCCACGGTACCAAACTTTTCATTTATGTCATTTACGGTACCAAATCTTTCAAAAATGCCGCAATTGAAGTACAAATGGATGGTTTTTGTTAGTTTGATCATTAGTTGACCAAATAACTGATTTTGACAATAATTTTGATTGATTTTAAAAAGTTAAAATTGTAATTTTATATTTTTTTAATAATAAAATAAGCAAAACTAAATAATTAGAATTAAAACCCATTCCACCCCACCCTATCATGAGGAAGACCCCAAAAACCAATAGGAATTTTGCCGAAAAGTCTGTTGTGCTCGAACCTTACAGCAACAAGCTTTGGCCGGAAAATAAATTTTCAATCATTAAAATCTCTTCAAGAACAACCTTTGAACACAGATTCTTCGACATTTCGCCTGAAAACCCTTTCGTTGAAACATCAATCCATCATAAATGCGAGTTTTTTATTTCCAACATTTGGGGTAATTTACCAGTTAATTGGTTCCGAGTGGTAATGCTTTCTAGTAATTCACCTTGGAATATGTTCTCATATGGGTTGAGTGACTGAGTGGCAACTGGGATTCCACCCACCAGATTAGTGAACTCGAATTTCACCCATTAACGCGTTGAGAGCCACATGCAAGTCGGTGAGCCTCCAGAGTTAACCTAGTGACTTTGGGATTCCACCCACCAGATTAGTCTGTGTCAACCAAAGTACCTCGAGATTCATGATATTTCCAAGCTCCTGCAGGATCCGACCTGGTGAAGACGTGTTGTACGAGAGATTCAACTGTTTTAGGGTCGAAAAGTTCCCCAAAACTGGTCGTGGAAGAGAAGGTGGGGTGGATGGAAAAGAAGAAGGTGAAATAAGTTTTTAATTTTAATTATTTAATTTTGGTTATTTTATTATTAAAAAATATAAATTACTATTTTAACCTTTTAAAATCAGTTAAAATTATTATCAAAGTCAATTAGTTAGACAACTAACGATCAAAGTAATAGAAACTATCCATTTGGACTTCAACTGCGACATTTTTTAAAGGTTTTGTATTGTGGGTGATATAAATGAAAGGTTTGGGCAACGTCTACTACTAAATGAAATGTTTGATATCGCTGCTGCAATTATTCAAAAAAAAAAAAAAAGGTATTAAATGCCTTGGTTAAGTTCTAAATACTTATTCGAGAAAAGTTGACTTTTGATGAAGGATAATTAGCCAATTGAGTTTTGGAGTTGAACCAATCAAAGAAATGAAGAATCCTTGTTTATTGATATGTTGACTTACACTTAGTAAAATCCATCTGAATTAAAGAGGGTGATGATAGTAAAATTTAACCTTAGATTACACACTAGGAAAATAATAAAAAAAGATCAAGTTTGGGGATGTGTAAATCATACGAGAGGTGAAATGATATATTTGACCATAGAAGGTCGGGAATTGAAGCAACTTATAAATTCATGATTGTCTAATTAGTTGTTCTCTCTCTCTCTCTCACTCTCTCTCTCTCTCACACACACACACACACACATCGATTTTGCATTGCAAGATTGGATATTGATCTTGTATTGTGACTTTGAAGCGGTTTGTAAATTTAATACTGTGATTTCAAATCGCAAGGTAAAAAACTAGATTGTCTAATCAAATATTTTGCATGCTTGCATGTTTGTTGTTATTTTTGTTATAGTTTTGTTTGAGGATAAACAAATATTTAAGTTTTGAGAGTATTTGATAAATGTATTTTATAAGTTTATTCGAGACCTAAAATATCGATGGCAATTCCTCTGACAAAATATATCATAAATTGCTATATAAGTTAAACTCAATGGTTAAACGAGAAATTGGAAGAAATAAAAGAAAATCAAGTAAAATGATAAAATCCAAAGTTTGAGTACCAAATTCTAAATATTCAATAGTTGATTCGGACCACAAGATGTTACTTTGAAAATTTTTAGGAGACAATTGGATGTAATTAGAACTAAAAAAGAATGAAATATTATCAAAATTAATTTTTAATCGTACAAGTTATTTTTCATATTTTTAGCTGAATATTGAGACCTATTTTTGGCACAGTAAACGTTCGAATTGGAAAAATTCTAATTCTAGAAAAGTTGTAGTCCTTTGAGCTAGTTTTTGAACGCATTTTGAATCGCCTCAATCAGATATCGGAAGATAAAGTTATAGTCAAAATAATGACTGTTTTCTAAAAACAAAAAATTCGCACGTTGGAACTCTTTTGGAAATCAATTTGGACATGATTTTTCACTAATTTTCTACTTCTACAAATACCTAACAGCAGAATATATATTTTATACTTCTCATATGCATATCATACTTCAATATTCATCAATTATTATTGTCAAATGAAAAAAATCCATAGTTTTTTTTTTTAGAGGATTGAAGGGGATTTGCAAGAATTCAATCAAGTGGTGACTCAAACTTGATTTTTTTTTTTTTTTTTTGGCAAAGAAGAGAAGGTGCAAGTGGAGATTCATCAAGAAACCATTGAAAAGATTCAAGATTTCAATATTCATCTTCATCTTTTCAATTTATAAAAATTCGGGTTATGTCTTCTCACTTAAATATGATTTTTTGTAATTTCGATATATTATGCTAGTTTTATACATTGTTCGGATGAGCTAAACCATTGTTTTAAATTTTTAATATTAATTAATTATTTTGACGATTAGTATGTTTATTTTCTTTGATATTTATTATTGTTTTCACCGACTTTTCAATTAATTAGCTATTAATTGAGATGATTTATTGGAATCTATTATTTTCGAGAGAGATAATATGTTTTTAGCTAAAAATAATAAACATTGTAAAGTTCGATAGATGATAAAGATATACATCTATACTTTACATGGTTTTCATAGGTGTTCTAGATCGTTTAATGCTAGGGGTGGGCAAAAACCCGCACAACCCGATCAACCCGCCCGACCCGACCCGACCCGACCGGGTTGGGTCGGTTTTTGCCATTTTTTTCTTGGGTTGGTTTGGTTTGCAAGGTTAAGTTGGTCGGGTTGGATCGGGTTGTGGGTTAACCCATCCAACCCGACAAAAACACCTTACTCGACCCGCTAATTAAAAAATTAAAATTTTTTGCCAAACTAAAACAAAATAAAAGTGAGAGACCCGGTCAAAAAAAAAAGTGAAAGACGAAAAAAAAAACTCTAACATATCTTCCATCATCTCTCTCACGCGGCGGACATCGTCTCACCAAATCATTAACATTGGTTGTGATTTTGGATGAGATCTCTCTTCCAATACATCTCTCTTTAACGCAATATATTAATGTTGCTTTAAATTTAGTACTTTGGTGACTTTAATGTTTGTTGATAGGTCGTCTCAACTCTCAACCTACCCCGATCAACCCAACCTAACCCGATCGACATTTGATTGAGTTTGATTGGGTTTCAATTTATATATGGGTTGGGTTGGGTTGCGTTTAATTTATGTCAAACCCACCATGTTGGGCTGGGTATGGGTTGGGGAAAAAATCGATCCAACCCAATCCACGCCCATCCCTATTTAATGCATTTATGATGTTTGCATTTTTCATCGAGAAATATGAGGGTCATATGAGGGGAATAAATTTGATAATCATCGAGAGAAGTTTTCAATTAAACTAAGAACACTGACCAACAAGAATGATTACAAATTATCGCTTTAATTTGTTGTGCTAAAAATGGATTAAGGATTTGACATCTTAGCAATACTTTCACATATTTGAAATCAAACCCATTAAACTGCTTTCTAATTTATTCGATAATTTAAATATTAGTATAGAAAACTTAAAAGATATTTGCTATTCGATTAAGGTTGCTATTAATTTGAACTTGATCGAATACTTAGTTCTCGTGAGTTCAACACTCTATACACTACTATATTACTTATTCACGATCTAGTTCATTTGTGGAAAATCAAACAATCAAACATTTCTCAATGTTCTAAAAGGTAGTGCAACAAAGCGTTTTGCCTAACAGTAAATGCGAATTAAGCGGGCAACTTAGCAGTTGATCGCTTAATGCACGTTTAGGCATTCCTAGACGTGCTTTATTATTATTATTATTATTTCTTTTTTTAAAACCTTTCTTTTGACTTTAATTTATTAACTTTTGATTTTTTTTCCTTTATTTGAAAGACTTATTTGACTTTAGTTTTAAATTTTTAAATGACATTATATGTACAAAATTCAAAAACGTGTTTATCCGACAAAGATTTAGGTAAGATTTAAATAACGGTACAATCTATACTATGTGATGATGCCATTCCAGTAATCTCGAGCACGAGGACCTCCTTTCGTCTTCCCTCGCGATTATGGTGCCCGAGTCATCGGGCACGAGTAGTCCTCGGGCTAACTCGAAGATGCTCGAGGACTACCTTCAAGACTTCTCCCAGAAAACACATCGAGAGTCCTCGGGATGTTTGAGCTCGGGATAAGCACTATGCCAACATCAAACGACCCGCGATCACATTCCGCTGGTCCCCATCTCGAAGGTCTCCTAACTCTATCCAACTACCACTTTTCAACAGTTCCAGTTCAACAAGGAGTCTACTCCTAAAGGATGAGAACAAGTCATATATCCTTATCCCAACAAACAATACCTAAAAACAAGGTGAGGAGTCCTACCAAAACTCCACTACCACCCCCTATAAATATGTCACTATCATTAACCACTAAGGTACGTTTTCTTTTACATATACTTTCAGCATATATTTACCCTCTATATTCTCTCTCTGACTTAAGCATCGGAGGGGCGACGAGGCCAACCCTCGACGCCTTTGTTTCAGGTATCGGAAGCTCCTGTTCATACACATTCTCGGTCGTCAGGCTCGGGAAACCAACAGGTACGATTTTTGGCAGCATCATTTGGCGCCGTCTGTGGGAAACGCTACCAAAAGTCATGGTAAACACACGTTCAGGTCTTCCTCTCGGAAGCTCAACCGCTCCAAACCAACCACCCGCGGCAGATCCTCAAGTTCATCAGGAAGGAGCGCCGGAGGGGTCAAATCCCCCACCCGCAATGGTTACCGCTGGAGCATTCGAGGAGCTACGTCAACAAGTTGCGGCCTTGACCCAGCTACTCAGCCAAGGAAACATTCCCCAAGCTTCAGCACCAGCACACACGCAAATACCGGCTTCGGAAGGAGGTGTCGTGGCTGATGCTCGAGCTCGGGATATCCGTGATGCCCACGACAATGGTGGCTCCGGGGCCTCGGGCATACCCCCATGTGCCTCGGCCTCGAGGTTAGTTACCATGGACTCGGGCGAGCTCGCGCGGATCATACAAGATGGAATTACGGCAGGACTACAACAGAATGCCAAGGGAATGACGAGGTTCACCCCAAACACTCCGTTCACACCCGAGGTTCTTTCATATCCGCTCCCGGACAGATTCAAGTTCCCCCGCATGAAGGAGTACGATGGAACGACCGACCCCATCAACCATCTGAATGTCTATACAGACGTCATGAACTTACAGGTTGCACCAGATCAAGTGATGTGCAAAGCCTTTCCTCAAACATTGACCAACGCTGCTAGGGATTGGTTCGCTACGCTGGAGCCCAATTCCGTATCATCATTCTCTGGCCTTGCCGAAAAGTTCTCCGCCTTCTTCGCCAGCAGCAAGCGCGTCCGGAAGACAGCGGCTACCCTCATGCAGCTCCGCCAGGGACCTAACGAGACCTTGCGTAATTTCATGACGAAATTCAACAAGGAAAGATTACAGATACCCGACCTCCACATCACGGCGGCGGTTTCGGCTCTAACATATGCGGTAAGGTGTGAGGCTTTTAGGATGTCTTTGTCTAAAACACCCCCGAAGTCAGTAACGGAGCTCCTAACCCGAGGAGAAAAGTACATCAACATGGAGGAGGCAATGAGGGCCACCCCTATCTCTGAGAAATCCCAATATAAGAGGTTGCATGAGCCAATTGCTCGACAAGATCATGCTCGGGGTAAACAGAGGCATGAAGGATCGCCTAGGCCGTTCACCCGTCTGAACACTCCTCAGTCCAACATCCTGATGGAAATCCGAGACATGAAAGATCTTAAATGGCCTCCCAGGCTGCGAACTCCCCCGGAGACAAGAGACAAGAGTAAGTACTGTGACTTTCACAGGGATCATGGGCACACTACGGATGAATGCATAATGTTGCAACGGGAAATCGAGGCATTGATCAAAAGGGGATTTTTGAGGACATACGTCGGGAACGACAAACGTCCAAGGAGTGATCACAGCAAGGGCAGGGCATCGGGCCCAGAAGGAGGTAACAAACCCACTGCTGGTACGATCAACATCATAGTTGGAGGAATAGCTTCGGGGGGAGATTCGAACAATAGGAGGAAACAGTATGCTAGACATCATGGATTGGCCAAGGAAACCACCCTTTCCAACATTGAAGACATCACTTTCGGAGCAGAGGACATGGAGGGCATTACATTCCCTCATGACGATGCTTTGGTCATATCCGCCATAATATCCAATTTTGAAGTCAAGAGGATACTCATAGACAATGGGAGTGCCGCCAATGTATTGTCCCGAGAAGCCTTCGAGAAGATGGGAATTTCTGCCAACCAGCTCAAGATGGTCAAGACCCCGCTCCAAGGGTTTGGGGGTGGAACAATCATTCCAGAAGGGATTGTTGACCTTCCGCTAACTTTGGGCATGGGCCAGAAGCAAGTAACGGAGATGACGTCCTTCCATGTAGCACGAACCTCCGTACCATACAACGCTATTTTGGGAAGACCATTACTCAACAGGATCAGGGCCATTGTATCCACTTTCCACCTTGCTATGAAATTCCCAACGAATCATGGCATAGGGGTTGTACGTGGTGATCAAACAGCAGCCAGGAAGTGTTACATCTCGAGCATTCAGGGGTTGAGCACAGACGTCATGCAACTGACAACCCCTGAGCTCGAGCTCGAGCATCATGGTAGACTTTCCGCGGTAGAAGATCTGGTAGAGGTCGAGCTCGAGCATGGTAAAACGGTCACCATTGGTCGGGATATTGATGCCGCTCTCAGGGATGAACTCATCAGGTGCTTGACCCGCAACATTGATGTATTCGCTTGGAAGGTGGAAGACATGCCAGGGATAGACCCCGAAGTTGTGGTCCATAGACTCAACGTGAAGCCTGGCGCAAAGCCGGTCAAGCAGAGGAAGAGACAATTTGCGCCAGAGAGACGGGAAGTGATACGTGAGGAGATTAACAAACTCGCCAATGCTCAATTCATTAGGGAGGTCCAATATCCGGACTGGCTTGCCAACGTCGTCCTTGTCAAGAAGGCTAATGGTAAATGGAGAGTATGTATTGATTTCACAGATCTCAACAAGGCGTGCCCAAAAGACAGTTATCCTCTACCTCTGATCGACAATTTGGTGGACAGCACCTCAGGTTATAAGTTGTATAGCTTTCTTGATGCTTTCTCAGGATACCACCAGATCCTCATGGCTGAGGAAGATCAAGAGAAGACGTCATTCATAACCGACTCTGACATCTACTGTTATAAGGTCATGCCATTCGGTTTGAAGAATGCAGGGGCGACATACCAGAGGCTCATCAACAAAGTCTTTGCTGGTCTAATCGGGAAGAACATTGAGGCTTATGTTGATGATATGGTGGTCAAGAGTAAGCAAGAGAATGAACATATTTCCGACCTAGAAGAAGTATTCTCGACTCTCCGAAAATACCAGATGAAGTTAAACCCAACCAAGTGCGCCTTTGGAGTGGCATCAGGGAAGTTCCTGGGCTTCATGATCACTCACAGGGGAATTGAGGCCAATCCGGACAAGATACGAGCTTTAATGTCCATGGAGCCACCCGGGAATAGGAAGGAGGTCCAGAAATTGACAGGTCGGGTTGCAGCGTTGAATAGGTTCATGTCTAGGGCAGCGGACAGGTGCTTTCCTTTCTTCAAAGCATTAAGAGGAAATCAGAGTTTCAATTGGAATGAGGACTGCAAGAGAGCTTTCCAGGAACTCAAACAGGCGTTGGCCACCCCCCCGGTGCTCACGAAACCTGAACCTGGGGATACGTTATACTTATACATGGCCGTATCCCAGAATGCAGTCAGTGGGGTGCTGGTGAAAGAGGTGAAGAGGGCTCAACAACCCATCTACTATGTAAGCAAAGTATTGTTGGACGCAGAGACAAGGTACACACTAGCTGAACAGCTAGCCCTGGCCCTGATTGTAGCAGCCCGAAAGCTACGTCAATATTTTCAGGCGCATCCCATTATTGTGCTCACAGATCAACCACTCAAACAAATACTCCAAAAGCCGGACGTCTCAGGGAGATTGCTGAAATGGGCAATAGAGCTCAGTGAATTTGACATAGAGTTCAAGCCCCGGCCCTCCATCAAAGGACAAGTCCTAGCAGATTTCATCGCCGAGCTCACTCCAAGGCCTCGGGGGCCAGAGGATGACCCGACCACAACCAGAGACGTGTGGGAAATATTTGTTGATGGAGCATCTAACTCCTCGGGCTCGGGTGCGGGTGTCATCCTCAACAGCCCGGACAAGTTAACCGAAATTCAATGTGCTCTGAGGTTCGAATTTGAGGCTACCAACAATGAAGCGGAATACGAGGCCGTGGTCATTGCTCTTGAACTTGCGAGCAACTTAGGAATCGAGCATGTCAAGCTGTTTAGCGATTCACAACTCGTGGTAGGACAGATCGAAGGAACATTCGAAAGGAAGGATGAGAAGATGAGCATGTACTGTTTAAGGGTACATGATCTACAGAGAAGATTTAAGGGTTGTCATATTTTGAAGATTGCCCGGGCCGACAACGGAAAGGCAGATGCGTTGTCAAGACTTGTGTTCATGGGAGTAGATGGTCTTGACAGAACAGTCCACATCAGAACAGTGACGGAACCCAGCATCAACCAAGAACTAGCAGTCATGGACATTGATAATGAGCCCTCATGGATGGATCCCATAGTTGACTTTATTACTACCGGGAACCTCCCCGACGACCCTAAAGAAGCCAGGAGCATCCGATCCAGGGCACCAAGGTACTGCATAATCCAGGGAGTCCTCTTTCGCAGAAGTTTTACGCTTCCCTACCTCAGGTGCCTCAAGCCATCCGAGTCTGCACATGCTCTAGCAGAAGTCCACGAAGGAATGTGCGGAAATCATCAGGGAGCTAGAGCTCTAGCCTTCAAACTCGTAAGGTATGGATACTACTGGCCGGCCATGAAGAAGGACGCCTCAGAGTATGTCAGAAAGTGTGATAAGTGTCAGAGGTTTGGAAACATCATCCATGCCCCCGCGGAAGAGCTCACGCCCATACACTGTTCGACCCCTTTCGAACAATGGGGAGTAGACATCCTCGGGCCCTTCCCTATGGCCAGAGGACAGCTGAAATTCGTGGCCGTAGCTGTGGAGTACTTCACAAAGTGGGCGGAAGCAGAGCCCCTGGCAACTATTTCAGAACCCAAGCTAAGAGCATTCATCTGGAAGTCCGTCATATGTAGATTCGGGATACCCAAAGTGCTCATAACCGATAATGGAAGACAATTTGATAATGCACACTTCAAGAATTTCTGCTCCAACCTTGGGATAAATCATCGTCTAACATCTGTCACACACCCTCAGAGCAATGGCTTGGCCGAAGTCACGAACAGGATTATTTTGCAAGACCTCCGTACAAGGATTGAAGGGGCCCATGGCAACTGGCCCGACGAGTTACCCTCTATACTATGGACTTACAGGACTTCGCACAAGACGACCACTGGAGAAACCCCGTTCATGCTAGCCTTTGGGATGGAGGCTACTTTACCCATCGAAGTTAGCCTACCATCACTGAGGCGGATGGGGCATGAGGCCGGGGATCATACCACTGAACACCTGGACCTCTTGGAAGAAGTACGAGAACAAGCCGCACTACGAGTGGCCTCCTACCAAAATAGAACGGCCAAGTACTTCAACAGCAAAGTCAGACCCCGAAGATTCAGGACTGGAAACCTTGTGCTCAGAAAGGCCGGAGCCGCTGGCCATGCCCCCGGCAAGCTCGGGCCAACCTGGGAAGGGCCGTATGAAGTCATTCGACAAGTTCAGGGTGGAGCATACAGCTTGAGAGATATGTCGGGAAGACCACTCCCGAGACCCTGGAATGCTGACAACCTCAAGGTCTATCACAAGTAAAAGTCATGACCTTACCTATTTTATCATTGATATTTTACTTTTAATTGTTGGCTTGCACGCCCTACGCACTTCCCCTTAATTCGCTTAGTTTGATTTTTTTTTTTTTTTTTTTTCATCGGGCTCATACGCCCCTACGTTGTTACTTTCAATAATTCATTAAGGCCTAGGGGCCCTTTCCTGTTCTAGAACATGAGCAAAGTTTATGTCAAGTAGTTAACTATGGCAAATGCCCCAACAGAAATTCTTTCATCCAAAGCCCTGCCCCGCGCAGGCACTCTGGGACATGCTACGGGCATGATCTCACCAAAAGCCCTGCCCCGCGCAGGCACTCTCGAGACACGCTACGGGCATGATCTCACCAAAAGCCCTGCCCCGCGCAGGCACTCTCGAGACATGCTACGGGCATGATCTCACCAAAAGCCCTGCCCCGCGCAGGCACTCTCGAGACATGCTACGGGCATGATCTCACCAAAAACCCTGCCCCGCGCAGGCACTCTCGAGACATGCTACGGGCATGATCTCACCAAAAGCCCTGCCCCGCGCAGGCACTCTCGAGACATGCTACGGGCACGCTCTCCACAAAGTCCCGCAACTAACGGGCCCCCACGACATAATACGAGCAATAACCTCAAACAAGTTGTGGGCATACCTCGAGACATGCTATGGGCATACTCTCCAAAAAGTCCCGCAACTAGAGGGCCCAAAAATAAAAAAAAATATATAAATACCTCGAGCTCGACCATCCCAAAATAAGGCTGACAGAAAATCGTCGAATGGTCCTCGAGCTCGAGACTGTATCCCAGAATCCGAATGGCCGAGCTCGATCTTTGGGATCACTTGATTTAGTGAGCTATCATCGGGCTCATGACTTAATCATCACGTGAGCCATCATCGAGTTCAGGATCAAAACTGATGTCCTCGAGCTCAGTATTTAATTGTTTAAACAAGCTATCGAGCTCGCAACCCAACTATTAAATAAGATATCGTCGAGCCATTACATGAGCCATCGTCTAGCTTAATCACATGTGCTATCTTCAGGCTCGAGTTTACTTTCGTTATATCGTCTGCCGTCGGGATAAACACATGCAGTTCAAAACAAGCGTTAACTAACATGGCATCCTCGAGATCAGGTTTCGTTTTGTTAAAGCAGCCGTCCTCGGGATCCTAACTTAGTCACTGTTTGAGCTAACCTCGAGCTCAGGCTCGATTTTGTTAGAATGGTATCCTCGAGATCAGGTTTCATTTTATTAAAAAGCCTTAGTCCTCGAGCTCAGGTTTCATTTGGTTAAATCATTAGTCTCGACTTGGTTAAAATGAGTCCTCGAGATCAGTTTTCATTTTGTTAAAGCAGCCGTCCTCGGGATCCTAACTTAGTCACTGATTGAGCTAACCTCGAGCTCAGGCTCGATTTTGTTAGAATGGTATCCTCGAGATCAGGTTTCATTTTATTAAAAAGCCTTAGTCCTCGAGCTCAGGTTTCATTTGGTTAAATCATTAGTCTCGACTTGGTTAAAATGAGTCCTCGAGATCAGTTTTCATTTTGTTAAAGCATCCATCCTCGGGATCCTAACTTGGTTACTAATCAAGCTGTTCTCGGGCTCCATTTCAGTTTTATTAAATAACTATCCTCGATCTTTATACGTGATTTCATTGAGCAGTCGTCGATACAGGCCAGTTTGTTTACTCGTCGAGACTATGTTATCATCGATCATAAGCATAAGTAATCGAGAGAACAAATCAAAAAGGAAACGACGATCTTTCTACTTGGCAAAAGACAAGGTACGATTACATGCTCGGGCAAAGAGCCCCGACAAAAGAAGTTCAAAAAAAAAAAAATACATATGATATTACTCAAGATCGTCGACCTCGACGTCGTCATCCTCATCCTCGTTCACTGCTTCCTCCGCTTCAGATAGCTCGAGCGCATCAGCGATATCGGGCACTGTCTTCAGCTCGTCAACTTGAACGTCGGGATACTTCGAGCGTAGAAATGCTCGGGCCTCTTTGAACGCATGGATGTAAGCCCCAGATGCATAGTCAGCTTTCAACTGATCACACTCCTCGGACCCCTTGAACTCTTCCCATAGTCGAGCGCGTGCCCCAGACAGCTCAGACTCATGCTCCTTGCATTTACGCTCGAGCTCAACCTTGAGCTCCTCAGCCTCGTCCTTCGCGGCACCAGCCTTTTCTCGAGCCGCTTGAAGCTCGTTCCTGGCGTCATCGCGCTCTTTCACGACGACCTCGTGCTCGGCCCTAAGACTGGCCAGTTTTTGGTCCCTGAGCTCGACCGCCTCGACAAGCCCGGACATTTTGTGGGACTCATCCATCCCCTGTAGGGAGAGTCCTCGGGCAACGCTAAGAGTCTGCAGGAATGATCATTCAGCGTTAGACATCGAGCAATATACTTGTTTAAAAACAAACATCAGGTCGAGACTTTACCTTCAACGTCAGGAACTCGAGGGCCTTCATCCCCTCGTCAAAACCGACGTCACCTCTATACTTGGCCACGATGCTCGGGACCAGGTGACACCTCTCGTAATCCTCGATGACCGAGGCCACCGAAGGAATGCAGTCGTCCTCGAGGTCCACGACCTCTGGTGTCCGCCTCGGAGGTAGTTCCCTAGGCGATGATGGAGGTGCCCTGACCTGCCTAGGGCTTGGCGCAGTTGGCCGGGCCTGAGAAGTTTCTCCCGGCCCTCGGGGGAGGTTTTCGGGCCTCGAGATCCTTGCCCTCTTCTTACCCTTGGTCGAGGGGGTGACCTTGGGCTGAGGCTCCTTGGCCTTGGCCTTGACAAACTTACGGAGGGCCGAAGGATCAAAAGACATTCCTGCAAGAAAATCGCAAGTAAATATATCGAGCATATCATTACAAACATAGAACGAGGATATAAAAGGATGGAGCCCTACCCTGGACACCTCTAACATCGGCAAGGTCTAACACCTCATCCCCGAGGATGTCCTTCATGTCCGGCACTAGGGGATCGAGTTCCTCGAGCATTGTCCTATCCCGGTCTAGAGACTCAAAGTAGGCCTGACCCTCACAAAACTTAGAGGCGTCGGGGATACCCCACCCCGACCAAAAGGGGAGGTCTGTGCCTCGAACATCTACATAGAACCACCTATCTTTCCATCCCTTTAGCAAGCTTGGCATGCTCGGTACCCTAAACCCACCTCGAGTGGACAGATAAGCAAAACAAGTATACTGAGGGAGCTGCTTGAGCTCGAACACCATGCGACAAAGGTCGACATAGGGCTCGATCCCAAGATACCTACAGGCAATAAAGAAGTAGACGAGCATCCTCCACCCATTGGGCACTAGTTGCCCCGGGCACATCGAATGCTCGACCAGAAGACCCAAGAAGAAAGGATGCAGGGGCCACCTGAACCCAGCTTTCAAAGTATCCCTAAAAATCACCAACTCTCCATCCCGAGCCCTTACCATCCTATCCTCGGGATCAGGCAACCTAATATCGCTGTTCGGCATCAACCCATACTCCCGGGCAGCTGCCAAAGCTAGGTGTTCTTTAAACCTGCAGGGCTCGTCGGGATATTTGAACTCGACGTCGCCCTGGTGCCTAGGTCGAGCATCTAGGGGGACAGCCATGGGGATAAGGGACGTTCCTATATCCTCACTACCACTCGAACTCGTAGACTCCCGACCTCCCTCACTACCCGACATCTCACAATAAAAAAATCTAAAATAACTTAAAGCCTCGAGGTCTTACCTTAAAGACTAGAGAACCAAGGGGATTCCTAAGGAGATTGCTCGAGCACGATCTTGCAGAGGAGTTTTTACAGCAGGTGAAAAGTGAAAAATGAAAAGTGAATGGACTATTTATAGGGGTAGAATGGGAAGACCAAGGGTCACCGCTTGGGCCGTCGGATTCGGCCACGTGTCCAACATCCGACGGCCCACACTCACCGCCACAATTTTACCCCCGATCTCTCAAACCCCTGGTTCGGTCGCCATTCCTACCGAGCCCGACAGAGGACTTTAGTATCTTCACGACGACTCCCGACGACTCGTTATCCCGGGTTTAACTTGCATCCCCACCTAAATCTCGACCTCTAGGAGTGGATGCACGGGGGCCAGTGATGATGCCATTCCAGTAATCTCGAGCACGAGGACCTCCTTTCGTCTTCCCTCGCGATTATGGTGCCCGAGTCATCGGGCACGAGTAGTCCTCGGGCTAACTCGAAGATGCTCGAGGACTACCTTCAAGACTTCTCCCAGAAAACACATCGAGAGTCCTCGGGATGTTTGAGCTCGGGATAAGCACTATGCCAACATCAAACGACCCGCGATCACATTCCGCTGGTCCCCATCTCGAAGGTCTCCTAACTCTATCCAACTACCACTTTTCAACAGTTCCAGTTCAACAAGGAGTCTACTCCTAAAGGATGAGAACAAGTCATATATCCTTATCCCAACAAACAATACCTAAAAACAAGGTGAGGAGTCCTACCAAAACTCCACTACCACCCCCTATAAATATGTCACTATCATTAACCACTAAGGTACGTTTTCTTTTACATATACTTTCAACATATATTTACCCTCTATATTCTCTCTCTGACTTAAGCATCGGAGGGGCGACGAGGCCAACCCTCGACGCCTTTGTTTCAGGTATCGGAAGCTCCTGTTCATACACATTCTCGGTCGTCAGGCTCGGGAAACCAACAGGTACGATTTTTGGCAGTATCACTATGTAATTATGATTTTGAGATTTATCATTTTGCGAAAAATTTCGAAAGTATATATGAAGTTCCTATAAAATATGTTAAAGTGAAATTTGTCTAGTTGAAAGTTAAAACTATGAAAAATAGTCTAATTTTTGCATTTAAAAAACTTGCAAAATTGTATAATTGATTAATTGTAGAAATTATTAATTCAATATATTATTTTAATTAATGAATTAAGTATTTAATAATAAAAATAAGTAACTATTTTTATGTCTAGGTCTCGTTTAGACTTGTAAGTCTTGAAGCTTGATCTTTATATTTAGCCCCTGTTTGTCATTTATTTTCTCAAGCATTGTTTGCTATAGTAAACAATCTCCACCACATATTCACTCAATAAAATATTCTACAAATAAATCAATAAAATTACTTTACTTTTCAATCATACATTTTTCAAAAAAATACTATTCAAAACTCCATTTCTTCTCCCAAAATGGGAGATAAACATGTCCTTAAAACGTTTTTTAGAACATTGGCATTTCTTAGAAATCCTGCTAAAATATGCTAACAAAAAAAAAATGTTTTTCTATTAATTAGCATTATTATATTTAATGTTTTGAATTTTATGTTGTGGCTCCGCCCCCAAAGCAAAGAAATTTTTGTCATTTATCTTGTAATATTGCAGTTGGGAACGAAGAATTTTCAAGTAATTTTAGGTGGTGTAGAGTCTAATCACGGGGACCTATGTCTTATTATAGCGTGCGCTGCAGGTATTTTTTTTTTTCTATACCTAGATTAGATATTAGCCGGCCCCTGTACTCATTGCTATAGGGCCGCCCAAATTGCCAACACAATAATGGCTGACAAAGGAGGATAAACAATACTATTAATAATGCTATTCTTGGAGAACAGACAAGCATAGGGAAAGAAGATAGTTAAATAATACAAAAGGGTAATTTCATTTTCACCCAGCATCCCACTTTCTGTGGAATTCACAATACATTTTTTATTTTTTATTTTCATGAACAACAATTTTTTGCGTCTGGCTTCGGTCATTGCCTACGTGACGACCAGTAATGAACCAACTTAAACATACACTCCACTTTAGTATCCTATCTGGTTAGTTAAGACCATCAAACATATCATCTCTGTTGAGGTGTGATATAAAGATTGACCCTCCACGGACCGAGACGAGGTGCTACGACCTGCTACAGTGCAATTCCAAATCGATTAGCCTCTAAACATACGAAGGCATTTTTTTTGCTTCACCTCCTACAAAGATATATTTCGTACAAGATCTTATGTCATTGATTGATGTGATTACTATACAGAAGTTTCCCCTCAATCAACTTGCCGTTCCACTTTTCAAACATCAGACCTAGGCTGTAGGATGACCATTTTTTAGTATCATTAAATGTCCCTAAACCTAAGATTGCATAAGTGACACATGAAGAGACTCCTCGACTTTGAATAGGAGGTCACGTGTCTTCCATCCTATGACAACCAATTTACCTTTTCTACTATAAAAGCTCGCACTGAATGTCATTTGCAAATAATACAATTTTACACTCGTAATAGTATTATTGTTTGTTCACGAAATTATCTTTCGAATTAAAATCACCGCTAATGTACGGTTCTTTAACAAGTGATAAAGTGGATTTGAGTCCAAATATCGTCCCACAGATATTGATTTAGTTTAATTTTAACTATCACGACTTTAACCGAAACACAAATTATATAGCATGTTTGTTTGTGATAAAATTATGACTAAAATAATTTATTTATGCAATTATGAATAAATTAACTAAACTAAATGCAAATTGATGCGTTTAATAAAGGACAAATATACTAGGATCCCGAATTCTCATGCAATAATAATTTTGACAATACGATTGAATTTTGACGAATCAATGTTTCTATTTTACTTAATAATCTTTCTCGATTAATGTTAAACATACTCTTATATATGACTCGACTATATTTCTATAGTAGATGCGAACATACAAGAATGCATAAATTTTTATGAACACTTAAAGATTCACATAGAGTATAACGATATATTTCTATTTTCTATCAGACCTTATGACAATTTATATCATGTCGAACATATTTTCCTTCTTTCGAATGCATAAAATAGGTCACTACATTCACACAACTACTGTGCATAATAATTTTGGAGAAAGAAAATTATATAACTCATTCAATATCTAATAACGTGTTTTCAATGTTAAGTATGTAAAACTAAAGATTAAAAATTCATAATACATGGTTCATTGTTCTCCTAATATAAATAAATCTAGTCTAACATGTTATGAAGAAGAAAACAAAAGAAATACTGAAGAATCGACATTACTCAAATAAATTTTGAATTGAATCTTCTAATCTTAGAATCGATCTTCGTGTTTCTTACCTTCTCCTATGCTTCAAAATCTCTTAGAATGTGTTGTAATGCGTGGTGACAACTTCTGGACGGCCTTATGTCTTTAGAAGACATCACAAGATTTGTTTCCATAAAAGTTGGAATCATATAAGGAAATTAGAATTTTTCTTTCGAAAATACACTGCATTTTCATGTTGTAGCATAGTTCAACCAAATTCAACTCTGGAAGGCCCTGCATCACACCATGCGTCCGCATGGCTAAAACAACAATGTTATAGCATAGTTCAAGTAGAATTTCATTCTTTGCGTTTTGGTCTCTGAACTCCGTTTTCTCGTTTCTCGATCTCTTTTCTTACTTTTTCTTCTTTTAGTACTTCATGTCTTCATTAAATTGGTCTTAGACTCTTTCACATCTTCGTTTCTTCTTTCGCGTTGTCTTTTGACTATTTGTACTTTAGTCCCTGAACTTTGTTTTCTTCAATTTTAGTCATTTTCACTTGTTTTTCCTAAATTCCACCATGTCCATCAATGTTATTCTATAAAACATAATTTATATAGAATTAAACCATATTCCAATATATTTGCCAACAACAATTCATGTTTTGTGGCCTAAATAAGTGTGTAAAATGTACTTATCAAATATTCTTAAGCTCCGTTTGATAGATAAAATTTTCCACCTTTTTGAGGAAAATAATTTTTTATTTTTATTTTGATGAGAAAATAATTTTCACTTTTTTTTTTTTGTTGGCAATTAGAAGAAATTCTAGACACAATGGTAAAAAATTTTTCACTTTTATCGACAGTTTCCATGCAAAACAAAGCCAAACGAATGTATTCGGTATGATTATTTTTTTTCAATTTTTATTTTATTTTATTTTTGGCAATTGGAATAAATTCTAAACTTAATAGTAGAAAATATTATCACATTAATGGACAATTTTCATAAAAAACGAAGCCAAACAGACTCCAAACTTTCAACACTTTCCATAGAAAATTATACAAATCAAATACAATTAATTACAATTCCCAATAAAACAATTTGTAGGAAAATATTTTCCTTGTAAAACATTTTCTTTCCACCCATTTTTCACCTTACAATCAAATGGACCCTTATTATTTTCTCTCTACAATTCGATGTTTGTACACATACTTGTGGCTCACATCTTTCGCTCATCCCACATCCAAATATATAAGTTGATTGACTTGATCGTCAAAGTACTTGCAACCACTTTTTTCATAACCAGAGAAAGCTAGAGCTTTTTAACAGTTTGTTCAAGTATTTAGGAACCTTATGTGTGAATGTGAGTGTAGTTGGAATCTATTAAGTACGTCACAAAATTGAGCTCAAAAACAACATTAGAAGTTTATTCATTCGGCCACCGTTTGTTTCTCATTAAAAAATCATAAAAATGAAAAATATGACTATTATCCATCACATCAATTCATCAATTTTGAATTTTTATCTCTAATGTAGGGTCCCATAACGATTATATTTTTCATTCTCATTCTACATTAATGAGAATCAAACGGAGCCTCAATGTTATTACAAACATTTTGAATAGAATTCGGCTTTCAAGTCAACCCTAAGCCGAAAGAGGACCGTGTTAGTTTTAACTACCTCTATGAAAATATTCTACGCACCTCTTCAACTTTTTGAAAAAGATTTATGTGAATTCTTGGTCAAGGTAACAAGTGTGAATGGCAGTTGGTTGTAGTGGGTCCCGAGGAAGGACAAAAGTGTGTGAAGTGGTTGTCATTTTAAATTTCTATCACTATTGTCAAACTGTATAAAAGAGTAATTTATTGTGGCATCGCCAAATTATCGTAGAATGAGAATGGAAAATATAATCGTTATTGTGGTTCACATAAGAGATAGAAAATTTGAATTTAAATGTTGATGTGATGAATAGCGATCATATTTTTCATTTTAAAGAGATAATAATGTCGATCGAACGGGGGTTGTACTGAGTTTTTAATCTCTACCATTACTGTTCAAGAATTTTAGTTCAAGCAGTTCATACAATTTATACATAGTATTTTGAGAAGAGTCTTATATCTTGAAATTAATTTAATTCGTTTATATTTCGGTAATAACATATTCTTCTATGGAACTAAGATCCAAAATATAGAAGAAAGAAGCGTTTCTATTCCAAATTTGGTGTAATTCATTATTCCCCTTTTGCCCTCCTTTTTCTTTTACACTAAGTTTTTGTTCTATCTATGTCTTTATTTTTTGTGTAACATTTGGTGTCAAGACTTAAGAGCATATGCAATGATTACGCCAAATTTGGTGTAATCCCTCATCTTTCTTGACTAGATGTTTTTTCAGACAAGGAGTGGGAAATATTTTTCCTCTTAACCTGAATTCAATTTTCATTCTTCCAAAAGTAGTCATCTTTTTTCTCAATAAACAGCACCTGTGTGACTCATTTTTCTATTTTATTTTACTTTTTCAAATTGTCTACTGATGATGTGTCACGTGTTCCCTGTTTTTAATTGAGTAGCATGATTCTAGAACGAATAGTTGGCAGATGTGATAAGAATGTTAGGTGCAGGCATGGCTTAAAGCCTTAAATTGTATTTTACAAATGCTCGAGTGGTAATCATTTTTATGTCGACAACATCATCACACCCTTCAACTCTAGCAGGTTCCAAATTCCCAAGTCCTTTTCACCTTTTAAATCCACTTCTTGCCATCATTTTTGTGCTCTTTTCCCCCTTCCCCTTCGTATTTTTCCAAGAAAAAGGCTTCTACCATTTCATTATCCTCCTCCTCCTCAATTCATATATGGTCATTTTATCTCAAATATAAACTAAAAATCCTACTTATATCCTTGGGGGGCATATACTAAAAGGCGTGAAATACTCGTTGTAAATATATTTTTCTTGAAAACTCATGATTACGACTATACTTAACTCTATCATTAACATTGAGAGCCAAGCAGTAGAGATTCATATGTTTGCTTGTGTGTATTCTTGATTTCATACTGGCTTCATATTGTTCTTGTAATTAAGATTAAGATATCTATCGTGTAATTATAAAATAACTATAAAACATATAAAAACTTGAGTTATTCCGTATTTTCGTTCTCTATTCATCTTTCTCCATAGGCGGTCCCACAACAATAAATTCAAGAAATTATGCAGATTAATTAATTAATTAATTGTGGGTGCAGGTAAGGAGTGGTTAGCATTCGAAAAGGTCCATTAGCTTTAATGTGGAGGCAAGTAATATAAAAGGTGAATGAAGAGAGGCAAAAAAGCAATACTTGACTTCTAATTGAATACTCCACCAAAAATTAATTTTTTCCTTGAAATTGCTAAGCAACAAGGACCATATTGTTGCATCTGCTTTCTCTGTTCATTTATTTGATTGTGAGATGCCATAAATTCTTGATTCAAATCTTGCATTGACATTTGGACTTTCCATTAACTTTTATCATAGTGCAAGGACTGTATATTGCACGTAAAGGTCAAAAGTTAATTTGAATTAGCCAAGTGGAGAATTGTTTATACTTGGTAAATGGAAACTTAGACGACCCTTCAGTTGGTGCATCTACATGAGTTTCGAGAGATCAAATATGAACTGGTACCATAGGCACTTTGATGAAAAAAGAGGCGAAAGAAACAATCCATAGAAAGATTTGGGGGTCGTGTAGTAGTACTTTTGCATGGTTCAATTAAAGTCAAAGTCAGATTTTTACTTACTAAATTCCATGGTTAATGATATTTGTAAATCATTCTCAATCAATTTTTGGTGCAGCTTCAAGCGAGAAGTAAACTTAATTCTTACATCAAGAGTGTATCGTTACAAATCTATGTGTGATTTGTGCCTCTTTCATTTTGGAAAGATAAACACAACGTAGGGTTACTCTAAAGTAACAATAATTTTGATCATATTTGTCCATTTCCTCAAGTAATTCAAAAGTGTTGAATATCCATAATTCATCCATTGAAGCAGTGAAAATAAAAGCATCAACTTTTCTGAAAATGCCTTTTGCCCTGGATATGAGTATGTGCGTTTGAGAGAGATGCTTGAATGTGAAGAAAGGACATAGTGAAACAAATATACAAAAAGTAGAGCTTAGTAGTATATATAAATATATAGAAAAAATGTAGAATTCTTCTTATTTTATATAACTTTATCTCTTCTTTTTCCTTTTTGCTCTTTTGGGAAACGAAATGAAAGGGCACAAAAGTTTCTTAAAGCTACAGTCCATTGTTATACACCCTATTGCTTTCAATATTTTAAATCCAAAGTTACCATCGTAAATGGAAGTACCTGCGTAGGTTGTTCGTGTGGACTGAACCCAAGAAAGAAAAAAATGAAGACAGAGAAAGAAAATGCTGGAGAAATTTCCCGTGTAACATGATCTTTGAGTTTGTGTTTCATTTAAGAACATCAATCTTAAAATTTTAAGTCTACCGCTACCCTCTTAAACGTGTGAGAGATTAATCAGAAAACCAAGTATGAACAAAAATTCCGATTGATGTACTGTACTCCTTTTGGAAAGCTCCAATTCCAAATGGGAAATTTATTTTCTTGAGACTTGTGAGAATAAACTGACTGGCCTTCTTCTATATGTGAAATAATTACCCTGCTTGCTATATGCACCAGTTTTTCTGATAAAAAGAAAATATTCCTGCAAACTGAAAAGCTTTTATCTATGCAACAGAGCTTCACCCTCTATGGTTCTTCCTGGCATTGTGTTATTGTCAAATTTTGTGAAAATTTCACTTTTGGTATGACACCAAGAACAAGAAAACAGTAAAACGGGGACCACTTAATAATTCGGAAAATGTTTATTACGTAGTACCGAATAGAACGTAATAATGAATAAGATTATTAGTATCTAATGCTTTGGATACTGTTGAGTACGCCACAGGTTCGAAAAAAGAACCCACCCACAATTTGAATTGGTTACAGTCAGCAGTAGCACATATACAGAAAGAGAGGGCCAAGTAATTTGGGACAAACGCCTTTACTCTTTCAAATCCACACCAAAGTCTCTTAAACGACAAAAGTTAATACAATAATGACAACAAAAGAAGGGGACTACCTCTTTTCTATAATGCCCCTAACTGAGTAGCATTTTAGCTGCCTCAGCTCTATATATCTTTCAGTACTCTTAAATTTCTCTGCTCCATATACTGAAATCAAAGTCATGGCATCTTTATTACAATGTAAAACCATGGCATTGGCCATAGCTTTAGCTTTATCACTTCAAGTATGCTTTTTCACCAAAGTGCAGTCTTACACTTGTTTGTCATCAGCTGAAAAAATCGCTCAATTACCTGGGCAGCCCCTAGTGAGTTTCCAGCAGTTTGCTGGTTATGTGAGTGTTGACCAGAAGAAACAGAGAGCCCTGTTTTACTATTTTGTGGAAGCTGAAGTTGATCCAGCTTCTAAACCTCTAGTCCTCTGGTTAAATGGAGGTCAAATCCTCACACATTGTTTAGCACTTGTAATAGTAATCTTGAGAGTTTTTTTATTTTTTCTTCTGAGTTTTGATGATTCTTGATTGTAGGTCCTGGTTGTTCATCATTGGGGGTTGGAGCATTTTCTGAAAATGGGCCATTTAGGCCAAGTGGGAATGTGCTAGTCAGGAATGAATATAGCTGGAATAGAGGTACTCTACTGGTTTATTTTGTGAATATTCATGTTTTCAAGATCACTTAGAAAAGGTGTTTAATATTCTGATTTCCAATATGCAGAAGCAAATATTCTGTATTTGGAGTCTCCAATTGGAGTGGGATTCTCTTATTCTGCTGATTCTTCCACTTATGAAGGTGTAAATGATAAAATCACAGGCATGTTTCTCCACTCTTGAATCTCGACAAAGAAATTTTTAATTTTTCTGATTTTTCTCTAAACCATGGTAAGTAATACTTCTCCTGCTTTCCATTTTCAAAAGGAAAAAGATAAAAGCATTATCCTCATTCTGAATCATTTAAATTTTCTTTTCCCCACATTTTAAAAGAAAAGAGATTGAAACCATAATGCAGTAGTAACTTATAAGCTTCTGCTTTTTGAGCCATGTTCTATTTACTGTTTTTGTTTTCTTTTGGGACATGGGGACAAAAGATCTGACTTTATTTTTTTGTGTTTGTTTCATATCACAGCCAGGGACAACTTGGTGTTCTTGCGAAAATGGTTCCTAAAATTTCCACAGTACAGAAATAGAAGCTTGTATATCACTGGTGAAAGCTATGCTGGTAGGTTTTTCGGTATCTGAAATTTCAATATTTGTTAATTGAATGAAATTTATGATGTGATAAAATCTTAAAGATACTTTTTGTTTATCATTAGGACACTATATTCCCCAACTAGCAGAGATTATGCTACTATTCAACAACAAAGAGAAGTTGTTCAACTTGAAAGGAATTGCTGTAAGTTACCTTGTCTTAAAAAAACATTCTTTACATTCAAAAAAGTACTTCAAAAAAAAAAAAAAGTTAGTTCAAGCTTATGGTAGAGGGAAGAAAACGCGATCAGCTGTACTTTGTGTTCTTGATTGTGTTTAAAAGTAAATCAAAAGCAAGACTTGACTTACTTTCGAGCACAACCAAACATGCTATATCTTCTTCTGTATAGTTTAAACTCTTAGATTCTATCGTGAATGCAGCTAGGTAATCCGGTATTAGAATTTGCAACTGATTTCAACTCAAGAGCTGAGTATTTCTGGTCTCATGGATTGATATCAGATACAACGTACAAATTATTCACATCCACTTGCAACTATTCACGATATGTTAGTGAATACTATAGAGGCGCTATATCACCAGTATGTTCAAGAGTAATGAACCTTGTTACAACGGAAACCAGTAAATTTGTTGACAAGTACGATGTTACTCTTGATGTGTGTATGTCATCCGTGCTTTCACAATCCAAGATTCTTAGTCCTAAGGTATAGTCCTTTCATTTTCTCTTCAAGTAGATTAATATTCATTTTATTTTAACTCAATAACTTGTTTTCTTTTGAGCTGCAGCAAGTCTCAGAGACTATAGATGTATGTGTGGAGGATGAAACTGTAAATTACTTGAACAGAAGAGATGTTCAACAAGCTCTACATGCACGTCTTGTAGGAGTCAAAAGATGGGTTGTTTGTAGCAAGTAATTCTCCATCACTGAATTAAATTTTACTGACTATATATTGCATGAAATTAGGAAATTCAACTTATAATTAGCAAAATCCATGTTTTTTCACTCCAAAGTTCAATGCTAAACTATCCTTTTTCTGATGATTTAATTCAGTGTATTGGATTATGAGCTGCTTGATCTAGAAATTCCGTCAATCCCTATTGTGGGTAGAATCATCAATGCAGGAATTCCAGTTTTAATCTACAGGTATAGCCGGGGAACTTAATGTCTTCGTCCAGGACTTCAATTATTTTATTAACAACAATCTGCTGCATTCTAATTACAGTGGCGATCAAGATTCCGTCATACCTTTAACTGGAAGTCGAACACTGGTTCATAGACTGGCAGAAGAAGTAGGACTGAGAACAAGTACACCATATAGAGTATGGTTTGCAGGGATGCAGGTAATCTAAATAATTTGTGTTTAATGATCATAAAAGGAATTTCATGCTAAATATATAATGATTTATATTTATTTTTGTTTCCTTTCAGGTTGGCGGCTGGACTCAAGTCTACGGTAATATCCTTTCTTTTGCCACAATCAGAGGGGCGTCCCATGAAGCTCCATTCTCTCAGCCCGAGAGATCCCTTGTGTTGTTCAAAGCCTTTTTGGAAGGCAGGCCTCTACCAGAAGCATTCTGATCTAATGACCAGTTCAGTGTAATGAATTCTTAGGCACATGCCACTGTTAATCTCTCCAGGATAAATATTGCATTTGTTCATTGTTTTGATTGATCCTCCAAGGGAAGTTGAGATGAAAAAATGTTGTAAAAAAAAAAAGAGTGTGATGCTTAATGCACGATCCTTTTTACTGCAGACTATATTTTAGCATTTACAGATGTACTGATCAAGAACTAAAAGCAAACAGAAAATCGCTTACATCCACAAGAGGGAAGCTCCAGTCCTCACTGAATTACCAAGGATTACAGTTACTTTTTTCAGCTTCTCACACCAAACAAACATTTACCAGAAAATACAAGGATGAGTTTTCCTGTATTTTCCGAAGCATTGTACTCTTTATGTATGAGAGATATATGTTCTTCTCTCAACTGAAGCCCTTGATTACAAAGAGCTCAAGAGAAACAGAACCCTTAAAGTCGTCTCAGATAATTTTTCCTTTTGTCTTGAAGGGTGGAAGTCAAACTCATATTACAAGTGACAGATTACGAAAAAAGAGCTAGGCCTGGCCTTCTGAGCGGTCATTTAGAGGCCTTGTTAGCGAACCATATTACAATCCCCAAATGTATGATGCCCATATAATGCCATTGCTAACTGCAACACATTCTCCCTCAATAGTATAAAACGCAGCAGATAATCGTTTCATAGATTTCTTAGTTTCTATGCTTCCTGTTAAGTGTATTCTGGAATTTCTGAACTTGATTGATTATTCCTAATAAAGTGAATATCTACCTAATTTAGTGTAAACATGTTAATCGTGTTTTTTGGCATAGCCTGGGAATACAAGGAGAGGGACCAGCCCATTTTGGATGCGTTGTGTGGAGTATTTTGGGGATGTACAATCGTGTTTTTCATGGAGATATAGATTGTGATTCGCTGCTATTACAGGCTCCATTGATGTCCTAAGGGAGTGACGACAAACCCAACCAAAAGGGGGGCTCTCGGAGGGCGGCGACAAAGTGGAATCCACCCCTGTGGGTAGTCTCAATTCGGATTTTATGTGTACCGAATGCAGTAATTCTATCAGATATTGTTTTGTTACTTGTCAATGTAAATTGTGGTCCGTGTTGGTTTATTCCTCTAGAAAGAAATGTAGTACACAATACGACAACTTTTTTTTCGTCTTATCGGACTAGATTTTGAATTAATGAAACAAAATTGACACAAAAATTCCTTTGGTGACAAAAGCAATGGTATAGAAGGTATATGTCTTTTATCACGTACTTCCATATTATGCACAACTATCATATTTCATTTGTGTAAAACCCCTACAAAAAAATGGTTTATAACATAGTCCCAATTAGGGATTGGCGAAAAAAAAAAAAAAAAACCCTATTTAACTTGATACCCCACAGCACTCCTCTTGGATGGGACATGGATTATCAGTCTTATCTGATAAACGAGATGAGAGTCATTGTCTCGAAACGAATACAGGACGGATACATGAAACATAGTCCCAATCCCGTTACTTGCCACATTTAAAGTTAATTTCAAAAAGGAAAGATAGCGGGACGGGTACGGGACGGATCAGTCATTCCCACTCTCATCTCGTTGGTTAAGCAATATAGGGTGGGTCCCTGCCCCATTTATCGCACCGTTTATTTTTTCTTTTTTATTTTTTTTTCTTTTTTGCTTTTATTGTTTTATATCTTTAGTTAGTAAATATTTTTTTTTCTAATTTATTTAGAACAACTTATGTTTACTTTAAAAATGATGGTAATTTTTTTTTTATTTTTGTTTGATAAAAAGTTTAAATTTGAAATTAATTTTAAACGGACAGATGATATATTTCTTGTATCCTCCTCATACCAGTTTCGGGGAAATGACCCCGTCTCGTCCCCACCCCATTTACCTGGTTTTGCGGGTAATTCTCCCCCCATTTGGGGTGAGATCTCGAGTATCGAGTAAAACAGATTTTTTTGTCATTCTTAATTTCAAATTTAAGTTTTAAATCAAACAAAAATAAAATATATATCATAATTTTTAAGAAGAACGTGCATTGTTCTTAACAAATGGGAAAAAATAAATAATAATATTTACTAATCAAAGATATAAAAAAGTAAATGCAACCATAAATGGGCCCGTCCCGAACTGAACCGTTTTAATCGAGTATGAGAATGAAGTGAACTGACAAAAATACTCGACGAAAAATGGCCGAATCGTCCATACTCCAAATGGGCCTGATGTTTGGACTCGTTTAAATATTGGGCTGCTCGTAACTGGACTGAATGACACATTTGGGCGAGTTGTCATCAGAATTCAGACTGGTTCCAGTCTAGGTCCGAGGATAACGAAGAATACGTGAGGGGACGACAATGGCGTGGAGAGGACAATTATCGCGGAATCTGAAGGAGCTTAGGGTCCTTTTTTGCCAAACTTCACCTGCAAGTGCGTCCGCTAGGTATTGCTCTGCGATTTTCTTTGGCTCCTCCTAATCCTTCGTTACGGCATTGATTTTTTTTTTTTTTTGAATTTTCTTTTGTACTGTAACAGGGCATTCGTGGAGAAGAATTATACAGATCTGAAGAAGCAGAATCCCAAGTTCCCTATATTAATCCGTGAGTGTAGAGGGGTCGAGCCTCAGCTCTGGGCAAGATACGGTATGCTATTCTCGATTAACAATTCTTCTATTGTCTTGATTGAAAGGAGTAAGTGTTTGTGAGTTGTTTCAAGTCTTGAATTTGCATCATATGTAATTGTTGTAGAGGTATCAACAGCTTCGTGAATATTAGTGCTTGCTTCACAAATCACAATGATGACTAGAATTTTCATATTGGTTTGAGATTATCTGTAAGTATGATCCTTCATCTTTCATTATAGCCATCACCACAAGGTCTAACTAAGCTGGTTATAATAACCATTTTTCTCCATTTGGTTCTGTTCATCACTACTTCCTCTTGTGGAAGATCTGAAAATATATATATATATTTTTTTTGATAACCATGGATCTCCGGGCCAACTTGCGCGCACCTCGACTAATCCCACGGGGCTCTGAAGTTTACAGCCGTTTCTCACCTCAGTGGCCTGAGGGAACATCTGAAAATATTAACCAGAAAAGATTGATCATTTCATATATCTGAGAGCTTTATAGATACTATTTTTGTGCGAGTAAGCCCCAGATTCTGCTTGAAATGTTCCAAAATGAGACAGCTAAAAAATAAACCTAGAGCACAGCTAGGAAGGAAAAGATCCTGCTTATACTTTAACAAATCCAATGCAGCTTGAAAACTAGCTGAGAGGCATCATAAAATTATTCTTTATGACAACAATGTATGCAAATTAAACTAGTCTTATACAACTGCATTGCAACTATGAAGTCGCAATAGATTACCAGTTCATTTTGTAAAATTCATATGACTTCTATAAATATTTTTACAATAGTTCAAAAGCTAATTCTCCTGAGCTGCCATACTTACATCTGTATAAGGGTTCAGGGCTCCAAAGTTCGAGGAATTTGTCCGTAAATTATCTACACATTGTTGCTTCTTTGCTTTGCATAGTCATCGTAATTATGTGATGGGGAGACTCATAGATAGCTGATAAACCCATTGAGTGGTGAATGCATTCAAGTGTGTGTTGATGTTTTAATACTAATCCAAAACAGTAATGATAGAACCACTATAAAAGATTTGATGAGTAATATCTACGATGTCAGCATGCATTAATATAGGTATGTCAGCATGCATTAATATAGGTGGTACAAAATGTAGTTTGACTGTATGTATCATTCTAGTTCTCTCTAAAGCAGTCATAAAGAGCATAATTTAGAATGAAATATAGTAATACATAAACCTAGTTTTCAGTTGCAATATGCCTCATGATAGCATTTAAATACTTCAGGTCTAAACAAATAATCAATCAGAAATGAATAATTGGCAACTAAACAAGTAATTCACATGGAAGGTGTTACAGGGCTATCTCGTGTTTCCTACGATAGCACTGAGGTTTTCCATCCCCAACCAGTCAATACACGTTTTGAGCAATTGCCATAATGAAAACCTATGAAATTTGACTAAGTGCACAAGATTGAAATAATTAAAGGCAACTCAGAAATTACGGGAATTGTCCAACTTTATTTTTCAACAAATCAAAGAAAACACTTACAAAGTAAATGAAAGGGTAACACAGATGGTTGCCTCAATCAATCCCTTTACAACCTGCTTTTTCTCTCCCTTAAACTAAGCACACAACACTTTAATTTGTAGAGAAAACCCATTCCCGGATTTCAATTGACAGCCCTCAACTGCTAAGTCAGTTTTGCACATTTTCACTCCCACTTGGATGAAAATTGTCGCCAACTCATACACCATGCATATCTGCCTGTAACCACCCGTCACGTGCCATCCTTGTGCTTGTTTTGACCACTGAATTCGTAGACTAAAGTCAACTGGACAGTAAGATCTCAATGCTGCCGAACACTTGCCCGCATCAATCCAACTAACAATGCCAAATTCAACTTGCATCCCAAATTCTGTCTCGCGTTGTTGCCATCAAGTAAATTAGCATCGTCATGTCTCGATTACTACCGCATCTTGAAACCAACCCAAATGTCTTGCTTGATTTCATCCCGAATGTGCAAGTCCAAACGTCCCACACTCCTTCGGCCACAACAAAGCATGGTCAAAACATCACCCGTGCCATGCTAATTTTCTCGGCCAAGGTCCTTATAAACCTTCCCCACCAAAAGAATTCGACATCCTCGTTGATACCCACAAAATGCCTCTGCACATGCCAAGAATTTTCGTAGTTTCCTTAACATCACCTCTATTTGATGCCCGAATGTTAGGTGATTAGTCCAGCACGCTTCGCTACATCCCCACACGAATTTTCCAATGGAACTTGCAACGTTCCCTACAGTTTTAGAACACTCCACGTCCTATGTTTTCACAAATTCTGGAGCACTCCACGCCATAGCCGTACCCACAATTGCTACTGCATTCGGTGCCTTCCCCACCGAATTCCTGCAACACAGCAACAAAGCTTGCAACCAGTCACTCTGCAATTGTAATACCTAGACTAGGTACTACTTATACCAACAAGGTGTACCTTCTTTTCCGGAAGTTAATCGTTAGAAACTCCACAGTTAAGCGTGCTTGGCTTGGAGCAATTCCATGATGGGTGACTCCCTGGGAAGCTTTCTCGGGGAGCGTGCGAGTGAGGACAAAGTATGCTGAAAAAACCCATATTGGTACAGTGGGAATAGTACATCGTCGATTTAACGATCGGGACAGCCCTGTTAAGTAGGACCCGGGTCGTTACAGCAATCATCTATAGGAGATTTACCTGAACCAAAGTCAATTCCTCGACATCTTTGTCCCGTTGTTCCTGCTATTCCTGTAGCATCATTGCAACCAATTTTTCTTGTTTTAGGCAGTCTCTCGCACGATGAGGCCCCTTGCAAATGAAGCAAACATCAAAAAATTTCGATTGCCTCGGAAAGTTTTCACCATCTCTCGATTTCAAAGGCCGTCCTCCTATTTTTTTAGCACCCTTCGATCTATCTTTTTTTGATAATCGTGGATGTTCGGACTAGCTTGCGTACACCTCGATTAATCCCATGAGCCCTTGAAGTTTACGGTTGGATACTCACCTCAGTGGCCCTAAGGGGATTCGAACTTGTGACCATTGAGGAGCAAATCCAAGGCCTGACCAATTGATTACCATTTTCGTTTCTGCCTTTATTTTGCTTCCTCAACGAAGCATCGCTACCCAACCTTAGTTCGACCAAAGCATCGGCTGCTACAATGGTCGTGTGCTTCTTCATGTACCTTTGTACCGTGTCTGTTTACCTCAAGTTTCGCAATGCTTCCTGTGCAATCCGCACTGTATTGTAGGGAAGGAACCGATCCTACATTCTTTCTACAGCCTTTCCTAAGTCAGAATTTTCTGCCTACCCGCAGTCTCATCTTCGTGCAACTGAGTTCACCATAATTTCGCATCTCCCGATAGATACATGCTCATGATGTCCTCCCGGTCTTCTTCAGGAACACCTGTAGCCTTGAGATACTGCATGATGGCCCAAAGAATTTTTTTGAGTTTCTTGGCGCTCCGATACCCTGATTTTCGAAGTCACCACAGAATCTTTAGGAGCAAGAATAGCCCGTTTCAGCAACGCTACTTCGCCTTCCAGCAGTCCCAAGAGCGCAGTAATGTTTTCAGTTGGGGCCATGATGTCCTCAGCATGGACACGAGTTTTTCATTCGTCACAGTAATGTAATGTTCAAAAACCTGCTCCATTTCTGATAGATTCGGCCTCATTTCCTCTGCCTGCTCCGCCAAACTGACAGTATCATCAGACATCAGGGCACCCACAAAATCCTCAAGCCTTCCAACCCGATTTTTCAGATTTCGACTTGTAACCATCCTACAGTTTTCCCAGCAACTTACAAAAAGGTTCCTGGTTCATTTTCTCCGAACAAAACCATGCTCTAATACCAATTGTCATATGGCTATCTCGCATTTCCTGCGATAGTGCTAAGATTTTCCGTCCCCAATCAGCCAATACACGTTTTGGGCATTTTTTGTAATGAAAACCTATGAAATTTGACTAAGTGCAAAACATTGAAATAATTAAAGAAAACACAGAAATTTCAGGAACCATCCAAACTTGATTTCTCACCAAAACGAAGAAAACACGTACAAAGTAAATGAAAGGGTCAGCACAGCTTGTTGCCTCAATCAAACTCTTCGCAACTTTCTTTTTCTCTCCCTCAAACTATGTACACAACACTTTAATTTGTAGAGAACCCATTCCTGGGTTGCAATTGACAGCCCCCAATTGCTGGGTTAGTTTTGCACATTTTCACCCCCAGTTAGATGAAAATTGCCCCCAACTCATACATTATGCATAATTGCCTGTAACTGCTTGTCACATGCCATCCTAATGCTTGTTTTGACCATTGAATTTGTGGACAATAAGGTCTCAACGCTGCCTAACACTTGCCTGTATCAACCCATTGATCAATGCCAAATCCGACCCGTGTCCCTAATTCCGTCCTATGATGCTGTCATCAAGTAAATTAGTATCGTCATGCCTTAATTACTGTCGCATCTCAAAACCAACCCGAATGCCTTGCTTGATTCCATCCCGAATGTGCACATTGTTCGAACATCCCACACGCCTATGGCCACGACAAGACATGGTTGAGACATCACACATGCCATGCCAATTTTCTAGGCCAAGGTCCTTACAGAAGGAGACATGCTCTTGTTCTTCCAGTATTATTTCACCGACGTCTAGTCACCTGTGGTACCTCCCCAAATAGTTAATGGCTTCTTCCGTATCATTTCTCCATCGACAAGAATTTTTTTTTTTATGTGGGGTACTGTTAACATTTACTCTCAATTGAGGACTATACTTGTCTTATATTGTACTCCATCCGTCCCATAAAGATAGACATGCTTTCCTTGTTTGTTTGTCACTTTACTTATTGAAAATATAAATATTTTTTAGTTTTTTCTAATATGTTCCTATTTCATGTATATTGTTATCAATAAATATAAACTAAGTTAACAATTATTTAATACAGGGGTATATTAGGAAAATGTAAGAAATTATATTTCCAACTATATCAATTATATTTTCAAATAAACCTATTTTCATGGGACGGAGGGAGTACTTCATTTGGGCTCCAATATAATGAACTTAAAAATGTGTTATTACGAAACAAATATCAGATGAACTCCAGTATAGTTTGTGTTCCCTTGTTTTAAAACTTGCAGATTTCAAATCTTAGGGAATAAAGAAATACTTGTATAACTGAAGTAATGGATGCAAATATTGAACTCACGCTTGTAATTCTATTGAAAACTAGAGGTACCGCATCATTAGATGAAATTAATAATTTCCATACATTTGTACTATTCACTCTTTCGAGAAAACTTTGACCTACATATGCACACAAAATCCCAATTAATTCCCTTCACAAGTGAAACCGTCACTATTAGGCCTTAATCCCCCTTTTATTCGATTGGCTTATGTTCTTTTTCTTCCCACCCTTGCGAGTCCCTGTGCATCAGGCAATCAAATTTACTAAGAACCACTTTGCTTGGTAACCCACAATTGGCCATCTTGATATTTTCCCACTCTCACTCATGTGGTGTCTTCACCCAATTAGTGACTATAATCATCCTAAACCCCCCAATTCTGCTTCCATTCCGTTTAATGTGCACTTAGAAAAATGATCAAACTTTTTTCCATTGCCGTAGTGTGTCAACTTCCACTCTAGTGAGAGGCCTTCTGAGAGAGGCAACCATACTTTGTCTTGCTCCATAATGCAAGTCCGCTATTGCTCCTTTTAAAACCCCCTGCTTGATCCAGCACACTCAGATTGTAGTTGTTTTGTATTTTCATGATCTCCATATCCATATTGAGTACCTTTCGAGGAGCTGGAGAATAATTTCCACTTGTCGTGCAAACTTGACAGTCCTATAATTGGGCCTCCTATGTATCTGAACCCATGCCTGACCCATAAGCTTAAGACAAACAACATAGCTTTTCACTTATTCTTGTGTAGGTAAACATCTTTCTCCCATTGTTCACTTGAGATGCCTAACATATTCTAATAATCATTGAACATTCATTGTAGAACTCAACTCTACTTGTCCTATGTGTGAGATCAACTACATGAATCTTGTTCCGGTAAATAACTTTGTTGTAAGCTGTGTTTCCATTAAATTTCAATATATACTTCTTTATGCCATATGTCCAGAACTCCAAATTAATGATTTTCGTTGATTTTCTTGGTCATGGTAAATTTCTTTATTTTGTTATCTGCTTTATCTCTTATCTTGCTGCTCTATGACAGTTCTATTTTGCCTTCTCTTAGCTTATCTACAAGACAGATCCATTTTATGTTTGAGCTAGATTTACGGATAATTCACCTCAAAGTGTACAATATGCAAGCACAACCCCATGCAGGGTTCTATTTAATTCTTCTTAGTTGACTAGCAGATGTCCTTTGTGTCTGTTGCCAAGTTGAGCTGAAACATGCTTTCAGCTCAATGGGTTATTTCAACTTGATTCTTATTTGGTGTGTTTGTTGTCAGCTAAATCATATGATATCAACGTTCTGGAATCTGTAAATCCTTCTCGTGGTGGAATCTGAATCGTTTCCCCCTTTTATTTTTTACCCTTTTCTAGATGTATTTTTGAAACTATGCTTAATCCACCAAAAAGTAATCAAGGAACAGTTCAAAACTCTGCATCTTTCCAGAGCTTACAATATTTTTTTTATTGTTTAATTGAATTCTTTTCCATCCAAAGAAAGTGAAAATATTACACAGCTTTTGCTTTGCAGCATGCTGGAGAACAAGAATGCAAATACTTTCATAGCTTTGGTTATTGATATTTTTATTCAAATTTAGCTTTGAAATTTGGCATGACAAAGTGCTAGCTGGTAACAACACTGAAATTTGTGTTCTTGTGCTTGAGAAAATGTTATGTAAATATACTGCTTTGTTTCTCCAAATTTCGTGTTATTTTCCTGTGTATACCTACATGTGCCAGATAGATACACAACCTTCTTCCATAATTGGCCTTTCGAATTATACTTGATATTTTTTATTGTCCTTGTATTCATTTTTAAAACAGATATGGGTGTTGAAAGGGGCATTCGATTGGAAGGCTTGACAGAAGAACAAATCTCCAAGGCAGTTGAGGAGCTTGTCAAAGTGGGTGCATCCCTTAAATCCTAAAACAGCTACCATTTTACTCTGATCTCAATTAAATAAGCATACTCAGAAACACTTTCTGAATAAACTGTCTTTTGTTAAGCTACCATCTTGACTATTGGAAAATTTATTTGTCATGCTTGTTTTCATGGGATGTATGAATGTAAAAGTGGATTGATCTGAGTATCTTCTATGTTCTTCCATTGAAAATGGATCCAATAGAAGTTCTATTTGTTTGGGTGACATTATGTTGAAACTGTTACGATTTTCAGCTGTGCAGGATGTTGAGCAGCTGGTGCAACCAATTTGACAAAGTTGATTTGAAATAAATTTTAAGGTTTTGGATTATTTCACAAGATATTACCTTTTTCCCTCCTTCAAAATTGTGCCTAGATTACTAGGTTCTGAATGCACGTTTGACTAGAAAACGGTGTACTCATTTCGTCCTATAAATATATGTTTGTTTTTATTTTTACACAGGTTAAGAAAATAAATTAATATAGTTTAAAATATAAATTCTTCTTATATTTTGTCTAAAACACTAATACATTATTGGACCGATTTATTTTGAATTTTAAGCAAAAAAGTGACCGTAGGAGAGGTGAATGTCATTGTTTATTCCATAATATCTTACATGAATGAGATAATTTACTGTAACCATTAATCATGTTGGGGACAATTGTCAATTTTGCCCTCAATTCGTTTCCTATCAGTACAATTTCCCACCTACCGATTTCCTTACCTCGTTTACCACACTCATTTCCTTCCAACGCTCAACCCTTGATTTCATTGAAGAAATTTACGCAACGTGGTGAATGGACCCAAATATCCTTGCACAAAGTGTCAAACCATCGCCTTCTATTCCAAGCCCACAAGTTTTTGCAAGCCGTAAATTGTTGTGATGAGCACAGCTCTGTCGTGGTCAAGCTTCGAATTTCAGACGAAGACATTGTCTGAGTTAAAGAGTGTGAATTATTCACACACGATAACAAAAGAGGTAGAATGGGACTTTCGTCTTTGCCAAACCCGTTACTTTATGAAAATTTGCACGACTTCTTTATCTATTTGTACGTGGGGCCATTGAGTTTACAGGAAAATCAAATTTTCACCAAACTGGGGCCTCCAGACAGGCGCTAAATAATGTTTTTAAATAAGTGTAGTTCATATTTATTGATAATAAGGCACATTAAATAAGAGTATATTAAATTTTTTTTTAAATAATTATATTCTCAATTAGGAAAGTGATCTATTGTTTAGAATAGCGAAAAAGAAAGTCAAGCTTATCACGGAGGGAGTATTAGGTATGAAGGCACAATACTCTATGTGAAATGAGTTGGGCCGATTTGGGTATGAATTGGGGAATATCTCATATTTAAGAGGTTTAGGTGGTGTTCTCTTTGGTCGTTTTGGGTCGTTTTCTGTTTTCGATTTTCCAAAATAACGAAAACGCGTTCTCTTTACTATTTTTGAAAACGTATTTTTGAAAACGAAAAAAAATTTGTACACAAAATACAAAACAATGAAAACATCATTTCGGCCGTTTTCAAGCAAAAACAGGGGAAAAAAAGGAAACACGGGAAATAGCCGTTTTCTAACTCCTCCCACTGCCCAATTTCAATTTCTTCAATTTCTTCCAATCCATCCCCTCTCTTCCTCCCCTCTGGACGCCTCTCTTCCTCCCCTCTGGACACTGGTTCTCCCTTGAGATGAGCTGGTACTGGAGCCGGCGTGGGAGGCGACTCTTCCGTGAACGCAGCGTCGCGACCCATTCTTCGCGACGCTGCTGTGGTTTGGCTCGTCTCTGCCTACTCTCTCTTCCACGTCGGTGACCCATTGGCGTCGTTAACGGCAGGGCGAAGGTAAAGTTCTCTCTCTTTTATCTCTGCAAGTTTGGGGATTTTTGGTTTTTTCGATTTTGGTTGGGTTGATTGATTTCGGTTGTGTTGATTGGAAATTGCAGTGGTGGTTGTGTTGGCAGTGGTGACTGGCGGTTGTGATGGTAGGCCGTGGTGGTGGTGACTGGCGGTGATTGCAGTGGTGGTGATTGGTTGATTGCAGTAGTGGTGAGTTTGGGATTAGAATTAAATTTTCGGATTTGGCCTTGTATAATTATATTTTCGTGATTAATTGCTTTTAATCCGAGATTTGTTGCTATGATTTTAGGAGGTGGTGGTGGATACCAAGGAGATCGAGGGGGAGGCAGAGGTGGTGGTCGTGGTGGTGGAAGTGGCAGGGAAGGCGATTGGCGTTTCGGGTTTGGAACTGTTAGAAAATGGGGTTGAGGTTTCTGAGTTGAATAAAGCTGATGGGGATAATGATCACTCTGGTTTCAGGACCACTAAGCGAGTTGTTGAGGCCAAAACAACTGTGAAGACTACTTTTCTGGGCGAGGGTCAGCTACAATCTCACTTGAATGTTGAAGGGAATGAGGAAAAGGGGGCTGAGAATGGAATTTTCGTATCTGGTGATGATGAGAGCAATTCGGTCAGAGAAGAAGAGTGTAATCAGAATGGAATTAATCTTATAGTGGACGTTCTTGGTTCTTTGGATGGTGTCAATGGGAGTAAGAATTATCTTGAAACTGATGGCGGGGAAAGCTCTTTTGTAGAGAATGCAGGAGGCTTAAATATTGCCTGTGTTCTAGATATCATGGGTCAAGATTATAAAGAAGGGGAGGATGGTCAAGTGGTGGAAAAACAGGAGCATCGTTTTTGTGTGGGAGATTTTGTTTGGGGTAAAATCAGAGGTCATCCTTGGTGGCCTGGACAGATTTATGGTCCTCAGGATGCATCAGATTTTGCTCTGAAGCATAGTCAGAGGGGTCGCCTCCTGGTTGCCTTCTTCGGGGATGGTTCTGGTTTTTGGTGCTTGCCAATGCAACTTATACCTTTTGCGAGCAATTTTGAGGAAATGTCAAAAGGAAGTAGTTCTAAGAGCTTTCTCAATGCTGTGCAGAGGTCGATTGATGAGGTTGGTAGGGTGTTGGAGTCGAAGATGAGTTGCAAATGTATAGCAAAAGAGAGAAAAGTTGGCCTTGCCAGGCCACTGGTGGTGAATGCTGGGCTGAAACCGGGAGTTCTCTTCATGTGCCTCGCTGTATTTCATGCTTAACAGGGCTCCCAAAACATATGAGATAATGATTTTTCAAGACTTAGGTTAGACCATTGTTATTTTAGCTCATTACTAAAGCAAGGAAGCATTGGTTGTTATTTGATGCTAGTTAATTATTGTCACAAGTTATGCACAAGGACAAAAATAAGGATTTGTCAAATTTAATTTAATGTGTTTTTTATATCTGGAAACAAATATTTCAAAATTCACCGACTACAAATTTTATATGTTATTTAATATTATATTAATATTAAACTATTAAAATTTATTGAATAATCATATTTCTTGAATATAATATTATTACAAAAATATTATCAAAATTTCAAAGTAAACGCGTTTTCCATTTTCATGTTTCTCAAAACAGTTTTTCAAAATGACAAAAAGAACGCATTTTTAGAAACTTCAAAACAAACACTCAAAACACAAAACACAAAATGAATTCAAAACTGAAACACAAAGAGAACGGCCCCTTAGTTTCTCAGATTTTTTAAATTTTATTGATAAATAAATTAATTAAATATATTAAGATCACAATTTCATATAATCTGGTTGCATATTCCATATAATTGGTCACAAATCACAATTTTTATGTCACAAGTAAAAAAATTATACGTCACAATTTATTCATTGGTAAAAAATCTATCAAATTAATAAGTCACATATTATTCATTGACGCAAATCACAAATTTTATGTCACAATTTTTTTTATGGTCACAATTCAAAAATTTTATAGATCACAATTTGTTCATCGCTCACAAATCAAAAATTAAGACGTCACAATTTATTTATAGGTCACAAATCACAAATATTATTAGTCACAACTTGATGGAGAGTCACAAATTGTCAAATTATCGATGATAAATTAACAGTTTTTTAGGTCATATTTTTTTTTTGTCACAATTTATCTTTTTCATTAATCACATATTGTTTATTGGTCACAAATTAACCAATTTAATAGACACAATCAACCAAATAATTTGTGACCATAACCAACACCTATGATTATCACCACATCACTCCCTTCAGCCGCACCACTGTTATCGCCGCCAGAACCACCACCACCACCACCTTAAACAAATCAACACATCATGAAAAACATAACCACATTGTCGCACCGATCCACCACCACCTCGAGAGACCCGTCTCCACCAACATCTCAACACCACCGCCGCCGCCAACAAAAAAATCACAGCCACCATTACATCCAACATAACCTCCGCCTCCAACGAAGTCACCATCACCTTCCCCCAAACACCGCCACCACAACCTCACCAAATCCAATCATAACCAAACATCACCAAAACCATCACGCCACCAGAACAAGCACCACCAACACCCATCCACCAACCAAAAAAAATCACCAACACCGCAATCTACACCATTGTAGTTGTCATCAGGGGCCGCTAGAGATCTACCACCACCACCATCTTATATATCTCCATTTACACCACACCACACCACACCACCAGCCACAGCACGATAATCGTCGCCACCTCAACCAACATCACAACCATCGCAAACTGCACGAACTTTACAACCATCGCCACGCAGCCAACATCACAACCAGGTCGAACTACACACAACCTGGATGTCACACCACGACCACCATTAACTCACTAGACTGCCGCCGCCACTGTAGTCAACATTACAACCATCGCAAACTACACGGAGTGGTCACCGCGCTGATCCCAACACCTAATAGATTCCTCAAATCCACCATACCTTTCTCTCCCTCACATACCATACAAGTCCAGCCACCGACGATCCCTTCAAATGCCGACATCTCTATCTGCAGCACAAGTCGTTCGCACACCACAAGTCTTTCCGCCATTTTTCTTATCTCTCGATTTTCTTCCTCACACACGAAAACCGCCACCATAAAATGCCGATGAAACATCTCACCGAAATAAGTCGCGAGCGGTACGATGATGCTGTCGTTCTGCTAATAGTTTTGTAGCGACGGTCGACCGTTTGAATATTGACAACAACCCGTATTTTCCCATCTGTATTTTCACCATGGATGCACCTGTGGTTGTGGGTGAGTGATAGAGAAAGGTGAGAGAAGAGAGAAGATCAAGAGGTTTAGATAGAGAAAGAAGTGAGAGATATAATTAGGGTTTGGAATTGAAGAAGAAATCTTTGAGTACAGAACTATTCATTACAGAAACATTTTATTTCAAAAATACCCTTTACATAAAATTTGCAACTAAAAGCCACTATAAGAATATAACAATTCTAATCAAGTCCTCAAAAATCTAAAAAATTCATGAGAAGTCCCAAAATTCATAGAAGTAGCAAAATTTATAAGAAATTAAGATATAAATTAACTTTAAAAGTTTATATGTCTATAATTAATAATAGATTAAATCTTTTTAAATTAAGAAATTACATAGAATATACGACTGTTTAAGAATCAGTTTAAAAACTTCCGCTTAGTCCAAATTTGTATCAGAGCCATGTTACGAACCTAAAATAATAATGAACATAATTGATGAAGAAATTATAATTGAAGAATTTCTAAA
Organism: Fraxinus excelsior; assembly: GCA_019097785.1. NCBI lineage: Eukaryota > Viridiplantae > Streptophyta > Magnoliopsida > Lamiales > Oleaceae > Fraxinus > Fraxinus excelsior. The sequence goes on from CM032632.1 coordinate 3,683,415, forward strand.
AAAAAAGGTTGAAAAACACAAGAGACAAAATTATCCTTATTTGCCAAAAAAATAGTACAAATGAAAGTTTTGAAGATGTACACAAAAGATTGAAAAATTTAGAATATAATATATAAGTAGAATATGCTCTTTTAGATAAAAATATTAAGGAAAAAGATAGGATTATAATTAATCCACCTCAAAATTTCAGGATAACAAAAAAAAGATAGAAATAAAGGAAAAGATCACGAGGTAAATCAATATATGATTATAAAAGTTGAAGAATTAGAACAAAAAATTTTAGAATCTACTGACAAAAAATATAATGAATACAAAAAATAATTAGAAGAATTAACTGAAAAAATGAAAAATACAAATATGAATATTAATCCATCATCTAGTCATAATATAAAAGCAGAATTTAGTAGTGATGAAAAATATGACTATCCTTATGGTACACCAATACATAATAAGGATGGTATTAATCAATATAGAAAAGCACATAAAAGATATACTGAAAATGTAAGAAAACAATTTATAAAAGAAATAAATCCAATGAAATCTTATAATAAACCAATCCACACAATAGAGATATGGTTAGATCTTGACTGTGTAGATAAAGATAAAGCTATTGAAATATGGATAAAAAGTACAGACTTAACTATACAATTTAATAAATGGAAAACATATAGAGCCTTTGAGTTTATAGAACATACATTCAGAGAAAATGAATCTGAACAGTGAAGAAAATTACCAGAAAATATAAAAAATAAAATAAAATATGGAGAAAATACGACTGAAACATTAGATAATATGACTACTTTGAACGAGCAAAATATACAAGAGATATTAAGAAATTTTGAAAGAGCCATGAGAACAGAATTTTTAGGACACAAATTCAGAGTTGGTGAAGATACTAGGAAACAAGAAGAATATAATGAACGAACAATAGCAATGAAAAATTTAAAGATATGTGACATGTGTGAATTAGATAGATATACATATAAATTCGAAGAAATATATTATATATTGAATCAAGGAAACTATCAAGAAAATAAACTGATACTAAGGTTCTATTTTACGAAGTTAGCATTCCCATGGGGAATCAAGTTACTAAAGGAATATGAAAAAGTATTACATCTTGGAGAAGAAGAGGAAGTAAATTTAGATAGTTTTGGATATAGAATTGTATTTATAAAAAAATTATAAGCACTTGGTGTAGAGAAACTTTAAAAAATAAGAAAACATGCAAGATAAGAAAAAACAATGTGTTGCTATGAACAATTTGGATGTTACAAAAAGAAATATAACATATAAGAAACATAAAATAAAAGTCCAAAACCTTAAGAGAAGAAGTTTTAAACCACATAAAAAATATTTTAAGAAAAGAAATTGGAATGGAAAGTCCAAACCAAAATATATCAAGAAATATAGATGTTTCAACTGCAATGAAGAATGACACATTGCCCCTTAATGTCCTAAAAAGAAAGATAGACAAAATGTAAAAACTCTTAGAATTTATGAAGAATTCCAAAATGATAGTGATATAGAACCAATTGAATATTTTGAAGATTTAAGTAGTGAATGTATTAGCATTTATGAATTAGATATATCCTCATCAGAAGAAGATTCTGACGAGATAGTATATATGAATCAAGAGATACAAGAATTAGACCAGGAAATAGAAGTAGAAACAACTGAGGAAGTTGAAGACTCGGTAAAAGGTATAAACCAAGAAATCACATTTGATGCTAGAAAGTACAAAGGAATAACAAAAAAGATATTAGATTTACAAGAAAAAGATGTATTTCATCAATGATTCTTAGGAATACTACTAAAAGTAAATAAAATAATTGTAAGTATGAACTACAAAGAAATATCTATCAACATAGAAGATACAATGGGAAAAGCAAGAATCCATATAATCACAAAAGAATGGGTAAAACAAAAGCTATCCAAAATTTCAGAAAAATGTAAGAAGCAAGTTAAAGTGTATTGAGATATGAGGAATCCAAATCATGGTAAAATGATTATTTGGGGAAGGTATGGACATACCAATAGAAATGTTAAAAAACAAGCCAATACCAGAATTGCTTTGATACCACTTGTTAGGATTGATACGACTTGTTGTGACACCAATTAATGGATTGAGATGTTGAAGTTATATGGCAAAATAATAAAGTATGTAATCAAGAACAAAAGAATAAAAGAAGATAAGAATATGACAGAGGAATTAGGAAATTTTATTGCATCAAGAATAATGGAGAAAAGAGAAAAATATTACAATGATCTTAAAAGCTAGTAATCATAAATCTCACCCTATCAAATTGTATAAAAGAGCCTAATATTTATAGGAAAACATGTAGGGGACGTCCAAGACCTCTTGGTAGAGTTGTTGATGAAGTAGGATGTCAAAAAACTGAGTCCAAAACGAAGTAAGAGAAGAAAAACGCGAAAAACACTCATTCGGGCCGAAAACTTGCTGCGGGCCTGGGTCGGGCCGCCAGGCGCCTGAGGCCGGCGCCCAGGGTTCTGCACAAAATTACATTGTGGATCCTTGGCGCCCGTCCCTCGGGTTAATGCTCCAAAAAGTGTCGTTTGCCATTCAAAAGTCCTCCTTCAAGTCAAACTCCTAATTATCATTGACATTTGATCTTCATAACTTCAACTTGACATAGAACTCCAAAAGCATTCCAAACTTGAACTCTTCTTGATGTGCACTTCAATTAGAATTCTTTAATTTACTTCAACAAAGAATTCGGGTCACACCCAAATTCTAACAAGAAATATATTGTATGGACAATAGAATCTTACAAAATCCTATAAATGCTCTATTAGGAACCGTTGTAGAAAATCTAGTCTATCAAAAGATAATATTCACAGTAAAATCAAACTATGTTGTATCACTAATTGATGAAAATATTGACCAAAGTTTCAATTTATATTATAGAATTGGAAACTTAAAAATTTTGTGAAAAAGTAAGGCTATTAATATTATCATAAAATCAATTTTTACTTTTAGTACTATCCATCACAACAATTTAAGGAAGATAATCGATAATATTATCATACATAAAGATTTTGAAGAATTAGCTCAATATATACCTTCTAGAAAATACCAAGAACATGAAGTACCATACCAAAACAAATAATACTTGATTTTCATAAATAAGCAACAGAAATCAATTCTAAAAGGAAATTAATAAGAAAAAATAGTGTCAGTCTAGAAGGAAATAATCTTATTGCAAGATTTCCCTCCAGACAAAACTCTAAGATAAGTCAACTTAGAAAATTAAGTATTGCCGAACCATTAAGTTCGCAATATTATATCAAAACAAGATATATTAACCAAGAAAGATACAAGAAGAATTTTCTTATCCTTATAGATACTGGAGCAGATAAAAGTCATGTAAATGGTAAATTTGTTAGCCATTTATTAAATTTTGAGTTACCAGAACCATATATATTCAAAGACTATTTTGATAACCCAAGAATAGCTAACCAATAGGGGGTGAATTGATTTTTGAAACTTTTTCGACTCCAAGTCTCAAAACTATTCTATACACAAGATATAAACGCAAAGTATAATATAACAAGTAATTATGCAAATATGATAACTTAAATCAAGTATGAATATGACACAATATAAATGACAATGTAAAGTAAAGTACAATGAGTAAAGATAACAAGTCAATTTAATGGGGTTCGATACACAATGTGTTCTACGTCCCCGTTACTAAGCTCTCCATCACGAGTAAGGTCAAATGCAATATTATGGTAACTTACAAACAAGGAGTACAAATCCTTAAGTGACTTACAAACAAGGAGCACTTATCCTTTGGTAACTTACAACAAGGAGCACCTATTCTTAACAACAATCGAGTTTTCACAAGGGCTCTCGAAACCACAAAGTATAAGTTGTAATTTTACAATTGAAAGAACTCTCTAAACAAATGATACAATCAAGTTAAGTATTTAGATAGTTATGATAACACTTCAATAAATAGCAAATATTTAAGCTCAAGTGTTTTAAGTTGCAAAACTTTGATGAACAATAAATGATACAATAGTAAGGATCAATGTACCAAAACTTTCAACCAATGAATATCTCTTAACAAATAATACAAAGTTAAGTATAGAGTGATATTTACACTTAAATAAGTGTTGGCAAATATTTCTTGTAAGTTGGTAAAATTGAATGCAAAAGAGATTGGTATTTATAGAGCAAAAAGAGACACTCTCGAGTAAGTTCGATTGATCAATTTTTGAAAATATAGTTGTTGCAAAATACTAGCCGTTGGACTTTCGGTTGACCAAGTTCGGTTGACCGAACTTTGACTTTGACATTTTTTTAAAAAAATAGCTTTTTCAAAATCTATTGCATATGAATGAAAATCATTTTTATGCAAGTGATAGATTATGAAAAAATAATTTGAGCTTTTATGCATTTGCTAAAAATTGAAGAGTTAATACCTTTACATAATAAAATACTTCCAAGAATTAATTTTCAAGGTTCTTTGTTCTTGTTCTCTTTAAGTCTCATTTGATTACTTGTTCTTCATTGGATGACGATTTGACTCTTTGAATGCTTAAGAGAATATATTCATGAAAAACTAAAGAAACAAATAATTATTAGAAACATAAGTGTATTATTTGTTATAATCAAAACAAGTGGAGTTATATTAAATCATAGATCAACATATTTGGGAAATAATCTTGAAATAAAAAAATATGTGAAATTCCCTCTTATATTTGTAGGAGATGATCAGAAAGAATATACTAAAGAAATAATTCTATATAAAGATGAATTATACGGAGTCAATCGTTCACCTATACTATTAGGGATGAACTTCCTTGAGAAATTTAGTCCTTATAAAATTTGTCAAAGATATTTAAAGATAACAGTTGATGATAATCCAATTATCATATCAAGAATATATGAAAATATGAAACCATTGTTATCATGAAAAGAGTAATTAGTACTAATTCCATGAGTCCATATATTGAAGTTATATTCAATATAAGAAGTTACTGTAGAATTAAATTTCGTGCTTATTTGGATACATTAAGTACAATAAGTTTATGCTAACCAAATGTACTACCATCTGAATACAGGAAATATAATTCCAAAAAGGTTGTCACCGCTACAATAGTAGATGGAAACAAGATAATATACAGCAAATATGATACACAAGTACATTTTCTAATATTCTTTAGAGAAGTATTTGTTGATACAATATATATGTCAACTACAATTGATTGTGATATTTTATTAGGACATAATTTCCTACTAAAATATGTACCATTTACACAATATATTGACAGATATATATTCATAACCCATTGTGCACACAAAATATTTACACCAAAAATAACTAAAGCTGTTAACATAGCATATAAATAAATCAATCATCAGAGCTCCTCCCAGCGTGGTGGATGTTGAAATACATAAAAATTTAAACTGATTACAGTTTTGAAAATGACAACAAAAAATAAGTTCGAAAAAATTGAAAAAAGAAATTTCTGAAATATATTCTGAAAATCCATTAGAAAAATGGAACACAGACAAGGTAAATACAAAGATATAACTAATTAATCCAAACACTATAGTTAGGGTTAAACCAATGAAATATAGTGTTAAAGACCAAAAAGAATTTAAGGATCAGATAAAAGAACTACTAGAAGCCAAATTGATTAGGCCTAGTAAAGGCCCACATAACAGTCTAGCATTTATGGTTATAAAATATAGTGAGATAAAAAGAGGAAAAACTAGAATGATGATAAATTATAAAAAGTTAAATGAAGTTAATAAGTTTGATGGACACTACTTGACTAATAATGATACCTTTATTAAACAAGTACAAAATAAAAAGGTATTTTCAAAATTTGATTGTAAGTTAGGGTTTTGGCAAATCGTACTTATAGAAGAAAGTAAACCACTAATTAAATTTAGTACCCCTAGTCCTTTAGGACAATATGAAAGAAATGTAATGCCATTTGAGTTGAAAAATGCACCACAGATATTTCAAAGAAGAATGGATGAAGTAATCAAATCAATCACTCATTTCTGCATTGCTTATGTAGACGATTTACTTATTCATTCAAATGATATAAATGAACATATTGAACACATTGAGAAATTCTGTTATATTATGAAAAAACATGGTATTACACTTTCTAAAAAAAAAGTTGAGACAGCTAAAACAGAAATAGAATTTTTGGGATTATTTATAAAAGAAGGAGAATTGCAACTGCAATCTCATATTAAAGATAAAAAACAGTTACAAAGCTTCTTTGGTATATTAAATTATGTTGAAAGATTCATTGAAAATTGTGCCAAATTAAAAAAAAAACTATTTTTTTACCTAAGATAAGAAAAAATGTAATGTGGTATTGGGAAGAACAAAATTGTAAGAATATTAGGAAGGTAAAAGATGAATTAAGAGTTTTGACTAAACTTGTGATTCCACAAGAAGAAGATTTCTTTATCCTTGAAACTGATACTTCAGATAATTACTGGGGTGCAGTATTAAAGGTTAAAAAGAATCATAAAGAATATAAATGTGAAAAGAATTGTTCTTGTCGTGAGATACTTGTAGGATATACATCAGGAACATTCAAGAAACTTGAAACAAAATATGAGACGAACAGGAAAGAACTCATTGCTGTGAAGCGAGGAGTCCAAAAATATGAAGATTGTTTATTATCAAAAAAGTTCTTAATTAGAACTGATAATACTCAAGTTAATGCATTTTTGAAAAATAACGTTGATCCATCTATTGCCAATAGATATATTATTAGGATTCAAATTTGGTTTTCTTATTTCAAATTTGAAATTGAACATATAAAAGGAAAGACTAACTTTCTTCCTGATTATCTTAGCAGGGATGAAGGTAGAACAATTAAGGAAGAAAGTCCAAATACTTGAGATAAAAGTTTCCTACTTGGAAACACGAATTCAAAATATACAAGATAGCCTTCGAGACAAAGATATAGCCCTTGATGAAGAAGTAACTTGTACCAAGTGTAGTATCCCTTCACAGGGACTTATAAATAGTAGTGCTCTTCCCGAGGATAAAAGAAAAGAAAAGAAGGTAATAGAAACCCCTTCACAGGGAATACTTAAACCTATTACTAGTAAAGAATATATGATAAATCCCATTAGGGATATTCAAGATATTAAAATTAGCGAAGGTATCTCTTCATCGAGCCAAAATTTACCTAAACTAACTATTGCAAATATTGATCTAAAGGATATTGTCAAGATATGTCATGGAGTAAAGCTTCTCAAAATAGATAACTATGAAGAAGTGGCATTCTTTATTGTCATTTTTAATAAATTATCCGACTGGTATTATGAAATAGGAAAATTGATGAAAACTCTCCACTATGAAAAATACAAAAAGATAAATTTTTATCAATGAGCACCAGCCAGCTGGATAAGAAATTGTTTTGAAGTAGGAAATATACTATATATATATCCTAGCAAGGACCTCGGAGAGATATCCCAACTTTCGGCCGATGTCAGGAAAGCAGTAAAGAGATATATTGAAGTCGTCAAAAGTACACATATATACATCAAATTCCACTCAGCACCTATGGAATGAGATTCTGTCATTGAATATATGCAGACATCGTTCCATATTATCAAAATGGGATTTACAAACCAACATTTTTTACCAACTAGTCAAAAAGTTGTTAAAAATGGTTATCAAAATATCATTAATATGATACCCTACAAAAGAGCAAAAGGGTATAAAGAGATATTTGAATATGTAACTCAGTTAATTACTGAGAAAGAAAAGATATGGATCTATTCTTCTGAAGAATATATAATTTATTCTAATGCAAGGATCCCTGCAAAGGATGAAGATATGTATCTTCTTGACAATTTACTATCTACTATAATTTCAAATCAAGTAAGTGGATCAGAAAAATATGTCAAAAGAATTGTGCAAGATACTCTGAGTTTACAATGATTATCATTGTGAACACTGTATTGTGGAAGATATGAGCCAATGAGCATCTCTCAATAGCGACGAATTCCCCGCGAAATTCTTTGATTCGAGGATGGAAAAGTAATGGAGTCAAGATAGTGACCCTTTATCACTACTTTAACAAAACACTTTATTAAAGAAAAACTGTGGTCACTAAAAGCCAAAAGATAATGCAAAGAAGATCATGATCTTTCACCCACTGGTAGATCATATGTCACGATCCAACTCAAAATATAAGGCCACCTAATATCACCCAACAAAGGAGAGTGGAAGACAAGAAATAATAGAGGATACCTGTAAAGATAAGATTTCAGAAAAGACACCGGAGGACAGAAGATAGTGGGAGACACCTTAAAGATAAAGATTCCTCAAGACTTCTATAAGAAGAGGAAGAGTGTTCAAAAGAAAGGTATCGGGAAAAACCTGAAAGAAATACATCTAAAAGAAAAACTATTCCTTTGTAATCTGGATACACCACTTGTATTTAGAAAAAAACTATTATCTAGTTTTGAAGATATGAAAGCTTGTAGTAAGGTAATCACTTATGAGGTTTTAAACTTCATAAGGTGAGTACAAAATGTATGTAAGTATAATGTGTAAGCATGTACTATTTCAGTCTATGAATATTAAGATAAAATTTGTTATGTTCATTAAAGTTTTCATAAAAGGATTTCGTTAAATTTCTAATGATTCGTTGGCAGTATAGATAGAGATTTTAAAAGATTTTCAAAACATTATTTTTGAATGGATGTTAGTCATGCCAAAGTACCCGTCTTTGATGAATGTTTTAAGAGAAAATGACAGTTTTCTAACAAAAATTGTAGCACCTTGAGTGTGAGTTTATCTTTTAAAATTTCGTTATAAGTAAGAATTTGATTATAAAAAGAGTTTGAATAGAGATGAAAACAGAGACTCTGAATTCTGTGAGACAGTGTCTGTGGCAACACGGCTAGTTCTCTAGAGTGAGAAATGCAATCTTAATTGAAAAGCTTTTTGCGGAAGCAGTTGTAGACCCAAATGATTTCAAAACATTTTAGATATTCATCTGATTCAGAAGATTGATTAAGTACATACAAAACAACTATAAGAATATATTGGAGGGAAAACCTAGTTATTTCCATTGATTTCTGTAAGTTATTTACATGTTTTATTCGCTTATGTTTTGATTACTATTAATTTATATGAACACTTCACAAGCATTGACATCCAATGATAACTGTCTTAAAATATGTTTAAACGAAAGAGATATTTCGTTCTTATTAAGTATAGTTGAAAGAACTGAAGATATAATTCCTATTAGTCAAGAAAAACTTGAAGAAATATATTTTGATATAGATTATGCTTGTAAACATAACATAAAATTTAATCATGTAGAAACTTGTAAAGAAATAAAAAAGATCAAAGACATCGTAACTAAATTCGAAGATATAAAAAAAGAAGTTTCAGAATGAATTATTTCTTAATATATAACTAAAAAAGACCAACATAGAGCCTTTGAAAAACTACCAAAATATAAAGAATATTTACAACAAATTGAAAGGTTTAAAAAGATATCGTATAAAGAGTAATCCTAATTAATTTGATTTATGAACCACGAGGAAAGACAAGATTTTGAAAGATTTAGAAGAATCCAAGATAATACTAGTGAGATAAGATCTAGAGAAATTAGAATACTCCTTGAAGAACTTAGAAAAGAAGGAAATCAAGAAATGTGGGATAAAATAGTAACAACTATAAGATATCATCAATTTGAGCAACAACAATACTTGATTTGGTTACAAGAAAATACTGAACTAAGATTTACAGGATTAGTTCTAAGAACTTACAATCCAAACGGAAGAATTATAAGATATAACCCTCAATAAACTAGCAACTAAAAGTTATAGGATCTATTTTGCAATTTATTTCATTAAGGGCAATATAGACATTTTAAGTCCATCTGGTAGCTTTAAGGCAATAATCTTCTGTACGTCTAGCATTACTCGGAATTGAAATTGTGTAGGATAGATTATTAATTAATTTTATAATAATATTATTAATATCTGATTTTTGTATAAATAAACTTTAAATCTGATTTTTGAATTGCGATCTCTAAAATTCTGGTCTAATGTAATTTCCACTATGGATTGGTTAGTAACATACCCACTAATGGGCCAATTTGAAACGGGCGAAGCAAATCCAATCCGTGAACATTTTTCGTATAATTATTTTGAAAATGCAATAATTACACCATAAACCTCCCTTTTCACTAAAAGTTCAAAATCCCTTATTTTTTTTAATTTTACCCTGTATTTATATAGCACATATTAAAAAAATCGAAAGCCCAAGATTGTCTAATCGAGAGGGGGGTAAATTGGTTTTTAAAACTTTTTCGATAACAATACAAGATTTAAAACAAAAGTTCACACAAAATGATAATAAAGCAATTCAAGCACAATTAGACATGTAGGTAATGGAAATAAGTTTGCACAAAGTAGTAGCGTTAAGTAAAAGATGTAGATAATGCAAACGATATAATATGGAGGTTCCATCCAACGCAATGATCTACGTCCCCCATTACCAAGCTCTCCGTCACGAGCAATGCTTTTTCACTATGTTGATTGACTTGTAGTACAATCCAACCATTTACAAAGCTTCCGATGACTTACAACCAAAGAGCACCGACCCTTTTACAATGTTGAGTTTTCCGGGACCTCAACACGACCCACAATTCAAAGATGAATATATACGTGAGAAGTTCTCTTCTTGATGAATGATACAATCAAGATTGATAACAAGAAGAGAAGAGGCAAACCCTTCAATAGATGGCAATGAATTTAGCTCAAAGTGTTGAATGAAGAAACTTTTTTATGATTAAAGGATTTTCACAAGTTCAATCACTCAAAGGTTTTCTCAAGAATTCAATGTTTATTGATCTTTTCTAGGATGAAAGATAAGGTAGTTGAGATCAATAAAAGTATCACTTTAATGCTCAAGAATTGTTAATGCAAGTGAATGAATAGTGAGGTATTTATAGCACTCAAACGGTCAAAAGTTCTGTCCTAGCGGACGCCTCTTACCGGACGTCCGGTACAGTATCGGACGCTTAGATAGCCGTTATCTTTTATCTGAAGTTTGGACCGTTGAAAATATGACCGTTTGCCAAAAGATCAGTTTTACCAGATGTCCGGTAAAACGTACCGGACGTCTAGTACGACTAATTTTGGCCCGGAACTTCCTCTTTTAAATTTTTATCAAATGTAAGTGCTGGATGGATGTTTTAAAATGCTCTTCAAAGTATTTGTTGTATTTAAAATACTTGTTTCAAATTTTTTACCTTTGAAAATATATTTTTCGAATAAAGATATTTTTATCGTAAATTTGTGATGAATCAAAACTTTGAGCTTTGTCACGATGCATTGCCAAGTATTGAGATATTTTACCTTTCCATATAATCATGGAAATGTCTAAGTACTTAGTTTGAATCTCTTGACGCGTAATGCTCAATTGTTACTTCAACTTGTGTCTCGATATCCGTGTATGTGATTCTTGCGGGATTTGCAATGTCGTTCTTCAAGGCATCGAATGTTTGAAACTTGTTTTCATTTGGGCTTGTGTGCAACTTACTTGATCTCGAACTTTGTGCCATTGATTTCATTTAAATACAATAGTCACTATGACCACTTAAAATCAATTTGTTAGTAATAAACATGATTTGTTTGTGATAATCAAAATGAAACATCAACCATATGTTAACAAATACCTATTATTCTATTTTATAAACTTAAAAAAAAATTATTTACCTTCCAAAAAAAAAAAAAAAAACTAAGAGTGTGTTTGAGACCTATTTTTCTTGAAAATAAGATTTGTAATAATGATTTTTTGGAGAGTTCGATTAAAAGGTAGAAAAAAATTAGATTTATGTGTAAAATTATCTTATTAGAAGAATATCCGATTAAAAGTAGATTTGAGAAAAAATAAATTTTAGAAAATTAGTTAAATACAATTTCTCTTATCAATCTTTCAAATCCTAATGCCATCTCCTCCAAATGACTCTTGTCAATGCTTGACCACCGCACCATCATGCTATTGAACCCTAGTGCCCCAACAGTGAAACCTATATGTTTACTATTTAACTCCATCGCCATACTACCTCTCATTCCTTAAACATGCACGCATGTTTTCATCACTACTTTTGTTGACCCAAAAACCCTAACGCCATATCCTCCAAATGATGTGGCCAATAGATTTCGATTTTTGTATGTCTATGTAGCCTCTTCATACATATCTGAGCAAATAGTTAGAGCATGTGGCATTTTTTTGTGGTAAGGGGGGCAACCACAAACACTCCTATAATTAAGTCAATTGATTTGTGAGTAAGTATTTAGGTGTGTGACGTGCTAAAGAAGTGGACCATAATAAAAAAGGGGTTCGAATTCAGGAATATAGAGAGAACAATGAGAGCAAAGTTATAGTTGAGTATATGAAATTGCATTACTTTCAAATAACACTAAATGTGAGCTTTTATACTAGAAGATGTGGAATGATAATCGTTGAATGAAGAGACATGTGGTCTCGTCTCAACGGTTGAGGCATCTTGCTATAGGCGTCATTTTATCAATCCTAAACTCAAGTGCATTTTGCCCTTATTTGATTCTCATTATTTTTAAAATACATTTTTCTCTATCTTTTTTGAACCATACATTCTATAATAAAATAATAATATATGTATACCCAAAGTTTTTTCTTATTTTTTAACCGCACATTCTCCATCAGTTAACTATTGAAAAATGCATTCTTTGCCAAATAATGGGGTTCAAACAAGGGTTAAATGTTACTGACCATTAGCCCACCTTATGGCCAAGGTTGACATGTTAGTAGTAGACTTGATAATTTGATTGGTAGAGTGGTTGCTACAGAGAGGTCACATCAATCAATCATGAAAGATCTTTTAAGAATTGTACATCATACGCTTAGAGGTCATTCGCATCGAACAAGTAATGTAGTGCTTCACATCATCTCGTCTCGTTCATGTGGTTCAACATTTACATGGGGGTTCGGAAAATTCCATCACTTCAACTACTAAAAGGCATCATTTCTTTCATGTGAGTTCAACTTATACATAGGAAGTTCAGCTAGGTCAGATAGGATAGTGATATGGAGTGAAGACCTAATCTTGTTTGCCAGTTATCTGCCATGAATCCATGTTGGAGCCTTATCGGATGAGGCGTAACAATAGTCCCTCAAGTCCATGTATAAATATTTATATAATGCGTAGAATTTATGTTGAACGTAAATGATGCTACCCATGATATACAACGTGGTACGAATGTGGCTCTTGGAGAAATGATGCTTTGGCATGGAGTGTTTTGTCTTTGTTAAAGTCAAATTAGCGAGGTGACCATTTATTTAGTTATGACGAGGCAAAAACATAATAGTCTCCCAAGTCCAAGTATAAATATTTATATAACGCGTGAACTTTAGGTTAAGCGTGAAGGATGTTACCCATGATATGAATGTGTATTGCACTAAAATTAACAATGATTAACACTAAAATTATTTAATAGAAAAATATTTATAGAATTTTAGTGTCGAGGGAACTTCATCCCTTTTATTAGCTCGGTGCCATAGTGTATTGTACCGATGTAAGAATGCACCAACTACATCTTCCTCCCCTTCGGAGTCGGTGTCACCATAACAGCTAGCTTGTGAGGTATTTTGCTTTGAACTCGAGCCACCAATTGCTAGTTGATAGTATGCATTCACTATCCATTTTTTAGGACACTCCGCCACCCGATTGGGTCCTTCACATAAAAAGCACTTCAATTTAGGATTGGCATCATATCTGCCCCCTTTACTTTTCCTTGGTTCCAGTTGTTACTGTTGCTGCCGTTATAGTTTCCTTGATGGCTGTTTTGATAGTTTCCCTACAAATTACTCTGGAGGTTGCCTTGATAAGCTCATCCCCTATTCTGAGAGTAGCGTTCTTCCCCATTTGAGTTCGAACTGGGTCTGTAATGTTTCTTTCCACTTTCAATAGATTGACTATTTCTTGAAGGTCGATCCTCTCTCAATTCCGGTTGATAGTCACTTAAACATTCAACAGTTCCCATAGCCGCGCTCAAATCAGTGACCTTTTGTTTCTGAAGTTCCGTGCATGTCCACGGTTCCAACCCCTCCATGAAGGTGAACAACTTATCATTTTCCGACATATCTCGAATATTCAGCATATGTCCTGAAAAGGCTTTTACGTACTCCCTGATGGAGCTTGTGTGTTTCAATTCTCATAAGGCCCGACGTGCCTCATATTCCACAATCTTTGAGAAAAATTGAAATCTGATTGCTTTTTTGAGAAGATCCCAAGAATCTATTCGAACCCTATTGGCCTGAATATCAGCATACTTTGTCCTTCACCATAGCTTTGCATCTCCACCAAGATACATGGTAGTTGTTGTAACCTTTCTCGCTTTATCTTGGATCGAAGTAACAAGAAAGTATTGTTCTATATCGAATAAGAAGTTCTCGACTTCTTTAGCATAGCGTGTCCCTCCGTAGTGTACACAATTCTGGAATTTTGAGCCCATGCACATGTTCTTGTGGGTGGCTTGCCCATTGCCAACCGCACGTTGAAGCACTAGTAATTGAGCTTTTAACACTTTCAATTCATCTTGTAGATCAGGTATGATAGTAGTAGCTTCAGTCATTGCTGAGTTAGCCGTTCGGCTTTCATCCAGTTGGATGTGTAATTCTCGAATTTCCTCTCTGCCACCTCGACCTTTTCATCGAGGCCCTCAACGGCATAGCACAACCTAGTGGTTACCACCTCAAGTGCATCCACAAGCTATTTCATATTCCTCTTTTAAACATCTACCACCTCTGTGGTGTTCTAGGAATCTGGATCCATAGATCTCTTACCGAGGGTCTTGAGCCGTAGCTCTGATACCAACTTTTATGGGAGACCTTTCTTCTTAGCACAGAAAGGGACACCGTGCGGTAGTAGTCTGCTTCAGTAGACTACCTTCCTCCTTCTCTCGGTCATTTCGGGATGAAAGAAAATTTGATTACGATTTAAAGAAAACTTGCAACATAAAATTGAAATGCATTGAATATAACTTGATCATTAATTGTTTGAATGCTAGAAATTACAATAGACGAAAGCAGAAAATTACAATAGATAGTGCAGTGGGCGAACACTAGAAAGTTTGAAAGATATTTGAAAGACTAATACCCCATATAATAGACTTCAGAATAAAAACCCAACTGACGGGAGTAGACGTTTAAAGTCTGTAGAATCATACTAAAATTTTCTGATTTCTAACTATTTTACAATTTAAATAAAATATTTACAATGTGCGTCCGTCAGTTGGGCAAACTAAGATTGTAATAGGGTCAAGTGGTTTAAGTAAAGCTGTGGTCTGTGATTTTTGCATAGCGAAGGCATTGATGCATATGCAAAGATGAAACCTTGAATGGGAGAGGCCGTAATGTATATAAGGCTTTGCATGGAGGATGTTGTGGTGTACAGGCAAAGATGAGGCCATTCATGACGGAGATTTCGATACATAGGTGAAGATGAGGCATTGTATGGAGGAGGCTTAATGCATATGCGAACATAGAACATTGCATGGAAGAGGCCTTTGATGCATGTGTAAAAGCTATTTTTTGTTAAATTTTCCAATGCTTTCGCAAATAAAGAAATCGCTTAGAAATAAATTTGTTGTAAAGCTCGTGCTTATGTGAAAGTGAGTATTTGTAAAGTGATTCTTTTGAAAAATGTGTAATTTAAAAATGAAAAAAAAGAGGATATTTTAAAAATAATTATTTCTTTTAAGAATGTAGAGAAAAAATAATGTTTTAAATAATCATTTTTCAAACGAGGGCTATCGTCATCGACATTTTATTGTCCTTCTACATCTCATTGTGATTTTATTAAATAATTAAAAAAGCTGAAAATTCTATAAATATTTTTCTATTAAATAATTTTAGTGTTAACCATTGTTCAAACCCAGTATTATTATCTTAGTAACTAATTGTTTCAGGTGTGTTTGAGTTACATTATTTTGGAAGAATATATTTTGAAATAAGGGCTCGTTTGATTGTAGGGGTGGAAAATGAATGGAAAGAAATCCTAGAAATTATTTTACTGGGAATTGTAATTAATTGTGTTTGATTGGTATAATTTTTTATGGAAAATGTTAAAAGTTTGTTGTCTGTTTGACTTCGTTTTTTATGAAAATTATCTATTAAAGTGATAATATTTTTTTACTATTATGTCTAGAATTTGTTCCAATTATCAAAAATAAAAAAATAAAAAAAATTGAAAAAAAATAATCATACCGAATATCATTCGTTTGATTTTGTTTTGTATAGAAATTATCAATAAAAGTGAATTTTTTTTATCATTGTATTTAGAATTTCTTCCAATTGCAAAACAAAAAAAAATTGAAAAATATTTTCCCACCAAAATATCAAGAATTTATTTTCCTCAAAAAAATGGAAAATTTAGAAAGTTGAAAAATATTTTTCTGGGAAAATTTTGTCAATCAAACACTACAAAAGTTAAAAAATGGATTTTCCAATCAAACGAAGCATAATAAATTAATGGAGAATGTCTGGTTGAAAAAGAAAGAAAAATTATTGATACGATAGAAAATATTATTTTTTTAAGGAAAAATTCATGGGTCATGCTTTATCTTTCATGAAATAAAAAATCAAACCCCAATATTTAAATTTACAAAACTCAGATTTTTTCATGAATTAATTGATTATATTTTACAATTAATCTATTAAATTAAATATTTAATTGTAATATAATATAATAGACACACCCACCCCACCCCACCCCCATCCCCATCCCCACTGCTCCGGTGACTATTCTAGCGATCAGCGACAACTCCGACGACTGTTCTCCGGTCACGCTTAATTCCGATGACTATTCTGGTGACCGTTTCACCGTCGCTCAATTTCGACGACTGCTCCGATTCCGAGGTCACACATATCTTATTAAGTAGTTAAAAAATTAATTTTCAGTCACAACTTATTAAATTAATTGGTCACATATCATTTCGAGATCAAAGCTCAAAAAATTGAGTCATTCACAATTGATTTCATTGATCACTGATAAAAAAATTACAGGTCACAGATTTATTTTTTATTTAATGGAGGTCACAGATTTTTAATTGGTCACCATTTAAAAAATTATTCCAAATTTATTGGTCACATGCCTAATACACCTCAAATTTATGGGCCACAGATTTTTTTTTTTAATTACAAATCATCAATTTTAAAGTTACAGTTCAATAGCTAAGTCACAGACACCCACAAAAAACCACCACAGTTCAATAGCTTGGTCACACACATCAATAGCTTGGTCACGACAAAAAAAAAAAATCACCATAGTTCAATAGCTAGGTCACAGACAAAAAAAAAAAAAAAAAACACCACGGTTTAATAGCTAGGTCACAGATACAAAAAAAACACTACCACCACACGGATCACCATCCCACCACACGACCATCACCCACAAATCCACAAATCCCACACAAACACATGTCCCCCAATCTCACTACACTTCAAAAACTTGGTCACAGATCGATATAGTTGGTCACATATACCGAAACACACCGTCACTCAATCCCAAAACACCAACTACTTAGTTACAGATCGATCAAATAATTGGTCACAGAAACTCTTCGTCCCATCCGCCCAACGCCGTCGTGAACTCCATCGTCCCGACCACCAATCAACACTATCGACAACCCACAACAGCTACACACAGATATCCCGTCGCCACAGCCACACAACACACACAGTTCACAGATAGAGGTGGCAATTGAGCCGAGCGGCTCGTCGGCTCGCCCGCTCGGCTCGTACTGTTCACGCCCACGAGCCGCTCGGGCTCGTAAAAAAACGAGCCCGAGCATGAGCCGAGCTCGTCCAAACGGGCTCGGCTCGTCACTGTAGACGAGCCGGCTCGTGGGTTATTTTAAAAAAAAAAAAATTGGTTGGTGGTCGGCTCGTGGCCCGGCTCGACTCGGCCCATTGCCACCACTATTCACAGATCTGCAACACCACAACCTAGAAACCACCGCAAAATCAAAATAAAAGAAATCACTCAACACCATTTACAAAATGTGCAAATCACCATTTTCATTTAAAAAAAACCATTACAATGTGCAAATCACCAACAACAAGATCTGAGAATGAAGAAAACCCAAAATCAACACAAATGTTGAATCACTGTCACAACAACGTCGCTACTGCCGGTTCAGCAGCGTTGCCGTGACGCTGCTGTCGGTTCAGCAGCGTCGCCGTGACACTACTGAACCGGCATCAGTGTCACAGCGACGCTGCTGAACCGGTAACAGCTTCAGCATCGAAGCTGCTGTCGATTTGCAGCAGCGTCGCTGCTGCCGGCTGCAGGGGGAGGGGAAGGGAGGAAGTGGCTGCCGGCAACAGGGGGGAGGGGAAGGGAGAAAGGGAAGGGAGAGAGGGGGAGGAGGAAGTTTGAGAGACGAGAATGGTGAGAAATGAGTGAATTAGAGTTTTAAAATGGAAACTATTTGTTTTAAAATAAAAATAAAATTATTTAATTAAAATAATAAAAAAACTTAATAAATAAATAAAAAGAAAATCTGATTTTTAAAAAGTCCAAACTCAGCACCTGATTTAATGTAATTTCCTCTTTTTTTAATTACAGCATATTAGATTTTCTATAAGCCCAAACTAAAACCCTACTGGAGTTTGAAGAGGAGAATAAGTTAGGAGAGGTAGTGATAAAAAATTAGTAAACTAGACCACAAAAATGTCGGATACGTCTACTACGCCGCCGCTACCGCCGGTGAAGATGGTGGAGATAGAAGGGAAGGGCAGAGCACTAGTTACTTCTCAGCCGCTAAGAGCTGGACAGGTTGTCCTCAGGGATTCCCCAATCCTACTCTATTCTGCTGCTTCTCTTCTAAATCACGACAACAAATACTGCTCCCACTGTTTCAGAACAATCTTTTCTCCTGCGGTGGTGATTTCTTGTCCCTGGTGCTCTTCTGCTTCACTCTTCTGCAGCCCTGAATGCCAATCCATCGCTCTATCCTCTTCCCACACCCAATGGGTCTGCCAGGCCCTCAGCCGCCTTCGAGAAGCCAATTCTCCTCTTCTCCACCGCCATCAGGACTGCCAAGTCCAAGCCCGTTTTCTCGTTGCCGCCTACAACCTGGCCGTGGTGTCCCCTTCAAATTTCCAGACTCTTTTGTCCCTTCAAGGTGACCCCATTTCGTCACAAGATGACACTTCTCTTTTCCTCCATTCCTTCATTTCCTCTATCTGTCCGCCTCCTAATCACAGCCAATTTGGCTTTTCGGCCTCGCTGTCTGCGGTCCTTCTGGCTAAGGACAAGCTCAACGCCTTTGGTTTGATGGAGCCTTTTGCGCAAAACAAAGAAAGGTCCGTGAGGGCCTATGGTATTTATCCCAGGGCTTCTTTCTTCAATCACGATTGCCTCCCTAATGCCTGCAGGTTCGACTATGTTGACTCTGTTGCTGATCATGGTAACACTGATATCATTGTCCGGGTCATTCACGACCTTCCTGAAGGCAGAGAGATATGCTTGAGTTATTTCCCTGTCAATCTCAAGTATTCCGAAAGGCAGCGCAGGTTGAAGGAGGATTATGGTTTTGCCTGCGACTGTGACAGATGCAAGGTAGAAGCCAATTGGTCTGATGAGGAGGAGGAGGAGGAGGAGGCTCCCATGGATGAGGATGCTGACGAGGATATGGCACACGATTCTGACACTGAGGACTGTGGTTTGGCCAAAGAGGACAATGGTTTCCCCCATGCTTATTTCTTCCTTCAGTACATGTGTAACAGAGACAATTGCTGGGGCACATTGGCTCCCTTGCCTCCTGCAGATGCTGATCCATCTACTGTCATGGAGTGCAATGTTTGTGGCAACTTGAGTAACTCTGAACAACCAATGGATGGAAACTAGCAATTCCATGATTTCTGTAAGAGATTCTACGTTCCTTGCACTGCTTCTAGAGTTAATTTAATCATAGTGCATTATTCAACTTTGATTGCTATTATCCTGGAGCTTTCTTTCTAATTGAATAGAAATACCTGCTCTTTCTCTATTTTAACTATTGATGCGTGGTGAACTCTGTTTGTTTATTCGTTGTATCTGTTTATCAGTTTATGCTTATAACATATAAACAAGATACTGGTTGCTTATAATCTATTCCTGGAAGAAATATTATGTCTGAATGACCGGAATCAAGTTTGAAGGTCATCATTTTTATGGAAGATATCTTGTTTTCTTTTTAGCATGTAAATATGGGACTGTAATTTGTTAGTTTGTTTACTTTAGCTCAAGAAGTTATTTCTTATGCATTTTTCCTGCCTTTTTTTTTTTTGAGAGGTGCATTTTTCCTGCTTAAACTTGTAAAGTTCATTTACTTATATTATATCAAGAAGCACCAATCTTTTTCCTGGACAATGTTAACCTTCAATCTTTTTTTTTTTTCACCCATCATTCTGAACTAGTTAGAGAGTTATACATGCTTGGTTCATCTAGCTTGTCATTTTTTATTTTTCTTTGATGACTATATGAAAGTTCTTCTATAGGTATCATTTTGAACATTAAGCCCCTGTTTGGTGGAAATTAAAATTAAAATTTTAATCTAAGTCAAATTCAACAATTAATTTTAACCACACATTTCATGGACCTGCAACTTTTCAACCATATATCTGATTTTAATCCCTACCAAACAAGGCTAAGTGTCTTCTATTTGAAATTATAGTACCTCTTGGCCATTAACCTGAAGAAGTATTGAAATCAATTATTTTCTAGACATGTAAACTCTTATGTTAATTTTGGTCCCATTTTACTGGGATTGCATGGCTTTTGTGAAGCACCTAGCTACATCTCAATTGGTGCTATCTCCACTTGTTCGTTGGAAGTGAAAGAGGAAGGATATTATATGTAACTTGGTCTCCTCAAACCTGCTTGAACTTAGATAGATCTAAGTGAACAAATGAAAAAAGTTATGTAATATCATGACTTCCATTTGGGAAGCATGAACTCTCTCTTGGAACTGCATTGTAGGTTGGAATGTTTTGCACAATCTCCATCTTGTTGAATGTATGTGATTTGTGGGTGAATTGTTTTTTCTTCCCATAAGGATATTTTGGTCTTTTCGGATTGTCATTCAACAAGCCCCTGATGCATTGTTCCTACCTTTGGATGTCATTCAACAAGTTCTCTTTTGTTGATGTATAAATTACTTTCAGGGCTTTTCTATGAAGCTTTTGTTCTCCCATTGTAGAATTTTTACACGTAGATTTTTATTAGAGATTGATGAAGGTTTAAGGTGAAACTAAAGGTAGATTAGTTTACAAGATGAATTCTCAGACACAAAAGATGCATTCTTGCTAGTGGGGCATACTATGCATAATGAACAGCTGCAAATGTTTCATCAAAAAACAGCATTGAGTTGGCCAGTCCAGGGTTTAGTTTTCCCATCTAATCAATGATTGCTTGGGTGAATTTGAAGTGGGTTAGGTTAGATTTTGACATCAAACTGAACCCATTATGAATGTAACCAGGCTGTGGTCTATGCTACCTGTCAAATGATCCAGACTTCCTAGATAATTAATTCTGATTTCATTCACATTTTATGTGTATGCATGACATAGAACTATAAACTAACAGTTTCTTTAATTGAAAGTTTACTTGGAAAAGGATGAATTTTCCTTTTTTTTTTCCCCAAAAAAGGAGGCTTCCTTTCTTCTCTTTGATGAAGTCCTATTATTTGTCATTTTATTTGGTTTGAAATTTGAAAGATTGTTTTTGATGCTTTCAAGTGCATTAGGTACAATGGTGATTGTCTTTGTTGCTTTCTCTAGAATTAAGAAGTACGAATACTTGTAAACTTATTGCGTACCCATATTCGTTACGTATCCAATCTTGAATATGCTTGGATACCATCTACTACATACCGGATACATGTTTTAATTATTTTATATTTTCAAATTTTCGATACGTATCGGACATGTTATGCTTCGTGAAGAAGATGAATTTTATTGGTTTTAAACTCTTTTAAAACTCATTATTATTAAAAATAGACAATGAAGTATTTTTACTTAATAAATAAACAACTTATTGAAAATAGATAACAATTTCAAAAAAGTAAACGTGTTTTATGATAATAGTTACCGACACAGTTTACACTTATTATTGGAAATATATAGTAATAAATAATTGATAATTAGAATTTTAAATTAACTGAAAACTAGAGTTTTACTATTGAAAATATAAAATAATATTAAACTCTTGTTTGGTACATATTAAAATTTTTATTTTCATTCTTCTACTTATTTTCAACCACACATTCTTCAATAAAATAATATTTTCCACCACATCAATAACTTTTTTTTTTCTTTTTCAATCACATTCTCCATCAATCTATTATTTCAGAATACATTCTTCCAAAATAACGTGGCTCAAACACACCCTGAATCTTTAATAGTTGACAACTATAGTTTTATTATTATAGAAAATAGACGATAGTTTTGAAACTTTTAATAGATGTAAAATTTTGTTATTAATTGACATTATAATTTATTTTTGGAAGTAGATAATGGTATTAAACTTTAATACACGTTGTCGTGTATCTTAAGTGTTTTTTAACTTGTGGTTTATTGATGGAATTTGAATGTTGGAAGTGTGTTTAGCTCAGTGACATCCTGTGTTTAATTTAGCTGTTAGTAGAAGTTAATTACATTGTTTGGTACCTGAGAACAGTAGATGTGAATTGAGAACCAAAGTTAGTTCCAACTAAGTTAGGTATATTGCGTCTTTTCTATGCACTCTCCATGTATGCATATGCATGTGTCCGAAGTCCCTATATTTCCCTGTGGTGCATCAAGGTTTAGGTATATTAGCATATAAAGATACACTTCGGTGAAAATGTTAAGAGAGCAGGCTACTTAAATGTGTATTGGCTAGCAATGATTGTACATTAAGTCACTTCACTCAATCTTGCTCCAAAAGCAACATATCTAAGCTAACTTCTTATAGTTACATTTTAGCTAAAAAAGCTAGAATTGAATGGACTTTGTCTAAATACTTGATGTGACCATTTTTGTATCAGTGCTGCAATGTTATATATGTTGTTCTGATCAAGCGATTTTTTCTACTTCATCCTCTAGGGATATATGGATACCTATTCATGGTTCTTGAGCTTGTTCATTTACTCGAGATCATTTTATGATTCTATCTCTGAACTTGGGCAGGTCAAATGCCTTGTTTTCTTGTTGAAAGTATTGGATCATGGACTAGAAACCATCCTCCTTTTGTAATTTTGTAGCGTGTGAAAGATAACTTTGAATTGTATACAAGGTCACTTAATTTATTATGCTCCAGAAGCAGTGCATTTTGTCATTGCCTCTGTAGCACAAACACTTTAACTAAGGTAGGGTGTGCATCTTCAACACGTGTTGGATACCAACACTCCTCGGACACCCTGTCATGGTTATTTTTTTATTAGAAATATTATATATTTTTAACTCAAAGTTATTATTAAATAACAAAGTACTCATATTTAAAATATTTCGACAATAAAAATTAATAACAACTATAAAATTAAATTTATATTATATCAATAAAGAAGTTTAAATAATTTAGGCAGCGTGTCGACGACTTCTTGTATCAATAGTTTTTTGGAAAAATCGCGTGTTGACGCGTCCGTCACGTGTTGGTGCTTCATAGGTCATTGCACTTTGTATAACTTTTCGTAGGTACACTTATGCTTGAAGCTAAAATTGAATGATTTAGTTGTTATAGTCAACTTAAATGCTTGACTCAGTGATTTTTTTATTTTTTTTAATTATCTAAGGTGCAATGTTATACATGCTGCTCTGGTCAAGTGACTTCTACCTCCACGTAAATTTGATGGTTTATACGAGTTCAAGTTGTGATGAGGTCAAATGCCATGTTTTCTTATTGAAAGAATTCTATTAAGTTGTAGTCACACCATTTTTATATTGAACTAGTCTTGTTGTACATAATTTTCTACCTAATTAGTTACCGAATTGGGGGCCACCACTTGTCAATTTTGTAACACATTAGATAGAAAATTATGTACTTGTAGCATGATTGTTTTATATTTAGATGGTGAGCATTTTATATTTTGACTCGAGTGCTGGTGTTCTTTATTCTTTGGAGCTCATACTTTGCAATTACCTTTGATTTTCTTGCTTGGAGTTCTCTCTGTCATGTCACTATAAATTTGATATCTGCAAGTACATACCAAAATTAGGGTCTTTAACTTAAAAAAGTGAAAAGAAAAAGGAAAACATCTACACCATCAGTACTGAAACGTTTTGCATTTTAATGTAATTTTTTGCTATTTATTTAACTGAGCTGTATCACCTCTTTCTTGACACAGGTTACAACTTATAAGAACTGCAGATCCATAGAGATTGGTGGGGGCAGTTTCTGTTCTGAACTGAGAAATTGGTGCGTACCTGGACTGCTGGTGTTTTGATTTTGTTCGTTTGTTAAAAAACTTGTGTGTTTGGCTGTATTTAAAAGTTACTTTCTAGGAAGTTAAATTTTGTTAGTGAAAAAAATATTCTCGACAAAAGTAACGTAAAAAGGTGACCAAACATGAGCATTGCTATTCTGCACTGCATCTGTCTAATTGACAACTATATACAATTAAATTATGAATAATGGCTATTCATTACCAGTTTAGATGACTACATTTAATTGGTTTAACTATACGAGACTTTGTATTTAAATGAATCATTCATTTAGTTCTCGTTTGGTACACATTAAAATTTTCATTTTCATTCTTCTACTTATTTTTAATCACACATTTTTCAATAAAATAATATTTTTCATCACATCAATAATTTTTCTTTCTTTTTCAAACATATTCTCTATCAATCTAATATCTCAGAATACATTATTTCAAAATAATGTGGGTCAAACATACTATTAATGTCATGTAATTGACATCTAGGTTGATGTTTTAACATTAATAGTGATGAATAACATTGTTTTTAAATTATAGATTCATTTAAATAAAATGTCACATGGTTCGTTTAATTGAACATATTAAGGGCCCGTTCGGTAGGGATTAAAATCAGATTAAAATTGAAAAACTAATCGTTATTGTTAATTTTTATTAGACGAGTGTGATTCAATAATGGTCATATTTTCAATTTTAATTGGATTTTAATCCCTACCGAACGGGGCTTAAGTCTTTGTTTGGCCATCAGTATAATGAGATTTTTGGAAATAATGTATTTTGGAATAGTAATTTTTGAAAGAATGTGTGGTTGGAAAAGAATAATTATTTGCTTGTAAAATTATTTTATTAGAAAATGTGATTGAAAAAAAAAAAAAAAAAAAAAGGAGAAAAAGATATTAAATTGTAATGAGTACCAAACAGTGTTTATTCGATTTTTTTTCTTTTTGGATTTAACGCGTAGCCCTTAGTTAAACTACACGGACCAGCCAACCGACCTGCCCACCACAAACTACTACAGATAGCGACGGTTGATTGGGTGGTTCAATGTCGACGAGGAAAAAGATCTTTACACTTCATAGAATAAAAAAAAATTGATACACGTACGAAAATGCGACTCCACTAGTCAGTAAAGATGTGGAGTGCAGTAAAGATAGATACATATTGTGGATATAAAAAAATTATAGAGAATGATGAAACAAAAAGAAAAAAAAAAGGGAAGGCGGTGGACAAAGGCGATAATTTAATCGATGGTCACTGAATTTTGTTATAGGTTATTACTTGCACATTGTTCTTTAAAAAGTTACTCGTTACTCGTTGAATTTTTCGATATATTGTTACTTGCTCGTCGAAATTTAAAAGATTACTCATTTCTCATTTAAATTTAAATAAAATTATTAATCAATCACTGAACTTTGCTATAGTTAACGTCGATGGGAATTATATGGGTTATTGATGCGTAACTTTTTTCAAATTTTGGTGAGCAACAAGTAATGTTTTAAATTTGAAGGGGCAAATAGTAATCTATAACAAATTTTAATGAGTAAAGAGCAAATAATAATTTATACAAAATTCAATGCCATTGGTGAAATTAACTGGTGAACGAATAAACTATGAAGATTAGAATATTACTTACCGGCCAACCATTATTGTCTATATAAAATTATAAATTTTTAAATTAAAATAACGTATTTTTGCAAAAGAAAGATCATATAAATTATTCCTTGCGGTTTCAGAATTGTTCCAAATACCCTCTCTCTCTCTCTCACACACACACACATTGCATTGGTATCTAATCTTTTCCTGCCAAGAAAGATTAGATTAGATTTTATCTTCCCACTTTTTCCGCCTTTTTCTCGCCAATGCAATGTACGAAGTAGTAGATTTCATGAGGAATCAAACAAGAAGATATTTGTAGCTTCTGCAGCATTTAAACCTCTGATTTGGTGGTGGGTGATGATAAATAATAATGCTCCTACCCCTGCCCTGTGGATTGAATTTAATGCAGGGTTAAGGTAAGATTAGGGAGTCCAGGATTCAATAATACATTTTTTGTGAATATCAAGGGAAGATTTTGCGTGTGTGTGTTCGCAATCATGGGTTTCTACCAATTGATCAAAGAAAATATTAATCCATATCTGCAAGGAAACAAGTGTACTTTGCGCATTGAGGGTAGGGATGATGTTGAATCCGCTTTATCAGAACTTGATTCGTCTTCTTCTCCTATATTGGGTCGCAATGCCGCCTCTAGATGTATAACATCTGCTTCTGGAACCACTCGCCTGGTCTCCCTCGATATTTTCCGGGGGCTTACTGTCGCGGTAACTTTCCATCTACATACTACTAATTCATCTGCATGCATCTTCAGATTTCTTTGGGGTCTATTAATTTGTGTGAGCAAGCATTGTAGGATACTAACTGTAGCATTTAAGGTCATATTGCATGAGCCATCTCTGTTGCCTATTAGAATAATGTAGAGAGAAAGACTGGCCATTTTATGCTTAGCGGGACTACTATAATAAAGGATCATGGCGGAATCTTAGATGTTATAGAAGTTAGTAACATAAGGAAACTATATAATTGAGATTCTTGGTAAAGATCATTAATGCATTAGGACAGAAAAAATTGGAAATTAGTTAATATGGCTGGTAAATTATTAGCCATCCGAGGGTGTAGGGAACGATGAATGACGGAAAGTAATGACGTTATAGATCATGATTTCTTTAGGTGGAAAACATCCTGAATGAGATCTATAATCTGTGCATGGAAAGAATAATCTATTTCTTAATTCAAAATATTTACCATATTGTTTGGCTTATGATACAGTTGATGATACTTGTTGATAATGCTGGTGGGTTCTTTCCTGCTATCAATCATTCACCATGGAATGGTTTAACATTGGCAGATTTTGTGATGCCATTTTTTCTCTTTATGGTTGGCATATCTCTTGGACTTGCATACAAGGTACTTGTTCGTCCGTAAGAAAGCAGTTAAGACTTCCTTTAGATTTGTGATAATGTGCATGTGCATTAATATTTAGGATCTTGCCTTATTACCTCCTTTTGCTCTGTAGAAGCAGCTCCTGCTGCTTCTGAGTTTTAGGTAAAGCGCTGTCTTTTTGCAATGTTTCACAGAATTTCTCCTGGAACTCATTTTATTACGTCATTTATGTTGTTAGTTATACCAACCCCGAAATACCGCTGGTATTATAACTGTTTTTTGAGTGATGTCTTTAGATGCTCTTAATGTTCCTGTGTATCAAGTACTATATTCTTTTTCCAGAACTTGACTTGCAGAGATGCTGCATCAAAAAAAGCAATGTTACGAGCCTTAAAGCTTTTAACCCTGGGTGTTTTTCTCCAAGGTGTTTTTCTACAACTTTTGCATTATGATAAATCGCTATTTGATGATGATGATGACTTGATACAAGAGTCTCTTGGGAAGTAATTCATTTACAAGATTCTCGAGTAATATTTATTTCTTTCTTATTCTTTGTGCGTCTTTAGTAGAATTTCTTTAGTGAGCATGTCTATCATCTTTTGCACTTCATCTTTTCATTCATGTTTTGCATCATGTACATTCACTTCTGATGTGTACAGGTGGCTACTTTCATGGAATTAATGACCTAACATATGGTGTGGACATGTACCAAATCAGGTGGATGGGTATATTGCAGGTATGCATCAAAATTTGTTTTCTCAGTCATCTTCAACTGAACACAATTTATAGTAAAAAAATAAAATATAATTATAGTCTATATAAAACAAAGCATGTTTATAATTTCTTTTAATCCTATAGTGAAAAATTCTTTAGTTTGTGGTTTTTATATTTTTTCTTTGAAGTATGTGAATTATAGTTTGGTTTTCCTTTTTGATGTTTTTCTCTTACAGAGAATCGCAATAGCATATTTTCTTGCAGCGGCATGTGAAATTTGGCTTAGAAACGATGACAAAGTTAATTCAGAATTATCTTTGCTGAAGAAATATCAAAGGCAGTGGTAAGTTTCCTAAATATGTGTATTTTGAAAGTGTTGAAGATTATTATATTGAGATGTCTCTTTCAAAGCTGTATTCACATTGAAAGAATCAAGTGGAATAAGTAATGGAGACTGATTTTGCAATTGGATAAACGGTTGGCTTCTTCTTAGTGGAACGAATTGCATCTCCAGGGGTGAAGCGTGTTACTCATCTCCGTGAACTATACGAGTGTGTAAAGGAATCGAGAAGAAAATAACAACTGCTTTTGAATGTGCATTTAATTCCCCTTGAAGGGGTTACATCAACTTTTAGCTTACTGGTTTAAGGTTCAAAAAATATAGCAGTTTAGGTAAATCCATTTGAATCGGATAAATCTTTTTTATAATGTCTGTCTTCCTGATAATTGAAGACAAACTATTACCCTTTGCATGCGTTGAATGAACTAAATGGCATTATACATCTTGTTAAGTATAACTGGGGGAGAAAAGAAAAAAAGCAAAGGTGACTAAGGAAAAGTAAGAGGTTTGATGAGCAAAATTCAGAATCTTTGCTTGCTGTGAGATATCTGGAAAATTGATTAGGACTAGGTCTTAAAGTTGTATTGTAATATAGAACTTGAAATCTTTTCCCTGCAAATACTGTGGAAGATTTAAGTTTCTGATGATGAAATCAAAGGTAATGTAGATGAGCCAATCTTCTGGGCTTTTTGTTTAGTCTTCTCAAATATGCAAGCTTGGACATATAAGCAGTTAAAAGTAACTTGTATGGGAAGCCCCAAAAAGGCACTTCTGCAGAGTACACAAGTTTGATTCTGCTGGGTGAGATGCACACATCGGATGAAGGAATTCACATATTTTTCTTTGCGATTTATTTTGTGCAGGCTAAAAAGTTAACTCATACTCTTCTAGTAATGACCAAGTTTTAGTATACAGGATTTCTGGTGAATATTTGTTTGAAAGGTATAGATTAGATCATTATGGCTCAGTAAGTGTTAACAAGTCAAGGACCTCTTCTGAGCATGACAACATACAGCAAATTCATAGTCTAAAGAATTTGTCTGAACCAAGCATACTGGTACATTTTAAGTAAAATAGCTGGCTCATGGTTACAATTATGAAGTAGAAATCTCTATTATTTGACAACATATACTAGAATCACTTTATATGCAAATTCCTGCATTGGGAGGTTTCATCAGAAGAAGAGTGCTAAGAACCAGAATAGAACGAGTTACTAATAATGCAGTAATGTGAGATTAGATGCAATTTTTACCTTGTACTATGAGTTACAATTGAAGAGACCAAGACACATGGAGGCATATTTTGTCATATATGGACACCATACAGAAAATGAACCATTTTGGTCCCTGCTATTCCTTGAAATAAAGTAATTATTTACTTTTCTGAAGTCCTACAAGTGAATGATTCTACCATACTGCTTCGAGGATTGTTTGTTATTATACCTGACTACAATATAGTTTTCACATTTCAAATATCAGATCTAGAAATAACAACAATCTAAGCCTTATTCCAAATAGCAATTAGTAATATGTCAACTGAAATGTTAAGCTCTCAGAAAGAGTCTCAACACATTTGTTAGGGAGACGTTGGAATATGGATGTTTGGTCCATTCAGTTGTCACCTGTATCTACAAGTCTTATATTTCACTGACTTCTGCTTCCCTTTTCCATATTTTCAGGGTTGTGGTCTTGGTTCTTACTGCCTTGTATCTTCTGTTGCTATATGGTTTGTTTGTTCCTGACTGGGAGTATCAGATTCCAATCGAAGCATCTTCTTCTGCAAAAGTTTACTCGGTAGGTTTTCCTTGGTAATTTGATATTTATCTCAGGAATTGTAAGTGACTACTTATTTATGAAAATGTTATGGCAGAGTATTTTGACACTATTGGTTCCTGTTGAAGGTGAAATGTGGTGTACGTGGAGACACTGGACCAGCATGTAATGCTGTTGGTATGATTGATCGCAAAATTTTGGGTATTCGTCACTTATATAGAAGGCCAATCTATGCACGAACAAAAGTATGTTTCTTATTCTTAGGCGTTCTAATCGATGTTTGTTTCAACATTTATTTTCCATTCCTTATATTCTGAATGTCATATTTTTCGTTGTAGCAATGTAGTATAAACTCCCCAGATTATGGTCCACTTCCTTCTGACGCTCCTTCATGGTGCCAAGCCCCTTTTGAACCTGAAGGGATTTTAAGGTTTGCACATTTATTTTCCTTGTAGTTCAACACAATTAATTCTTAATAGAATCATATTGTATGAAGAAAGAAGTAGATTGGTGTTATGACTTCTCACTGCAACTTTCTCCACCCACATGCTAAAAACAAAAAGGATAAATAACAAAAACAGAATGATTACTATTCTGGTCCGCATGTCTCTGGTTCGGTTGTGAAAATATCTTGATTAGGAAAGACTTTAAAACGTGTGACTAAAGAAGATGATGCTTTTTTCTAAAGCATAATTTACTTAATATTAAGTTGTTTTCTGTTACCACTATTACTGTTAACCTCATTCTACATTCATTATAGTACAGCGATGGCTACTGTCTCTTGCTTGATCGGTTTGCAATACGGGCATGTTATTGTCCATTTCAAGGTGAGTAGTGGCCTTGTGACTCGTGATTTTGTTTTATAAAGGTGAATAGTGCCTAATCATTCTTATCTACTTTGATCACACACAGGATCATAAAACTAGACTATTGCAGTGGTTTGTCAAATCGTGTTGTCTTGTAGCCTTGGCTGTGATATGTGACATCAGTGGTAAGATTTTTTTCAATTACTTTTCGTTGTATTACATTCTGACCAAGTTGCTGATTTGACTGCATTTCCCAACGGAATTCTTGGAAAACTTTTTTTTTTTCAAGAATTCAAAGTCAAAGATGCAAAATTTACTGTTTTCATCCCCACTTGAATAAACAAATGAAATAAATGAAACAAGAAAACCTCAGAACAACAATCTGATGTCATTACGTTCCTCCAATTCCAAATTTTGAATATCTATTTTTTCCTGATATAATGTTCTCCCTGTTGTGACATATATTGGTTCCTGTTGTAGGGATGCATATAAACAAGGTTCTATATTCTTTCAGTTACATGTGCTTCACTACCGGCGCTGCGGGAATTCTTTTTGCTGCAATTTATATAATGGTTAGAGAAGTATTCCCAATTGTTCAAGCACATAACCATTTGATACATATGACTTGTTTAAACTTGTGCGAAGTGGTTTACTTACTGCCCCTGTTTTTACTTCAAGAGTTATTTAGCCACAAGGGATACGAATAAAAACTTGACTCTACTAAGTATTGGCTTATTCCTCTTACAGGTTGATGTGTACGGATATAGACGCTTGACTGTGGTGCTGGAGTGGATGGGAAAGCATGCTTTAATGATATTTATTCTCGTAGCATGCAATGTTGTACCACTTGTTCTGCAGGGATTTTATTGGGGTCAACCTCATAATAACATTGTTAGTTTATCAATAGTTTGCTCTTAAATTTACGTCTCCTTTATTGTAGATTTTCTTTTTCTAGTTTTTGATTTTTGTCCAAATAATCTGATTTTTGCAGTTAACTTCAATTGGAATTGGGGCACAGGGATAGCAAAACAGCTCTTTACATCTATTCTCAGTCCAGCGCAGTATTTAAGATAGGCGAGGGTAAGCCGGTGATGCAGAATTTGGTCCCTCCGCCATCTCAAATGTCCACATTCCTGCATAGCACATGGTGGATGCATCAACGTTGAAAGAGTTGAATGATAGGAAAATAAGTAGAATTAGCAATATTTAGTGTTCTCATTTTAGAAGTTTTGATTCATCTTACGAGTCATTGCGGCTAAAAGATTTTATGTATTTTGCTTAGTAAAGCAGATGCCACTAGAACCAGTTATTATAAATTACATCGTCCTCTTACACGAAAAATTGTGCTGCTTGTGTGCACTTTGATTCCACAGAGTAAGTTCTACACTAATTGACCGAAAGAGTAAATTGTTGTGATTGAGAGTGAAATGATGAAAGAAATTCCTATTTGGTTGCCAACTTTGCAACTTTCTAATGGACAAGGAAAGTTTAACTTACAATGGATCGATTGAGCGTAATTGCAGAAGAGAGAAAGAAAGGTAAAACTGTAAAAGTAATGCAAATGGACTTAAAGAAAGAATAATCTTCAATAGATGCATTTCAAATCTACTCATAATCTGAATGTGTTGAACTAATTGATCTAAAATTCTGAACTCCTAGTGATATCTGTATCGTGGGTCTACTTGTTATAATTTATAAAAGGTGAGCAGCCCCGTTCCGAAACACGTGGCCAAAATATAAAAAGACCAGCATAGTCACTCATAAGGGCATATCTATTGTGATAAAAGTCTAGATCGGCTAATAGATAGATCTCTCTCCATATAGATAGGTATCTTCTTTAAAACTCTTGAACCTAGTCATTTTAGAGGAAATTTCGATGGCAATCAAGGATGGATTTCGGAAGGGATGCAATTGCCATTCTTAAATCTGTGATCTTCGCTCTGGGCTAGTGTCTCTACTCTTTCTAGGTAAGGGACTCCTCTACGACTCTGGTAGTCGAAGGCCGCCAAACTACCAGATCACGAGCCCATCAAAGTCTGCACATGTTCTATGCTATTTACATCTTCGGAACTTATCACTAAAGTTTACTTCGACATGTTCCCCCATCAAAGTCTGCACATGCACAGTGAAATGGGTGGCACCTGGTGGTGAAGAATCGGGACCTTCAATAATACATTGAACCGCTTAATCTAAAATTTAGACACTACATGATTGTACAGTTCTTGACGAAAAAATTGCCAAGACTGAGATTAAAAAATAAGTTCAAATTAATATATGAAAGATAATATATTACTAATGATATGAGTAAAGATACAATGACGAAGTTCAATGAAATACATATTTGATTCTCACTGGAAACGAAAGAAACCCAATTGACAGAAGCTGACAGCTGAGCATGATAGTATGAAGAAATTAATAAAAGCCAAGAACAATTCTGAAGACATGGGACTTCAGTCACACAATCACACTCACTAATGTTCAGGTGAAACTGAACATACAAGTAATAACAAGTTGTATGGTGATCATATTATATATCTCTGTCTCTCTTGCACTCTGGCGGGACAGTGGGGTATCTGACCCGATCGGTGCAGTAGTTATATATAGTGTATTTGCTTCGAACCCATCGGAGTCGACGGTATTGGAAGGCATCGAGGTCTTGAAATTCCTTCTGATCCCACCAGCGTTTGCCTTGACTGTCACAGAATCTGGCATTCACAGAGGCTTCACAGCCATCAACATGGAAACTCTGGTATGAAGCAACAAATGGAGCCTTAGACCAATCGGTTTTCTCGAGCCCTCCCCTGGTTGCCCAGTCGTCAGCGTTCCATAGACTAGAGTATATCTTCATGGGTTGGTCGAATGGAAATTTCACTCCCAAGTCTTTGCTGTTTTTGAATACTCTAATTGGGATATCATCCACCAAAAATCTGTGCCACCCAATCATCATCATTCATGGTAAGTTACTAAGAATTAACCAGACCATTTTAAAGGTTCTTGATTAAAATATTTGCACAGATTAAAAATCCTTGTTTAGCAGGGATTAATACGAGTTTTTACTACAGATGGCACGGGGAGAAGAAAATTGAAGACAATTAATGGTCCCAGAAAGTCAAAATTGTCACATGGAGGTAGCAGATGAAAAATAAATGAATAAATAAATGGAGACAATAACTAAATATAATAATTTCACGTGGGAAGGACTCAAGTCAAAAAGATGTTGTAAGTCAGAGTAGTGTCTCAAACATTGTGAGAAAAAGCAAATTTATCTTTTTGAAAAGTTGGAAAAAAATGTATGAATTTACAGATGTTGTCGAAATGATTTTAAGAAGAGTAAATCATGAGAATTTACAGATGTTGTCGAAATGATTTTAAGAAACAAAAACATGAATGGCAGATTCAATGAAGAACTCAAGACTTACACAATCTGGTAGAGATTCCACAATACAGAATAATAGTGGTATTCTTTGGATGGATCGAACCACAAATAAATGCGCTGTTCTTTGTCTCCCTTCCCTCCTGTGTACACATTTGTCTGCAATATGTATGGTTGCCCTGATCTGTTCCCCAAGAACTCGAAATCTATTTCGTCGTGCTCCGAGTTTTGAGAAGATAGCTGAAACATCAAACAATGTTCACAGTAAATAAAAGCACAAGTCAACAATGGCAATATTCATTGCTCACTTACATAGAAAGCAGTAACAGTTCCAGCAGAATCCCCAGGAACCATTTTAATCCGCATACTGAAGTGCCCAAATAGGTAAGAACCCTTTGACTGGAAACCAGTACCTGCAACAAAACACAAAGTTTACATATGGGAATGGCCAAGCTAAAGAATGCAAGGAATATAGTGCAATATTGGATTTAATACTACCAGTGTACTTGTCAAGAGAGAGCTGGATCTCAGATCCACCATTGAAGTACTTGATATGATCAAAAGCCCACGTGGGCATATAGTTTCTCCCAAATGGTACGTCTACTGGTTTCCTTGGAGCTGCCCCCATTGCTCCACAGACCATCATCAACAAACAGATTGACAAACTCCATTGGTGATAAAAACCCATCTTTCTGCAAAATCAGAAGCAGTATCAGCAAACTGTAACAGCAGAAAAAAAAATAGTTTATACTTTCTAGTGCATTACCTCATAGGACAGAAGAAGATGACGAAGGAGGAGATGAGGAGCAATGGAGGAGTCTATGGTCCTTTTTATAGGGGTCTAACTGAAGTAGGGAGTAGAATAAGTAGAATAATAAATTATTAATTATACAAGTAATAAAATAAAATCGCCGAATGCAGATTATCCAGTTGGGTGGGGATTAATAAATGCAACCCAATACAATATTGAACAGACACAACACAGATATGTTATAGTACTCAACTCTCTATTGTAGACGACATAACACGAATAATATTGTTGTTCATAATAAATTTCATTAATTATTTTTGTGAATTATCTTGCATTTCTCGTGTTTAATTTATCTTTTAGTTAAATTCTTCTGTTATTCTATTTGATCAAGCCTCGTAGGTTTGTAGTTTGTACTTTTATCTTTTGCTATATTACCAGTGTGTGATTTTTAAGGGTGCGAATTACTACAAATTTTTATGAATTTTTTTTTTTTGTTAGTGAGCATTTTTCTTTCGATTATGTTACGTGTACTGAACTTTTTACATAATATTTGCTAGAATCAACAAGTAGCGGCCCCCTATTGGGGGGGGGGGGGGCATGGGGCTGCCGCTTGTCAATTCGGTCAAAAATCCTTGCATTTGTACCTAAAACTTGGTAAAGGAATGAGAAATATAGTTCAATAACGGAAAATCGGTGTAACCTTAAAATGTAACGTGATAGCGGAGGTAGCAATTTTGACATTCGTTTATTGTTAACTCTAAATCTAAACGTATTATTAGTGTCGGAATTGATCTATGATGTGGTATATCACTGATATAATTAGTTATGAAATTAACCATTATATCCCAACACCTATCGTACCTGTATATTTGGCCCCCATT
Source organism: Fraxinus excelsior (assembly GCA_019097785.1). Taxonomy (NCBI): domain Eukaryota; kingdom Viridiplantae; phylum Streptophyta; class Magnoliopsida; order Lamiales; family Oleaceae; genus Fraxinus; species Fraxinus excelsior. The sequence continues at coordinate 3,719,473 of CM032632.1, forward strand.
ATAATGAAAACTTGGAAAAATATATTTTAGAATAATGATGTTTTGAAAAATGTGTTGTTAAAAAATGAAAATTTTGAATTTACGTATAATATTATTTTATTGGAGATTATGTAGTTGATAAGAAGAGGGAAAAAAAGTAATTATAATTTTAACGAGTGCTAAACAGGAGTAAAGTGTGTTATGTCATCTGATTGCTTAGCATAAGCAAAGCGCCCGTGCTTGGAAAATCAGTCATAGTATAAGTGTATATTGATATTTGCTATTTAGATGGATGATATTCAAGAAACGAAAATATGGTTTTCGTATTTTGATATCTCGATTACTTGGACAAATGATGTTTCCCTATTACGCCCCTATTTGACAACCATTAAAATAAGTTTATTTGGAATAGTGTTTCTTTTTTAAGAATGCGTGGTTAAAAAGTCGGAATAAGTTTCGGATTACGTATAAAATATTTTATTATAAGAATGTGCAGTTGAAAATGATTTTGATAAAAAAAAAAATGAATTCTGTTTTAATGGTTATCAAACAGGGGCTATACTAAACTTTCTCTATTTCTTTCTAAACCAGATGCAAAAATGAAAAATAAAAAAACCAGAGGTCGAAGTCTGGACATTTTAGGCAGTGAACAAACGTACGACAATGTATTAATTGTGTTTTGGTTTTTCTCTCAATTGTCATAGTTTTTGTCTTCCACTTAGAAATTTTGGCACTGTTTCGTTCACACAGTTAAAATTGCCCATTTCTCCTCCTTAGTTATAAGATGCTCCAATATAAAAGAGCAGAGCAGAGCAGATAGGGTAAATACAGTTGTTACTTTTACATAGTAAAAAAAAAATTGTTCTTTTTTTATTTTGAAGTTTTCGAAGGAAAGGTCCACACTGCACCAACCATGCTTTATTTGTCTCCATTTTCACCAACCCCGAATCTTGGAAAAGTTGTTTAAAAGAAAAAAGTAGTGATTGCAATTTGTCCATCGCACATTTTTTACAGTCACACATTTGCTTTTCCAGTAGATAGACAAATTTCGCAGAGTCGAGATGAGATCTCTGGTTTCAATGGCTATGCAATGATATTCATCTAGACCGCTGACCATCGATCGTCTATACGAATAACATATTTTTGAAGTCGGGTTTGTTACGAGTTTAGTGAAATGAAGCAATTAATGGAGCACGAGTATGTGTTTCCCTCCCACCTGCTATGCACAAACAGATTGCACAGGTGACGAGTTTCAGTGGCAGTATCCTCCCACACACCACATGACATCTTCATATAAAATCCATCTGTTCACATGCACTTTATTATTTTTTGTTATTTCTATACATATGCACTAATACTAATCAAATTTAATAGTCCAGTTAATTGATCACTCATGACAGAAAGAAAAAAAGAGTGAATCTGCTGATTGATCACTGATTTGCATCTAATAATGAAAACCAACTGCTGATTTTGTAGCTGGTAATGTGGATCAATCCACGTTGTTGACTCCAAGTGTCACTGTCAAGACTTGAGGTTCTATATTAAAAAATCAATATTATTAAGAAAAGTAGTTCAATATCTTGAGCATGTTTGATACGGTTTAAAATCCAATTAAAATTGAAAATATGGTCATTATTGGGTCCCACCCGTCTAATAAAAGTCAACAATAACAGCTGTATTTTCAATTTTAATCTGATTTTAATCTCTACCAAACACCCTTCTTATATGTTAGTTTATATTTTCATTTTTATTCAAAATGGAACTTATTCCTTAACATGTCTCCACAATATGATGGCTCGTTCGAGCAAACTAATCTTGAAATTCACGTGCTCATATTTTGAGTCTTAGAGCCTGTTTGTTAACCATTAAAATCCAATTAAAATTGAAAATATAGCCGTTATTGGTCTCACCCGTCTAATAAAAGTCAACAATAACGACTAATTTTTCAATTTTAATCTGATTTTAATTTCTACCAAACAGGCTCTTAATCGAATCATATTGATCTTCGAAATTTAACGAACTCTGATACCATATTAAAATTTCAGAGTTTCATCTTAAAATGACTATCTTATTAAGAGAATTAACACAATCCCTTATATTTTAATCTATATTTTCATCGTGATATATATCTCTTAACAATTATTCCCCAAAATAATTAAATAAAACTCAAATCTATCTGTATTGCCATTGGCTGATACCCAAAACACAGAGTAATCTCTGCCTGCCTGCAGCAAAAACAACATTGGAAATGATTGAGATTTTTCTATTAAAATGTCACGAGTAATATTTTAGCATTTTACTTGCTTCTTGGTTCAATATCTGTCTGATTATTATTATTTTTTTTTGAGTCATCTGAGGTACTTTTATAGTTTACGCCAATAGAAAAGATATAAAAAATAGTTTGGCACAAACAAATCTAGAATATATATTTTGGGAATTGCGTACCTAATGCTAGTTGCATCTTGTGTTTCAATATAATGTTAATGAATTTTCATTGTCACATAATGAATTATGAATTTCATCAATTTTAGAATGTCCTAGGATACGATTGAGATGAAATGAGAATTAACAAACTCTAATTCTATATCATCAAGAGCAGTATAATCGCAGTAAGAAAATACAAGATTTAGGCCCTGTTTGAGCCATATTTTTCATCCCTAAAAATAAAAAACATGACCATTATACATCACATCAAATCATCAATTTTGAATTTGTATCTCTTGTGTGGGATCCAATAACGGTTATATTTTTTATTCTCATTCTAGAAAAAGGTGGCTCAAACGGGGCCTTATATAGATCTTCACGTCAATGTGAGACCATGCTCTTGTTCGCTACTACAGTAATTTACCATGATTAAATGAAGTTTTATAAAAGAAAAATCACAGACCATATTATTTTATTGAAGAATGTGTGATTGAAAATTAGTAGAAAAATGAGAATGAGAAAAATAATGTGGCTCAAACAGGGGCTTAACCCTGTCTCTCCTTTTGATAATAATACAGAACCTTATTTATAAGACAAATTATAGCAAAATCGAAATTGCAAGTGTGAAATTCCTAAATTATTCTTAATGAAATTTTGATCTTTTGGCGTACATAGCGACAATAATTAAGCTCCACAACTTAACAATACATATAGAGGGGGTGTACACTAGAAATGAATCTAGATTATTTTTTAGAGAATGAGTGCTTGTGACTATAGAGGTAAAAATACTAAAATATTTTACATCGTTTAAGTCCTCATTTGATTCCCATTATTTCAAAACTTATTTTTTTTTCTCAAACTCGTCATTTCCAATCACATATTCTGCACATAAATTCAAAAAAAAATTCTTACTAAAAAATCATAGATTCTTTAAAAAATCACTATTACAAATTCATTTTGATGAAACAATGGACATCAAATAGAGGCTAAATATAGTTGATTCTTGTAAGATATAAGGTGAAGAGTCTTCATCAATAATTAGGTTCAAGTTGAAAATGAGTGTGCTTTGAATTTTTGTTTTGATGGATTGATTGGTGTTGATATATGCCAACAATTATTAACTTAGCTGTCTTTAATAAATGGCTACTGGATTCCAGCTGAGAGAGTATGGTCAAATATGAGCATGCATTCCCTGCAAAATTCCTCAATCGACCAAAACAAATGTTTTGTCCATTTCCTTTGCATGACGTGTCACATATTTTTACCATTAATTTTAAAAACACTTAAATCAATCAATGATATCGACTTCTACAAATCATCAGATGTCAACCATGATGTAGAAACATGATATACAAGTAGCTTAATTAATATTTGATTCATGTCTTACACTTCTCTTACATGCAGTTATTATTGAACCATTATAGTGACGATTTGAATTGTCAAATGTTGTGGACGTATAAAATGACATGAGTGCCCCTCCATGATTTTAATCTTGCCCAGCAATGAAGGGCAAAAATGACAATTGACATAGTATGGTATACATTTGAGTGGTCAATTGTTACGGGCATGTTAATTTTGTCTAATAATCTATTTTGGCCCTGTTTGAGCCATTTTTTTAATTCTCATACTAACAACTACACATTCGTAGCACGATTTTGCCACAGCATTAGCGGTTCGGTAAAATTAAATAGTAGTCTCATCTTGTTCTAACATAAAATCGAGCAAGATGCCAGCATTAGGGAAAAAATAGTTGAGATATTCGAGTAAGGTAAGAGTTTCTTTTTTTAATGTCAAAAGAGAATAGGTTTGTAGGATAGAAAATAGTTAAACTTGTCTATGAATGTATAAACAAGCTGAAAACAGGATTAATAACTATGATTTTCATCTGAATTTGTGGTGCCTGCCCAACTAAAATAGTTTGATTTAGCTATAAATTATATTTTAGTAAATTTTGATATAAATTGATAAAACGTGTGATTGAAAAGTCAATATAAATTGTGAATGACAATAAATGTATAGTTAAAAATAAATTTTACCGTCGTATGAGGACTTAGAGTGTGTTTGGTAGAGATTAAAATCAGATTAAAATTGAAAAATTAGTCGTTACTGTTGACTTTTATTGACGAGTGAGACCCAATAATGACTATATTTTCAATTTTAATTTCTAGCGAAGATACCCTTAATAAATTCTGCTAAAAAAACATTACTGGAATAGGTCAATGGGATTGACCAAAGTATAATACAACACCCTATCCGTAGACGAGTACGGGGGCGGAGGGACTCCCAAGTTGCCTGAAATAATAATTTTTTATTATCTTATGAAAAAATTGCTTATGGCTCAATTTCGTTTTCTTTTTTAAATTATACGAGTAGGACAAGTTAAGTTGAACCAAAAATAAAATTTAAATTTAAATTTAAATTGTTGTCTAAAAACCGGAACGAATTCGAAAGTCTAGTAGCTATTTTTGGCTTAATATTTTGAACTTGTCGTTTAATAGTTTGTCGACCTGAAAAATGTTTTACGAAATTTACCATGACTGCTTCGAAACGGTACCAAAATTGCTCCTACGAGTAAAGAATATAACCTGAAGATAAGTCGAAAGAGGTGACAACAAAATAAAAATTATCAATGATTTTTCAATATCAAAGATGACTTACCAAGAAATCAAACCAATTAAGGCCCCCAAATAATAAATTCTGACTTCGCCACTACTAGACATGAAGACTTTTAGAAACACAATAAATTATGATTATTTTTAGTCAATTTAAAATTAAATTATATAAAATAGTTTGTAAAAGTTTCAAACCAAACCAAATCATTTCACTTTTGAAACCAAATCATTTATTCGGTTCATTTTTTTTTAAACCAAGGTTTACACATTCCACATAAAAGCAACACGTTTTAGAAGTTAAAATATGAATATTGGTCTAAAATCTAATAAAATGCTTAAATTGGAAGTTTTTGACATAACGATATATTAGTATCAATACAAAATTTAAAGCTATTAAAATAAAAGAAAATTCAATTGTTTGGATTATATTGGTCTAGGTTTTTTTGTTTTAACTTATTATTAACCCAAACCATATGAATTACGTTGGAATTGGTTAAATATAAAATCATGAAAGACTGATTTGTGTCAATTTCGACCAAATATTCAGACTTGATCCGATAATCAAATTATGAAAATAAATAGACTAATTTGTTTTACTCGTCGAGTGTGTGGTATATTTGGAATGAAAAATTCAATTTCGAATGAATGAGAAATTGTGGTCCAAAGTTAGAAAGAAAAGAGAGTAAAACTGGTTGAAAAATTGTCTAACTTCACCGCTGGCCTAGCACTCGATCGATAGACCCCTGTCTGTAATGCTCGAGCGATGAAAAGGCGACATGTGAGTGACATCAAACGTTACGATATTTGGCAAATGTTGCTGAATTTTGAGGAGTGCCTCTTCACCCATAACATCCATCCTCTATAAAAAGGCATTTGGGACGCCTATTACTTCATCATAATGATATGCAACCATAATATAACATTAAATTTCATCTTTTTTTTTTTTTTTATAGCCAAAACTCCAAAACTCTACATAAAAATCTGTTTTCCATTTCATTTCGAAAAGAGTACAAAACCTATTTTTGGTTCTTATTCTTGGGTCTTTGAGTGTTACAAACACAAGAAAATAGTCGTCGCAAATTAGGAGTTGATTGCCATCATCCGTAAGCATTGTTGCGGGGCAAAATTGATTTAAGGGCAAAGTGTTCAACTCTTGCCTTGACTTTACATCCATTTCACTTGGTGTTACTTTGTCTTATTCATTAGCGTTTTTCTTTTGTGTTTTATTACTCATTTCCATACCGTTACTCTATCCAATTTTGGTAAGGTAGGTAACTTCAATTTTGGTTTTAAAGTGATCACTCAAATCCAATATTATTATTTTTTCCTTTTTCCAACAATTTTTAAGTCGATTTATAAGTGATAACTTTATTCTTTATTTTTATTTGGTTAAACTGATTTTGCTTCGATTTAACTTTCTATACTTCTCGAATTTTGATTTTTGGTTTATCTTCTGTTTTGTGTAAACAAAAATGAATACGATTAACGATATCAATACTTTTTCGAATGATACTTCGAATATGGGAACTTCGAAATGAGTTATACCTATCTTGGTTCGTACCGTTGTGATTCCTCCGATTGTGGTTGTCTCTTCCACTGTTCATACAAACTTTGTACCACATGGAGAGAAATTAGAAAAGTTTGGTACGATTGATTTCAAGAGAAAATGTTATTCAACCTCACAACTCTAAACTTGACAAAATTCTTGAAGGAGGATGTTCCCGCCATGCAAAAAGGGAAAAATAATAGGGTATCATTGATAGCATTGAATGTTTGAAAACATTCAAACTTCTTATACAAAAACTATATACTGAATGGTTTTGACAATCCATTATACCAGGGGCGGAGCCAGAAAGATACGTTATGCTGGGCTGAAATTTACATTTGACTTTCTGGTGCAGAGTTTCAGTTACGGAAAACGCGAGGTAGGGGATTTAAAGTTTAATGAGTGAATAATATGAAAAAAAAAAATCTGTATTCTTGATCTGTGAAGAATACGAGACTTTAACAAGAGTGCTCTAAAAAGTTCTCTTTTTCGTCTTGTTGAAACTTATACTTATATTTGGTTTCTACAACGATTCAAAAGTCTATCCTTTCTAGCTGTAAGTGTTATGCCCTAGGTTCAATCAACTTTGGACATAAGCACTTTTAATGTATATATAACCGATGCATATTTATGGCAAGATTTATTATTGAATTAATATTCTAATTAATTAAATAATAGAATCCGTAGATTCAAGTTTTGGTGATTTGTTAATCACAAAGAGTTGTGATTGTGAGATAAAAATTACATATGACTGAATCTTAAATCGTCCGTGGTTGTATGTAATAACGAGATACGGATATCGTTATTATGGATAGACCATCACGTGTGTCATTTCTTACTTATGAAGTAAGTAGTTGATCTTACAAGCTAAAGTGTGGAGACACTTGAATGAACACGTGAATGTTTTGTTATAGAACAAAACATTGGAGACCCGCTGAGAGATTCCACATGGAAAACTATCTGAGTGTCAATGGTTAATCTCTAACGTTCGGTAGTGGAATTGGTCCTTTGACTTGAGGTCATCATAGTGCCTTATGTGAGGACAGTCATGCTTTGGTGATATCAGATGTTGCTCTGTCAAGGGTCGCTAATACGACATCGTTCGGGTATGTCAAGAATCATATGAAGGTTGTGAATGATCAATAGAGGATTCGTCACTCTTAGATAGTAAGAGATTATGATCTACATTTCATCCAATTAAGTTGATAATGAAATCCTTGGCCAAGGTGAACTCATAAGTCGGAAAAGAATTTTCGACTTACATTGACTTAACAGTATGATAAAAGATATGATCGATAATTGAGATTGACACACGTCCATATCTCGTAATTGATCGGATCATATTGACGAATGGATTATAGTTTCACGATAAACGAACAAGTTTGGTTTTGTCATGTCACGTGACACTTCCCGTCACATGTATTGCCCTGACACATTGCTAGATGTCAATCTGGGACGACGAATGTGAATTGATGATAAATTAAAAGGGGTATTTTAATTTATCAATTTTGATTAGATCAAAATAATAATTCACGTAGTTAGGCATCGTGATCGGGAACCTAATGGGTCACACACAAAAGAGAATCAGAAGAATGAGATTTACCAATTAATTAATTGACAAGTGTTGGATAATTAATTAATTGAAGTTGTTTATTAATAGACCCGAATTAATTAATTGGATTAATTAATTTATGGACCGGATTTAATTAATTTGATTAATTAAATGTTGGACCGGGTTAAGTTAAGAGATGGGCCAGCCCGTTTGGACTCATATTAATAAGCTGTTAGGGTTTGAAAAACAGAATGGAATATTCATTATTCTTGCTAGCACGAGAAAAGAAAACCCTAGCCGTCATTCTTATTCTCTGTGTGGATCACCATTGGAGGCTGGACAATTGGACAGCTTGGATTGCAGATCGTGATCATTGGAATTCGTGAATCAGCAAAAGAGTTTGCATAATTCATCAAGGTATTATTCTAAACACAGTTTCTATCTAAACACAATGTAGATCCTTGTTTGGGAATCGAAATTTGCTTTACTTCTGCTGCGCATGATTAAGTAGGTTCCCAACACTAGCCACCTTAGCTTGTACCTTCCTTCGGTTGTAATAAATTATCCACCTTAGTTGTGGCATCAAAGAAAAAGTCTAATTCAAATTGAGTAATTGTGTTGTGTTAATAGCTAAGGTGAAGGATTTAGTTCTACTGAGAGTTAATGTTGAGGTTCTAAATGAAATAAGACTTCTAACTGGCTTTGCAATGCTATAAATTCAAGGTAACCTTTATTTTTCATTATTGTTACACTACGGAGATACAAGATCATGATGGCAAACCAATTATTTGTCGGACCTTATTCTTAACTTCATATTGTTACTGAACTTTAGCATTACCAATTAACACAAATAAATCGTCTTTAGTCTTTGCTACTAGGCCCGCTCTTACACTTGTTGATCGATTCAAGTGACATTTATTACCATCTGCTCATTACGAGAAACGACAGGGGCTCGGCCAAAAAAATATGTAGATCGGTTGGGCTATAGCCCATCCTAGCCACCCTCTCCATCCGCTCCTGCATTATACAATGTGTATAGTTTCATGAGATTTGTAAATGAACTATGGGAGTCCTTGGAGAAGAAATACACGACTGAAGACGTCGGAGCTAAGAAGTTTATCATGGGAAAATTCTTGGTGTAAGCCTCAAAATTCATACATCTTGAGATGTTACAAAAAAAATTCATCTACTTTATTTACTTAAAATGCGGAAAAATAAAACTCTTTAATAAACAAAATATTGGAACATCCATAAATTTAAATTTGAATTATAAAATCGAAAAAAATTAAACATTCTCAACTAATAAATTCAATTTTAATGTTATTGAACAAAACAAACTACTAAATTTAAAGGCAGTAAAACTTAATATTTTTGTATGTCGAAATTCCTTGGTAGTCCGCTACACATCCCACCACAGCTCCAATCGACCTGGACTAGCCTGTAAAAATTGTAAAAGTGAGTATTTTAAAAAAACACTCAGTAAGATACATGTGATTTCCATACGCAACTATATAACAATAACATAGACAATTCATAACACATTTCTTTTTATGGAGTATATCGGTGACCAAGCGAGATACCCATCATTTCTCATTTTGAATTCCTGAAGGATTTCACATTTCGTTAGGTCGAACCTGGAGATCCACTTGCAATTCATGCATAAATTATTAAACATAAAAGTATACGGAAGCATACCACTTGCACAGAAGTATCTTACCTTGATTGATCAAATGAGTTTTCTTTAAAAAAATATACTAGAAATTTACACATGCTTTATATGAAAGCTGTCGTGTCAAATTTCTTTGGTGGTGAATTGTGGGACAATTGCACATTATTTATAGTTGAGAAATATAGTGGTTGAGTCATGGTGCAATTGTGATGGAAAATCATGTTTATCACATTTAATAAAAATTGAATTTCTAGTAAACAAATTATAAGGTGACGTGTACAAAATACTTATCATAACAAAAATGTAGTTCTAATCTCAATACGTGATAGTGATGACAACTTGACTTTAAATAGAATTTAAAAAAAAAACAAATAAAAAATAATAATAATCCCAAATCTATACACGTGGCTATCATCATCCCAATTTACTTTGATTTTAATTAATAAATAAATAAATTACAATTTTTTTAAACTTCAATATCTTGAGGATAACTTATCTGAAATAAATTTTTCTAGAGCCTAATTTACATAATTAATTACGAGCTATCCACAAGACCCGTATTGATATACTTTTCGTCGTTTTAACAATATTTAAAAATTTAGCCCAAAAATTGAAGTTAATACATATATCACTTTAGTCCCACAACTTTTCAAAATAATAAAAATATACTATACAGAACAAATAATTTTTTTTCTAAGATTTTCTGGGTGTTGCACTTGGACTACAAAATGATAAATTCAAAGAGGTCGCAATTGCTATAATTGTGTAAATGTCGGATATCGCTCTACTGATTGTCACAAACCTAAAAAGCAGGCCCAAGTAAATATCACTGAATCTGATGCAATATCTGATGGTATATCATATATAAACTTGTTGACCGTTATTTCAGAATGCGACAATGTTGAAAATCCCATGAAATGGTGGGTGGATACAGATGCTACCTGTCATATTTGTACCGACAAAGGCATGTTATCATCCTACACCCCAACCGATGGTGAAAAGCTATTCATGGAAACTCTTCAAGGTCAAAAGTGGAAGTACATCACAAAATAATTTAGAAGATGACATCGGGCAAAGAACTTAGTCTTAACAACGTTCTTCATATGTCGGATATTCGCAAGAATTTAGTGTCAGGATCTTTGTTAAGTAATAATGATTTTAAATTAGTATTTGTATCTAATAAGTTTATACTTATCAAGAATAATATATATGTAGGCAAAGGCTATGTGAAAGATAGACTATTCAAGATGAATTGTCCTTACCATTATACCGAATAACTCAAGGAATACACTATCTTCTTCTGTGTTTATTCTTGAGTCGTCTAATTTATGGCATCATAGATTATGACATGTAAACTTTAGTTCTCTACGCAAATTAATGAATTTAAGTTTACTGCCTAGCATGCATTTTAATACAAATGAAAAATGTAAAATTTGTGTATAGGCTAAGTTAGTCAAAACATTTCATTTAGTTGAACAAAGCACAACACTTTTGAAACTTATTCACACAGATATATTGGATTTAAAATTTGTCCGAACAAAAGGTGTTAAAAAGTATTTCATTATGTTCGTAAATGATAGAGCAAGATACTGTTATGTATACTTGTTAAAAAGTAAAGATGAAGCTTCGGAAGGGTTTAAGCACTATAAAATTAAAGTTGAAAATCAATTTGGAAAATGAATAACGATGATTCGTAGTGATCGATGTGGAGAATATGTCACACCATTTGAAGAATTTTGTTCAGAATTTGGAATTATTCATCCAACTATGACACCATGCTCACATCAATCTAACAGTGTTGTTGAATATAAAAACTGAATACTTAAGGAAATGATGAGTTCAATGTTGATTAATTCAAGCTTACATCAAAATTTGTGGGGAAAACTATACTTTCAAAAAATCATATCTTTAATAACATACCACACAAGAGTAACGATGAATCGCCTTATGAGTTATGGAAAGGTCGGAAACCTTCCTACAAATATATTAAAGTGTGGGGGTGCTTAGCAAAGATAAATATAACTAAATCTAAACAAGTAAAGATCGGACCTAAAATAATAGATTGTGTCTTTATTGGATATGCAAATATTGGTAGTGCATATCAATTTTCGGTTCATAAATCTGAATACTTGATATAAATGTAGGTACTATCATTGCATCAAAAAATGTTGTTTTCTTTGAAAATATATTTCCTTATAAAGAGAAAGAAGTAATCTCACACAAATGAACTTACAATACTGCGAATGGAAACTATCAAGATGATGGTAATCATCTAGTAGATGAAGAACTAAGGCTCAGTAAAAACAAAAGTATTTATATGACATTTGATTTAGATTTTCTAACGTATCTACTAGAAAATGATCAAATGAAGTTTAATGAAGCAATGTCCACTCTCGAAACTCCTTTTTGGAAAGAAGCGGTTAATAATGAATCTGAATCTGTTATGAATAACCATACTTGGGAATAGATTGAACTTCCTTCGGGAAACAAAGCTTTGGACTGCAAGTGGATTTTCAAAAAGAAATTAAAGTCGGATTGATCAATAGGCAAGTATAAGGCAAGACTAGTAGCCAAATGGTAAAAGCAAAAAGAATGACTAGATTTCTTCGATACCTATTCACATGTTACAAGGATCACGTCTACACGTGTATTGATTATAATCAATGTGTTGCATAATTTTGAAATATATCAAATGGATGTTAAGACTACATTTCTAAATGATGAATTAGAAGAAAAAATATATATGGAACAACCTGAATGATTTGTTGCTCTGGGAAATGAGAAGAATGTATGTAAGCTTATAAAATCGTTATATGGATTAAAACAAGTACCGAAGCAATGACGTGAAAATTTTGACAAAACTATGTTGTCAAATGGTTTCAAAATTAATGAATGTGACAAATGTGTCTACATCAACACCACACCTAACGGATACGTGATCGTATGTTTATATGTTGATGATATGCTAACTATGGGAAATAATTCGAACATTATTATCTCAACTAAGAAAATGTTGAAAAATATTTTGATATGAAAGATATGGATGTTGCCGATGTGATATTAGAGATTAAAATCTCTAAAATACTTGATGATTTGTCGTTATCTCAATCAAATTATATTGATGCTATATTTAAAAAGTTTAAAACGTATTATAATAAACCAATTAAAACACCGGTGGACTTGAGTTTACACTTAGTCACAATTACTGATGATCTCCGTATACCAATTAGAATATTCACGCATTATAGACAATTGATGTACATTACCAACTGTACACGACCACATATAGCATATGCAGTCAACAAGTTGAGCAAATTTACAAGTAATCCAAGTAATGACCATTAGAAGGCATTAAACCGAGTTTTTAAATACTCAAGACATACGGTTGGTTATGGATTACACTACTCAAGATATCCAATAGTGTTAGAAGGATATACAAAAACAAATTGGATATCTGACACAATGATTCAAAGTCTACAATTGGTTATGTGTTTACCATTGGAGGTGGAGCCGTGTCCTATAAATCACCTAAGCAAACTTGTATAGCTCAATCCACGATGGAATCTGAGTTTATTGCTTTAGATAAAATCGGAGAAGAAACAAAATGGCTTCATAATTTTCTCTAGGATATTTCATGTTGGAAAATATTGGTACCTACGATTAAATATACATTGTGATAATCAACCGACAGTTGTAAGGGCACAAAATAGTATGTATAATGATAAATATTAACATATTCATCGGAAGCATAATACCGTTAAACAATTGAAATCGAATTGTATAATCTCGATTCACTCTGTTAAACCGAAGGAAAACATAGTGGATACTTGGACGAAAGGACTAACAAGATATCAAATATACCATCTTTTTAGGAGAATTGGTCTAAAACCTATCGGATGGAATCACAATAGCGGAAACCCAATCTTGTAAATTGATTCAATGTGACAACTAAGTTATAAAAAATTCAGGGTAAAATACTTACTCCCATTCCTACGGACCTAAATTGCTAGAATAATAAGTGTTTCTACTAGAATTTGAGACTTAAAACTCTCTTAGGGAACTTATGAAACCAAAGGTTGTTTATGTCCAAAATTAACACTACCACGATAACCGAAGTAGTTAGATGAGTTATGGTAATGGTACAATTGTTTTGATTTACATGGACGACCGAATTGTTCAAAACATCACGTTCACTATTTAGCTTAGCAAATTCGATTGTATTCAACTAAGAAAGGTTCACAGCCACAAGCCACCTATCTTGATGCTATAACTTGTCATATGTACTCATATGTTAGAGTCTCCATATCATTTGCATAGTGTATTGCATATTGTGGAATTTTCATCATGTGGAGAATTGTTGGAAGTAGTTTAGTATAAAACCATGGAAAAGTAATTTTTGTGTCAACTTCGACCAAATATTCGAATTTAATCCAATAGTTAAATTATTGAAATAAATAGACTATCTCGTTCTACTCATTGAGTAGATTGTTGTGGTATAGTTGGAATGACAAATCCAATTTCGAATGAATGAAAAATTACGATCCAAAGTTGGAAAGAAAATAGAGTAAAACTGACTGAAAAATTGTCTAACTTCGTCGCTTGCCTAGCGCTCGAGCGAAGCGGTCGCTTAAGCGACGAGCTAGCGACGGTGAAAACTGCAACCCCTAGCAAATGTTGTTAAATTTTGAGGTGTGTCTCTTCACTCACAACCTCTCATTTTCAATAAATAAGATCATTGGGGCATCCATTGCTTCATCCCAATGATATGCAATTATATCATAGCATTAAATTTCATCTTTCTTATCCAAAACTCTACATAAAAAATTGTTTTCCATTTCATTTCGAAAGGAGTACAAAAAGTCATTTTTGGTTTGTTGTTCTTGTGTTTTAGAGTGCTAGAAACACAAAAAGATAATTGTTGTATCTCGAGAGTTGATTACCATCATCCATAGGTACCATTGTGGGACAAAATCGACTTAAGAATAAAGAGTTCCACTCTTGCTTCGATTTTGCATCCGTTTCACTTGGTGTTACTTTGTCGTATTCATTGATGTTTTTCATTGGTGTTTTATTACTCATTTCTATATCGTTATTTTGTCTAATTTTAGTATGGTTGGTAAGTTCAATTTTGATTTTAAAGTCATCACTCATATTTAATTTTCTTTTTCTTTTTTCCAACAAATTATATAGGGAATAACGAATTGTGATCGAGGTTCTTTATAGTTTGCACTACTCAATATTTTTTTTTTTTTACAATTTTTTTTATAAATAGTTATTTTCAATTCTAATGATTCTTGAAGTGTTAGAAACCTAACACAAGAGATTGAATGGATCATGTGGAGACATACAAATCCATGCTTCCAAACCAACAATTTGGTTTAATTTTGCATTTTCATAGTTTTTAGTGCAGTCCTAGTAGTTAGTCATATATACATATCTATGTATCTTTTTCTGCACATTCAATTGTTGTCCAATATTCATAATGTTGACATAGTATATCATAAATATATCAAAAACTACAAACCATAAAATTCACATGGAAAATCCAACAACAATGAATTTATTAAAACCATAAACAGAACTGTCTCTCATTTTTTAATAACACCCATTCATGTCAAACGAGAATTTTTAAACCTAATGAATCGATATTTGATAGTATCTCCCATCTTAGCTGATGTTTGGCCCTTTTTTTTTTTTTTCTCAAACTCATTTTTAACTACATATTGCATAAGATCCACAATTTTACCAACTTTCCAACCACGTATTTCATCAGCTTTATCAAAATCTACTAAAAATATGATTTTTAGTTAAACGAAACATGGGCATAACATATAACTACCTAAAGGGGACATGACACCTCACCTCACCTCACCTCCACAAAATATACAACGTTAGCCCATATTATAAAGATATGGCATAAATATGTGAATTTTTGGGGCCACGGTTGATGGTTACACGGTCACTTTAGATAACTATATTATATTGTTAATTTCAAAAAAAAAAAAAACAAGAACGTGATTTTGTTCTAGTAATATGTATCACAACAAGCTTTAATGAATGTGATTTTCATGAAGATAAATGAAGTTTGTGAAAATTTTTACGTCCTCAGCTTTTGCTTGAATGGTTTAATTAAAGGGCCGGCGATACCTTCTCGAGGCATTAGTCAAGGCTATCCACTGTCATATTATATATATATTTTTTTTTTTTTTCCCGGAAGGCTTTATTATGTTTATTCAGATTGGCAAAGCAGAGATTTTGTTGGAGTTTTCTGTTCCGTGGCCATGGCTAGTGATGGCAACGGGGCGGGGCGGGGCTTTGCCCCGTTTAATGCCCCATTTATTTTTTTTTTTTAAACCAAAATTTTCCAATTAAATACAAATTCAAAATTTTATAATCCAAAGCAAACAATACTTAAAATAATTACATCAATATTCAAACCAAGCAATGAAAACAAACAATGTTTCAAAATTAAACAAAAAATGTTCAATTTTTTTTTTTAACTAGACGGGGCGGGGCGGGGCGGGGCGGGTTTTTTTGCCATCTCTAGCCGTGGCCAAGGGTAACTCATTTGTTTGTGTTTATCCTAATCGATTGTTTTACCAATCTATCAAAAGTAATTTTACAGAAAACAATAGAAAATCAGACACAATGAGTTTTTCACCCACTAACGGATACAGAAGTTCACGTGCTCTAAAAGCTACTCACCCGTTTAGCATCTACAAAGTAGATTATGCTCCATATACTAGCAATCAAGACAAAATCGTTCAGTAAAAATATTCTAAGAAATCCACAAATTTCTCTCGCCTCATTGATATACAAGTTTACTACAGTAAACCAATCATTCTCCTTTATTATCTACACACAGTAAACAATATAAGTTCACTCAAGATTTACAATAGAAAGCGCCAAATCAAAGAATAATTTAAAGAGAAATCCTAGACAAAAAACAAGAGAAAAAAGCGTGCATGCACACATGCTGAACTATATGAAGAATAGGGTTAAGCCCCATTTATATAGAGTAGTGCTATGGGTACATTGGTGGCTACATAAGGCTTGACATAATGGTCACATGGTAGCCCCCTATTGGAGGGTTGTCGGGCCCGGGCTACATAAGGCTTGACATAATGGCCACATGGTAGCCCCCTATTGGAGGGTTATGTCAAGCCTTATGTAGCCCGGGCCCGGCAACCCTCCAATAGGGGGCTACCATGTGGCCATTATGTCAAGCCTTATGTAGCCCCCAATGTACAAGAATCATTATCCATTTATATATGGCTCAAATAACCACATATCTAACATATACGAATCAGCTACGTGTAGGGATCAGATAATCAAAATAACATAACCAAAAACACATTTATCTCAAACACGTTTTTAACAAAGAATTATTCTACATATACACCCTGATGTAAATAATGCCCACCACCAGCCAGTGATAAAATGTCACTGGGTATTATGTACATCAGTGTATAAATCTCGATGTACATGTAGCAAAACTCTTTAACAAATTGGTCAAAATGTCGTTTTTTCACTGACCAATGATGAAATGTCGTTAGGGCATTATGTACACCAAGGTATAAACCTTGATGTACATGTAGCAAAATCCTTTAACAAATTGGTCAAAAAGTTAATATTAGTAAGCAGTCAAAGCCATCAACAATTTTATGTTGATGATTTACTTATCTATCTCCAAGTCAAATAGATTGTTACTGATTGACATCTTGTGTATGTGCTTACTCACGATCTTTTAAATTTTGCATCATGTACATTGGGTTGACTTCCCCATGTACAACGCCCTTCACAATAGGAGGTTCCACGATTTTTTTATTGGTCGTGGGCCCCCTATTGTGAGGGTTGACACACTATTGTACAAATAGCAAAACCTCTTTCAAAATAGTCATGAAAGACAATTCAAGTTTCACCATCTTTCATACTTGTTGCAAAATGAAAATTGTAAAATTTACTCCAAAGTCCGATAATAGATATGAGTTTGATTGTAACACCCTAATTTTCATAAACCCTAAAGTGTTACTAAAAATTCAACTTTCTTCACATTAATTGCGGAAACGATAAAAAGAAAAATTGTTTCTTATTTTTTTTCTAATACTAAATATCAATTAAAACATGAAGTTTTAATTTTTTTTAATTTTTTTTTTTTTGAAAATAAACATAATCAACTAACTATTAAATAAACATGTCCTCGAACAAAATTAAAAAACTAAATAATAAATTTAAAGATAGAAAACTTAATGTTTGTTATTTCTTCAAATCCTCTTGGCAACCCGCATCAACATCCTGCCACAATTTTAAACGACCCGAACTAACTTGTAATTTATTGTAAGAGCAAGTATATAAAAATACACAGTAAGATACGTGGAGTTTTTATATACAATTATACAAAACAATTAAATAGACACTTCATACCACATTTCATTTGGAGTATTTCGGCGATCAAGCGTCACACTCATCAGTAGTCATTTCGAGTTTTCGAAAGATTTCACATTTCATTTCATTTTGAATTTTCGAGGAATTTCACATCTCATTATAAAGAATCTAAAAAATTTCATATTTCGTTAGGTCAAACCCCGAAAGTCCATTAGTATTTCACGCATATTTAATTGAATACATAAAAATATAAGGAAGAAAATCACTTGAACGTTAAGTATCTTAGCTCGTTGTTGAAAGGTTGAAAAAAAGATTGTGCGTGAGAAATTTCCTATACTTTTTTCTCTCCTCCATCTGCCATGACTCCCTTTATTTTTATTTTTTTGTGGTGAAATAATGGGAATTTTTGCAGTATTTATAGTTGAAATCCTCAATTGAGTTTGTATACAATTACAATTGGAAAACTTTGTAATACAAGGAATTTTGATAAAAATTGTTGAAATGATAAAATTATGATTAATATTAAACTTTACGAAAATCAAATTACAATTACAATTTAACTTTATCAAATTCGATTACTATTATCGAAATCAACATTTATCCTCGTGGCCACCATAAAAATTTAAATCTTCTACCAAATTTAGATAATTACCAATTAAAGATAACTTCTTTGAACTTCCATATCTTGGACTTAACTTATTCAAATTAATTTTTTCTCAAGCTCATAATACGTTATTTAATACTAACTACAAAATGAGTCCAATACTGATATACAAAATTTTGCTATATCAAAATCTAATTACTTGACCCAAATAAAATTAAAATTAATATTATTTCACTTTAATCTCTCAATGTTTCAATATTATCAAAATGTGCTTAGATCAAAATCCTTACCACTAAATAATTCTATTTTATGCCCCTATTTGGTACACATTAAAATTCTCATTCTCATTATTCTACTTATTTTCAACCACACATTTTTTAATAAAATAATATTTTTCATTCACACAATAATCTTTCCTTCTTTTTCAACCACACATTCTCTATCAATCTACTATTCCAAAATACATTCTTCCAATATAATTTTGGAATGTTACATTGACAATCATTAATAGTGAACCACACAAAAACATGATGAATCACAAAATTCAATGTCCTGCGCATTTTTGTCAAGTAAACTCGATCTTGAACATTTACACTTCGTTCCCGATCGATCATTCATTTTCTATATTTTAGGAGAGATTCACTATCTATATTGAGAGAGAGAGAGAGAGAGAGAGATGAGTTTTTTTTTTTTTAAAAATCTAATCCTTCCCCCCAAGTAGAAGTATCAATTGAACTTTTAAGCATGCCTAACAAGACCTTATTTAACTCACAAATTCTGCCATTGTTATTGCGTTGTTTTTATTTATTTGTCTTATTCATATTTCTTTGTGGTCCCTTTTTTTGGTAGATAAAGGTCAAAGTCCAACGTCTAGATTTTAGACCATTGTGTGGTCTAGAATAGTCTATTTAGGATTGCTAATCGATTATTTATTTTTTTAACATCATGCAATATAAGTACATTTTCAAAATTACCTAGAATTGTACCCCAACATATCACAAGAAATTCGTTTGACAACCGTCTAAATCGCACGTGCATGCAAAAACCTTTAACCTACAAGAGTTTTAATCATCGTCGATTTTACCAAATTGATTGATCGACCTTCTCAATCCAATATAATTGTCAGTTTCAATAAGCAACTCTCAATTTGAAAGACGAGGGAACATTTTGGGCACGATAAGAATTTGAAGGACTAAAATCGAAGAAATAACAGTTAAGGGACTTACACGGAAGATATCAGAGAGTTGGTGGGGCTGGTTTGTAAAAATGGAGAAAAGAAGTGGCGAGGCCTTGCGCTCGTCTCCCCCAAATTGGTCTGCAAGCTGAGGTTCGATCTGTTTTAATTGCTTCCTATAATTTTTCATCTTTTCGGGATATTCTTGGCATTGAAAACAGATGCAATTTCAAGATAATGAAGAAATCTAACATTAAGGGTTATAACTATTTTTTCTTGGGTTATTTATTCATTAATCTTTTTGGCAGGATTATGATGAACCCTTATTGGCATTTTAATTCAAATAATTGCTTGTTTTTAATTAATTTATTGTGATTGTTGATGGTTTGTTATCGAATTAACCACCGTCTTATTATTGAGCTAATTTTAGAATTATTTTTTAGATTCGTGATTATATCGAGATAAATCATAATTCTAGCTCAAATAAAAAAGAATGATGCTTGGAGTACGAGCAATTTTTTCACAGGAAAATCACAAGCAAGACACATGGTGGGGCCAACGCAATTTTTTATTTTAATACAAGTGGGGTCCGTCCCCTTGTGAGGGCCTGTAAGGCCCCTGTGAAACTATCCCCAGTACGTGGGGATTTATTCAATAAAAAATAACAGTAAATCCTAAACGCTGCTATCTTGGTGCAATCCTTATTGAAGTTCTAGCCTTTTATTTCGTTTTCATGAATTCGAATATTTCATAGAAATATAGTTGATTTCTAGGTAAAAAATGATTCAATTTATCTCTAGAGAGAAAATTAACATGTGTTGTTATTTAAAAACGATAAGTCAACCGTTACGGAGCCTAAATTTTAGAACATAATGTGTTAATTTGAGACTTCTTAAATGATGTATATTTAGGGTTTTCCACCACCTTAAAGTTTTTAAATCAAATGATTCAATATAATAAAGCCCAATGCTCAAAAAAGCAATTCAATCTGCTTAATTCTCAACTAATCGAATTTCAAAGTAAGGTGAGTAGTTACGTCCATAATTATTTATTCTATCCATAATGATTTGAAATATGTCACCGCAAGATGATGACACGTTTGATAACACTAATCTTAAAATTGATTGCTTGTTTGAGGTTTAGGCTGATCGAATTGTTCATTTGAACATTTTTTAGTACTATATATTGAACTACTTAATCTGAAAAAAAAAAAAAAAAAAAAAAAAAACTATATATATCATTTAAATGGTACATTTATCCAATAGAGTTGTCAAGAACAAGGAAACTTCTCTTCTTCATATCTTTGGTACATATATAATAACACTAGTAAATATTAACTAATGCATTCATATACCTATAATCAATCAAAATGAACATATACACATATTATAATAAGTTGAACCAAGATAACCTTTCATCATGCTAAAAAATTCTTTTGTTGTAATATGCTTTTGTAAGCAAATTGATTAACATCTCACTCACGTGTTCATTTCAAAGAAGTAAATTTCAAATTTTCATTGTTAGTCGATCATATTTGATATTTCACTTAACAATTATGAATACAATATTGCTACCACATAACCTCAACATATAAAAATGTAGGTGCTAACCGTGAGATGGATTAAGCTATTTGCATCTCTCTTAATAGATGGATGTGGTGAAAGTGTTATAATAGTTGGATTAAATGTGTAAGATGTGAAAAGTAGTGTGAGATTTTACCAAGTGTAAATTCGGTAAATCAGGATATACGTAAGATTGCTGTGAGATATATAATCCACAGGTTTTCATGTGAAGAAAAATAGTCTAATCCCCTTATAAATTGTCTACTCTATATCTAAGAGTAAACGACATTACAAAAAATTTCGCACTGTTGGGAAGAGTTCACAACATTAGCTCAAGAATGATCAACAAAAAATATGTACAAAATCATTAAACTACATGAACTAAAACAAAGTATCAAGAATCTGATATTGTTTGCTATAAACTTGAACTCAAAAATATTGTACACAATAATCAAGAAAACTGCAATAATATGAAATAAAGTTCCCAACTCGAATAGAATTTGAACTGGAACAAAATAACAGAATATAAACTAAAGAAAGGAACTGAAACCGTAGCTTTTGATGAAGAATGTTGCCCACGGACAGAGCTTCTCGGATTCGTGCCTTAATCACTCGATGACCACAGTTTATATACAAATTAGAGCCCAATGTGAGAATACAAACGTGATTGACACTCAGACAAACCCTTTGATATCACAAACTCAAGATCTCTTTGCCAAACTCTCGGTTCACACAAGAACCAACACTCACGCTATGAAATCACACAAGATAACAATAGTCAGTGTAGAGAAATAGAAATCAAATGAGATTTCTTAAGAAGAAGAGAGAACTTCAAATCGGCGCAGAGAGTTCTAGAAGAAAACGAGAGAGAAGACTTCAAATCATGTATAGTGCAAACCCTAAAGAAGCCTTTAAAGGAGTCTCCTTAAAGTGCCCTTCATCCAACAATTGTTGTTGATTGCACTTGGTGACATCCAGACCGTCCATATAAAAGGTAAGCAAAACACAACTTAAGTTTCTTTGCAAAACACGTTTTCTAGCACAAGTTAAAACAGATCGGTAAGTTGTGCCTCCAATAAGTTCTAGTTGGGCTAACATTTCAGTCCACGGGTTATTGTATCATTGTGCCAACATTTTCCCTTAACGCACTTTTTCAACACTACTCTCCCCCGGCCCCGACCTCGACCATCGCCCTAAAACCAAGGTAGGGTGAGGGAATTTGAATTGATTTGGCGGGATCCAATTCAACTTAAAGAATGTGTTTGGGCAAAACAAGCAGGCTGACCCGACCGTAGAATGTAAAGTGAATGACGACAGTCAAAGTTTGAAAAGTATTAAAGCCTACCTTAGTTAAATCCAGCATTATTAAATTAATTCAACACACTCTCCACTTGGACTTTGCAAGCCTTGCCTTGAAAAAAACCTTTTCAACGCGGGTCTTTCGCTTTCCTTATATATTTTTAATTTCCCCCATTCAATTCTCCTCCTCCTCCTTCTTCTTTTTCTTCTTTTTTTATTGAATATTTAAGAGTTTCTACTTTTCTTCTCTTCTATTCACCCCCCTTGTGTGTGTGTATATATCTCCCTTTTAATTCATCTCTATCGTCTACATTTCTTTCTATCCATCAAGAACATTTATTCAATTATGGGAATCAAGATTTTGATACCACACTGCTTTTCCTTAATGGGTAATCGCATTCAATCTCATCATCACCACGGAAGAGGAATCATCAAGCTCATCAACTACGATGGCACCGTCAAAATCTATGACCGACCGCTTCATGTGTCTGAAATAGTGGACGAGTTTCCAATGTACATGGTCTGCCCTTCTGATTCATTATACATAGGCCAGAAAATCCCATCACTTTCAGAGGAAGATAAGCTTCAGTTGGGACAAAACTACTTGCTTCTTCCTAAACACTTCTTCCATTCAGTCTTTTCATTTACCTTCTTGCTTCAGTGCCGATCTGGTTGTGCGCTTTTAGCCAATAAGGCCGCCAGGTGCCAACCTTTCGATATACAGAAAACACCATCTGGGAGTCTGAGAATAAGGGTGTCTGAAGAATTCATAACACAGCTTATAGAGCAAGGAAAGATCAAAGAAAATGATGATGATCAACCCAGCTTGGATAAAAGGATTAGGGTGTGTAGTACACCTCAGCTACAGAAAGACTACCAGCAACTGGTTGGGCAAAGACAATGGAAACCTAAGCTGGATACAATTTCTGAGAGGCACGGCCACAAGAGGAAAATCTCTATTAAAAAAAAGAAAGGGCCAATAAAGCAAGGAGATAGATCGAAAGATCTCATCTTGAGACGTCATTAGTTTATCAATTATCATCTATACATGTTTTTCTTTTTAGCAATCCAATGTTACTATACTTGGTTATTGTAGATGAAATGAAGAATTTTGCAACTGTCCGAAGAAAATTAATAGATGTAGTGACATATTTCGAGGTGACGGTAGATAATTTGATACAAAAATTAACTGTATTTAAAACAGTTCAATAATAGAATGTCATGTAAACATTATATCACTGTATCATGATTCTGAAATGAATGTCAATTAAAGATGCAAAACAAAGTTTAAGCCTCATTTGGATAAACTTATAAATTAGTTTATGAATTCAATCAAAATTAAACGTCAATTTAAACCAAACATTCATAATAATTATCCACGTATTTGGTGGGATCCATTCTTTTTCTTATACTGTGTGACATTTAAAAAAAGAAGAAGAAGAAAGAAACAGTAATTGCGTGTATATGGCCAAAATCTTGTGTTGGATTCTGCAGTTTTAAATATTTTGTAGGGCATGCACAAGGATTGTCCAGTCTAATTGGGAGATAGCTTTGGCTGGCAATTGCAAGTACCATCCCTTTAGACAAGAAAGTACGAAGAAGACAAAGTAGCAGTCAAAATGTGAAGCCGGTGAATTTTGTGGGCGCTGTCAATATGGAATTTCTGAAACACGTGAGACTCGAAAAGCAGTGTTAATGGTCCCTCCTTACTTTGACTACACAGATTAATAATATTATTTTTAAAAGCTGTGTTAATTTATTCAGGTTTTAGTTGAAAAACTCACCACCATTACCAATAGGTGATGAATTTTTTTTTTTTTTTTTCTGATATATTATTGTCGTGTTTGAGCCCCATTTTTATTGAAAAATGTATTTTAAAATAGTAGATTGATGAAGAATGTGTGATTAAAAAATAAAGAAAAATTTTAAGTTTATATGTAATATTATTTTATTAAAAAATGCGTGGTTCAAAAGAGGAGAGAGAAAAAACGAGTTTTAAAAATAAGTAGATATTAAAATAGCTAATTTCACACAAGTTCAATTTTTAAGATTTTTTCTTCTTTGAGTGAATCGCTTTTTAAAATATAAGTTATCAATATTTAGAGGATATTAAACATAATGAGTCGATCCAATGAGCCGACTCGCGCTCACCCTTGACTCATCTCAACAAAGTTGGAGTAGGCTCGCTCCTTAGCGGAGAGAACCAAGCGAGTTCGCAGTCAATCATAGCTCGTCATTTTTTTTTAACTTAAAACTTGCACTTTTTAGCAGTTCGCCAACTAAACACCTCTATCAAAACTTGAAGATAAGAACAAGTTGATCAGGAATTTTAAATATTGACAAGGGAAATTTGTATTTTTCGTTCATGGCTTTGTAAAATGTAATCAATTTGACTCACAAAATAATAAATAACTATCCCTATTGTACCTATTCTTCTCTAGAAGGAAAGATCCATTTTTTTAGCATAATTATTCATATTATCTAGCAAAACTTGTCATTCCTTCTATTTTGACCATTACAATGATAAATTTGACACCCCTCTTATAAATAAACAAAAATAGAAAAATTGTAAAGAGAGTTCAGTAACGTTTCAAAAAGTACAAAAAATATCTTCTAAAAGATACATTTTTGTTCAATTTAAATCGGTGTTTTTTATAATCGGACCGACCGATTGAACCAGGAAAATCAAGAATTGGACCAAAATTCGACCGATTATAAAAAGTTAACCATATGATAAGAAATCAGTCAATTAATCGAAAAATCGGGAACTGATGACAGTTTTAACGATATGATCAGTTTCCAAAACTTTTTTTAGAAGAAATTATTGTTATATAACAAAAAAGCTACCTAGGGGATTGACAATCCATTTACCCATTTTTTCATCCTATGAAGCTCTTTTATATCCATTTCCTTCGTCCCATAATTGTTGTACTTCCAACGTGGGATTGAGAAACTTCAAAAAAGCACAATTATTCGATACACTTTCAATGTGGAATCGACAAACTCCCATAAAGCACACTTATTCAATATTTTTTAAGATCACATGGTGTATGATTGGAAAATTAAATTCTTAATTCCTTATCTATTGCTAAAACATTTTTATTTTTATTTTTAATCTTATAAATTATGTAGTAAAATTGAAATTATTTTTTAAGTGATCCAAAAAATTAAAAATTAATAAGTTTTATATTAAAAAATAT
The DNA here is from genome assembly GCA_019097785.1 of Fraxinus excelsior. Classification (NCBI taxonomy): domain Eukaryota; kingdom Viridiplantae; phylum Streptophyta; class Magnoliopsida; order Lamiales; family Oleaceae; genus Fraxinus; species Fraxinus excelsior. The sequence continues at coordinate 3,745,479 of CM032632.1, forward strand.
ATATTTGACATATTTGTATATATTCTGAACTGGTGGTGTAAAAATCTAATTATATTGCTATCAAAATTAAATTAAAATGTTTATGAATATTTATTACATTCGGTTTGACCTCGACTCGATTCCGGTTAAACTTTTTGACCTTTGACTCTTTCTATTTTTCGGTTCGATGCTTGGATCGAATTTTAAAATATTTTTTTAAATAGACCATATTCTTAGGAGGAGTTTTATAATAAGAAGGGCGTGCATAAGTGAACATAATGTTATCTCTCTTTATTACAAAAAATAAGAGAGAGAGAAAAAAAAAAAAAAGAATGGGAGCAGATGGAAATTTGGTGAACTCACTCGTTTACTTTAAAAAATAGGGAATTTTTCCTTTTTTATTCCTTAAAAATGTGTACAGTCCACCCCTTACCGGGTTCTGTGTTAAAAACTGGAATGAAGTCCTTGATTTCATCACTTGCTGCCTTTTCAAGGGTACTTCGGCCATCTGAATCAGCTTCAGCTCTAAGCAATTCTTGAATCTGAGGCAGCCATCATCAACAAGATGTCGACTGGGTGGATGTTTTGGTTCAAAAGAGCCTCCATCTTATCATATGTGTCCTCCAAAGCTAGCATGACCATATGATTGAAGCATTGTTTAAAATAGACATAGTGGTTGTCGAACTTCTTCTAGTTCATAAATAACTCATCACATAATAATCTAGTTCATAAAATTTTGAAATTGCAATAGGGGTGGATATATAAAAACTGTGTTGATGTATGTATAGACTTTAAATTAATGAATTTAATAAGAACAATGAGTTTTGCTACAAAAACAGGGTCATCGACAGATTTAAAAACGGGTGAGACACGTGTCATTCATTGATTGGATATTTAAAAAAAAACTACATAAACAGGTGCTGACACATGCACCGCTGACCCTGTTTGAATAACTTTTTCCTAAGAACAATATTGGAATATGATGTTGATGAAAATAATATTTCTTTGATTATTATTTTTTTTTTTTTTAATATGGATAGATATATAACAATGGATGTAAATACCAGTATTTATCTGTAGTTTGGGAACTCGTGGATGTTTCTCTTAAAGATTTACTCGGTATATAACGTGTTATGTGCTTGAGTAGTCTTTTACTGCAATATATTACTATTGTATTAGAAGACACGACAGCAGGGACGTAGCCATGTTTTTAATCTTGGGGGGACGAAAATATGGGGAGTGGAGGGAGGCGGGCCCCTCTTCCGGGGGTTTAGGGGCGGAGCCCCCGAAATTTTTTTTTTAACTAAGAGAATTGAAAATGACGATTTTGAGTATCAAAATAGTACTGAAATTCAATATTCGATTCAATTACTACTAAATTCTTAAATTCAAATATTCAATAACTAACACAATTACACAAACTAACAGCAATTACTCTACTTAATTCTTAAATTCAAATATTCAAGAACAAGTAAACATGCATTATGCATAAACAAGGTTGAGAATTGAGTTTTAATTAGTTGAGTTTGGGAATTGGGAACTTAGGTTTTGGATTGGATTTGGGCTATTGATTTATTTAAATAACTATTGGATCTTTTGTCTAGATCTAAGATTTTTGTATGGTTGAATTTTAAAATGTAAGTTATTTACTCAATGTTTATTAATGGAAAAAAAATAAAAAATTTCAAAATTTTGGGGCGAGTCAAAATCTTGGGGGGGACGAAACTGAAAAATACATTATAAATTAACTAGAAATAGTGTACAGCGGACAAAGTTAGGGGGGGCGGTCGCCCCCCCCAGCTCCATCTCTGCACGAAAGTTCTGTAGGTCGCAAACTAGTCAGAACCTACGGATGAAATATCAAAGTATAAGTGAATTGCAAAATTAATTAATTTTAAATTGGGGTCAATTGATCTGTAGTTTGATTACTCGTGAGACATTTAGAACCAATTCATGCTAAACTGTTAATTCTCAATATTTATAAGAGGAAATTACACTAAATGGCATTTTTTGGCTTTTCATTTTCAAAAATGTCACATTTTTAAAACATTTGCAAGATTGTCATTTTTGGACTATTTTGCCCCTTTAGAGAATTTAAATACCTAATATATTTTTGAGTTGACAACTCAAAAAAGTTATACCAAGTACATTCTCGAGTTGACAGAATTTTTAGGACTATTTCTTTTGTTTTTTTGAAATAACCTAAAACCTCTCACTTCAACTCTTCAGTCTTCACTTTCAACCGGTGGGTTTCCTCCACGCCTTCAGCCCTTCATGCCAGACGGAAGTCTAGAGACCACACGGTTGACGCCTTCAGCCCAGAACTAGAAGATGTAGCCGTGCGCCTATCCGACCGTGACTCTGCCCGTCAGCCGTGGGTCCGTGAGGGAGAAACAATCGAACAAATTGGTCAGTTTTTTTCTATTGTAGTTCTCCTTTTAACGTGTCTCCGGTCATCGATCTCCATTTCTGACCAGGAAAGGCAATTTGTTGTGTTGTTTTTCAAAATCTATTTCAGGATTCTGGAAAAAAAATCTCAGATCTATTTCTTTTAGTTTGTAAAGTCAATGTTATTAATACAGATGCATATTTTTCTCCATCGTGTATTAGGTTTTGGAAATATGCCCATCTTCTCAATTAGTCTAATTTTCCTCAAACTCGCTTCTACAGGACAAGATGCGGTTGCAGAAAATACACATAGCATTGTCAACCAGCTCATTGAGCTCACAACCTACCCACATATGATGGTATGAGTATTTGTCAAATCCCTTCACCCACCCACCCCCACGATAATTTCCCTCATTTCCGTCTCTATACCCGTGGAAAGCAAATAGATTATTATATTCCCTAATAGCCTCTGAATATGTATAAAGGAAGGGTAGCTAACTTTATTCACATTGAAAAGCTTAAGCTGCCATGTGCATTCATTTAAGTTCTTTCTTCAACTTTGAAAGGTGACAGGGTAGGAAGAAAAATGGGTATGCCGTATGCCAGATCCCGTATTTAACTTTTCTTCTGTATTCCAATGCTTGCTAAATTAGTTTTAATCACTGGAATGGTTTAAATGGGTATGAGCCAAATCTCCAATGCCATTGTTACAGAGTTAATATTTGCTCATCTCATAAACAAGTAGTTGAGAGTTGGGACTGATAACTTGTCGCTCTCTGTATATTTTTGGAAGATGTATTCTACTAGCTTGAGAAACTGTTTCTTTCACTTGAAATTTTTTTTGTAAACCTCAAGGCTCCATACTGCTGTTTCCATGTATTCAGTTTTGAAAATGTAACCCAGTCTTTTTTAACTTTTTAATTGATTCTGATTTGTTCCGTCTGATTATTATTTTTTGCTATTTCAACTCATAAAGGATCGGGTTAAAAACATCTGGAATACTGTTGATTGTAGAATGAATGTCGGATTTCAATTGTGGGGTAATGTTCCTTAACATTTTCAGGTTGAGTTTCTGTGATTCTAAAAAAATTTCAATCACCTTTTTTGTGGGAAATCTAATTTGTTTCTGGAACTGTATTTCAATTGAGTAGGCTTACTTTTTTTCTTGACATTTTCTAAATGTCCGTTTTTTTAATATTAATGTATTCTGTATTTGGGAAATCTGCAGCTAGCACGTACGAAGACAATTGCTCAAAAGTCAACTAGCGGAAAAGCTCCCAAGAAACAACTTGCTATCAAGGTTCCATCCCCATCTCATCTTTGATTTTTCTACTACAAACTTATGCATGTAAAATTGGATATCTATATGCATATGGAATTTCCATTACAAATAAATATTAAGAATTGTGGAATTATGCTTTTCTTTTTTGGGTGTATGTATCTCGCCTCAGTCTCTATCTAGATCTGCATTAAATTGTGCACCTTGCACTTGCTATCTAATGTAGATTTATGAGCTATCATGGTGTGTTGATATAACTTATAAGCAAACACATTCTGTTTTGTGTATGGATGGGTAGGTTTGATGTCTGTTTGTGGGGATGGGGTATGATATTCAACTTGGTTGAGCTTTAGTGACCTCAGGTAAGATGTGCTGAGTGTGTCAATCACGTGGCCTGCTAGTAAAACATGAGTAATTTAACATCTGTTGACATTTCTATGTGCTTTCATATAAGCTCCATCTGCAAAGTTGAGGTCACAGAATTTAAATAATCAATCCATCAAAAAAAACCTGTAAACTTTAGCATACGAGTTTGCGTCTCTCTCAATGTAAATGAAACTGACATGGTGGTTGTGAAGAAAACAAAAAGTGACATCATTAGCACACAACACTTGGTCACAAGATAGTCTGCAAGAAATAGAACACATAATTTATTGTGTTAATCCCATAATACATTCAATGCCATGCTAATTCAACATCAGAAAGTTTGTGGTTACGAATACCAATATCGCAAAATGATACAATCAACATATTACCAAGATTGATATTTATGAAAAGAATGGGTCCAATGAAATGATTGAATTTTATGCATGCGCTCTTTCGCAGAAACTATCGGAGGACGAATTTTAGACAATTCAAACTTGCAACATTAAAGAGATTCAAGATTTTGGCTCTTACCTGGAAGCATCAATTTGAGGTACAAGTTGCAATCTTCATGTTTGAAATTTGTGTACAAATTGAGTCTTTCAGGTTTGTAGTGTGTAATCCAATCCATAAACAAAAACGTTTTTGTTTATGGATTGGATTTCAATGAATTATTGGACGTGATAATGAGAATAATGCTATGATATTGGATAATGTAATTGTCTGATACTATTCCTTGTTAATTTTTAGTGGTTTTGGAACTTGGATTGTGGATTGAACTTCGGTAAATAGGTTTCTTCTTTCACTAGAATTTGTTGACTCCTGGATGTTGGTATTAAGTGGGTCCCATTCATGTGCAGTATATTTTCGTGAATGAATGATGGTGTTTGGAGGATATAATTTTTTGGTTTATTTCTTGACTTGTTTGTCTTTGGGATTTTTTAGTGCCATGAAATTAGTAAAGGCCATGATATGAGACATATTTTAGTTTTCGATATAATCAAATTTAGGAATCTTACTTTTTCATGCCCTCATTTATCATTCTGTTCATTAACTATTTGCATCCCTAAAAACTTTTGGCTTTAATCTTACCTCTTTTTTGTGGGAGCTGGTTGCCAAATTTTTCATTTATTTGGAAATATGAGTGTTGCTGTTTGTATTTTGGCAGAATAATCATTTGCGGCCTTAATCAGCTTTCATATGGTTATATCTGGATTTCTATAAATCCAGAGTCAACTCATAAATCAAATATTCATTTCAATAGTTCATAGGCATGTCAGATCAGCTAAAAGAGAAATACGAGGAGCGGGAGATAAATCAGGAAAATCATTTTTTCGCCATAAGATGTGTTCACATAAGGAGAATCATCCACACTCGATCATTCAACAACCAAGAATGTGAATCAACGATGGTAAGGAATCTAATACTGAATTTGCTATTACAACTCTGCAATGCATTAATCCAATCCCAACTGATTTAATCATGAAACACTAGAGAAAGTTGCCTTTTCATTGGAAGCAAGCAAGTTCACCAGCTATAAACGAAATTCAGTAGTTCCCAAGTATAGATTGCTGTGTTCTAAAATGAACTAAAAGTTTTACTATCCTTAATCGAAGTCGAGAGTCATCATCAGCAACATCACTGATTGAATATTCAGCTGCATCACTGTCCAAATCTACATCTGTAGTAGCAGCATCTTCAGAATCATCATCACTTAGAACATATGTAGCTTTCCCACTGTTAGCCTGTGTGGTCTGGCTCTTGTAACCACCACTTGGTTACTCTCTTCCATACCGGCTGAAATTGGAGACTCCTCTTCCTCCATTGTGGTCATTCTTCCCAGCACCGAACCACTTTTCTTGTTAAATGGAGATATCCTCGTTTTCCTTAGTTTTTTCACTAAGGGATCATAGTCAGCTTTGCAATCTGAAATAAATATGTTAAACATAACATTATCTAGGCATATTAGAAAATTGATGAAACAAGCTCAAGCTATTACAACATCTTCCGCTCTCCAGTTGTCTTTAAAGATTTTCGACAAATAATTTCAAAGAGTAATCAAGACTATAAAGAAAAACATCAAAGGTTTTCTTAATAAATTTGATGAAAACAAAGGTAGTCCGAATATATATGAGAAATTGGGTTTAATTCAATCAATAATATCAAGTTGATTGAAACATTGTTTTTTCAGCAAACCGCCAACAGCTGAGATCCAAGAATCCCTAGATTGTCATCTGAAAACCACATCTTATAATTCTTATAGTTTTAGACACTCCAGTCCAATTTATCTCCACATCAGTATTTAACTTCTTTGAAAGATGAAACCATAGAACATTGTTACATTAGGAAGCCCTATACCTGGTTCCGTCATTTAGTATATTTATATATTTAGATTTATTCATGTTATTTCATAATTATCTCAAATTTCTTGAATAAACTACACAGGTTAATGAACAAAGAATTCATAGTATGTATATATGTACATATATTCATCATTTTGAAATTTGAAATCTAATTTCCTTTGTGGAAGTTATTGAGGAAGTTGTTTGAAGAATCACGAACCAATGTACCCAATGACTTATTTGCAAGAGCATCCAACACTGGGAAGGCTGAAGTGAAACTTGATGCGCATGAACAGACATTATGAAATCACAATTTATAGGTCTTGGACCATCCTTTCATTAGCAAATATTATTATTCCCTTCAATGTCCCATTTTGAATAGAAAAGGTGTTCAATTATCAAACTATTTAAACCAGGTAGTGAATTGTCATACTTTTAGTCGAACAAATTTTTGCATGGGGCACATCTCAGTAAAGAGAGTTTCTAGTTGACATTTCAGTTGCATGTGTACTCATTCACCCATTTTAAATAGTAGCTAGTTCTTTTTTTCACATCATGTTGGTGTTTGTAGTCACATTTTAGTGGTCTAGTTTACAACTAAGCAATTTGTTGTGAACCTTGTGGCAATTCTGCCTTGTTGGTGCATTTTGTTACGTCATGTATTTCTACTAAACAAGTGCTTAGGCACACCTTACTTGGTCATCTTGAGGTGCACGTGACTTCCCTTTCGGTAGCTATTTATTAATTTTGGTTATTTTGATGGGGACATGGTGTTTATGTTTGTCCAAGTTAGAAAAATCACATCAACTGAAGACCTAGGTGTGCAGTGTATTGGATTCTAGAGTTTCTATGTTGATTACTTGTGTGCAAATAGACAATATGTTTTTCCTTATAGGACATCAGTGAAGTAGTTGAAAGTTCAAACATTCTAGTAATATTTTTCCTCAAATTTTCATCTTGCCGTTTCAAGTGCTACAATACTTTTTAATAGTAAATTAATGGAATCCATAGACACAATAGAAATGATGTTGATTATAAATTACAGTTGTTACTTACCTCTAATTGAGAAAGTAACATTTGGACTGGACTATATGCCAAACGACATTGATGGCCAGAAAGAACACGGAAGGAAAATTTCACTAGAATAAGAACTGTTGATCATCTTATGAAATCCCTTATTAATGTTTCATGCCATGTTTTATCTTTTAATTTTATAGATTACAAACATATTTTTTGATTGAAAATAAATATTATACTTGTTAATGATCAGTATGTGCTTTTCGGTTGTTGAAACTGAATATATATATATATATATATATATATATATATATATATATATATATATATATATATATATATATATATTGATCCGGGCTTCAATTATCTGAACTATTGGTGAAATGTGAACATGTGTTCCGTCGTTCCCGACAGTTAGCTGCGTCCGACGGGTAACACAGGGATAGACTAACTGCCGTTCCCGACAGTTAGTCTCAGAAATCCCGGCAGTTGAGTACTTTTGTTACAACTGAACTGTCGATCCCGACAGTTAGAACAACAATAATGTGAAGCACAAGGTTCCTTTATTGTGAAATCTCACTGACATGTCCTTGTACAAATGATTCATGTTGCATTTGGGTAGTAGTTACACGTCGTTATGTGGTTGACGTAGATATGTTGATTGCTAGTTGTTTGCATCCGTCTTTCCCTTTACATACTTTGATGATGTGTGATAAGCTGATTTTTTCTCCTTCTTATTCATTGCAGACTCAATGGAGTTCGAAGCCTTGGTTCCGGAACACGCAAGGATCCGTGCATGCATATCCCAGCGCAGTAACCTAAAGTACGTGCAGAGGGTTTTGGAGCACTTCGATGAACGACAACGCCACGACTTCCGCGAGTCGTCCCTTGGCTTCTTGACCGAAATTTCAGACATCCAATTCTCTGCGCAGCTCATCCAACAACTTGTATTCAGAGGAATCCGAACAGACAAGGAGCACGAATTGTGGTTCAACATGCAAGGACACTATTGCCGGTTTGGACTGCAAGAGTACGCAGTAGTTACCGGACTGTGTTGCGGTGTCCCGCCTGATGATGAGCGGTTTCAGCGAGTGTTGGAAAAAACAAGACTAAAGGACAAGTACTTTCGATCTTTGGACAAGGTTTCATGTGCCCATATCGAGAAGACATTAGTTCGGTCGTCGACCCCACGGGCTGATCGATACAAGCTGGGGCTTGCACTCATAGTAGAAGGAGTCTTCAACGCTCCAGACAATAATGTGGGTATCGAGTGCGCGACACTTTCGATCGTCGACGACCTTGATGTATTTTTTGCCTACCCTTGGGGTAGAGTGGGGTTCTCTCGTCTCATCAAGGGATTCCAGGGCAGATACGCTAGCAAACTTCGCTATGCCAAGAGGAAGCACGAGAAAGAGATTAGTTACACAATTCACGGCTTTCCCATAGCCATGCAGGTAACGATGTCCTTTATTTCAATTTCAGCTGAAGTTCTTATTACCATGAAAGTATATTTGGTAATTGACGCGACACTAATTCAATCTGTTTCACCCATCTACGATAGATATGGGCCTTCGAGGCGATTCCAGAAATTGGTGAACGTTTTGGGCAGCGGCTTGGTGAACGATCCCCACGTATTCTGAGTTGGACGGCCAGAAAACAGTCTCAGCATCGCACATATGATGACTTCTTCAAGAAAGTACAGGTAACCTTCGTTTTGTTTCCCGAGTTAGGGAAAATTTTGTTGCCATTCTATCCTAATATGCCATAATTTTTATTCCCCTGATCAACTTGTTACATCATCCGCAGCTGCATGTTTTTGCAACGCTACGTCCGACCGAGCTGGAGCGGAACAAACGCTACATGGCTACTCTTATGCCTTTTGATGATAATGTCGTGCCTGCTTTGGACGCCATTGCAAATACTGTGGTCGAAGCGCAGTTTGGTATTGTTGCCGATGTCGGTGGAGGAGATGGCCATGATTCAAGTAAAAATGAAGATGATGGGGATGATGGTAGTGGAGGGTCGGACGAGATTGCTTCTGGTACGGGTGATCGTGCCGTGCAGTCTACCGAAGAAAATGACGATTCTAGCTCGGACAACGTAAGGGACGGCGGCGAAGGAGAGAGCCATGCTGATCGTGCACAAGGCGGGATGACGGGTGTACAAATGGGACGTGGGTTGACAAGATCGGACGTCGAGGACTTGTTGTTGGATCAAAGAGTCCTATTTGAGATGCGACTCCGAACCGTGAAACTTGAAATACTCGAGCACGTTACGGCTGAACACGCTAGACTTCGGGATTTCATATCGACGGTAGTGGCACCTGGCATTTCCCCCGCATCAGCAGTTCCAACAAACGTGCGAAACGATGTCCATGCACATTCTCCCCAACCATATGGAGGTACTTTTCCGCATTTTCTTCTTACTTCTATTAGGAATCTTATTATTTGTAATACGACAGACTGAAATATCCTGTAATGTCTTCATTTTTTTAATTTCAATTTCCAAGGCACGAAGATGAGTTTGGTGTTGACATGGATGAGATGCCGGAAGAACACGATTTCGCGGTCGGTGACGGAGAACCAGTTGTGAATGGTACGCTTTACGATGTTAATGCACGTATTAATTTCGTTTTGGGCATTTTAGATCCACCAGGTTGAGTTCCATAGCCAGGTGATTAGATCGAATTTGGTAATGATAACTTCAAGTTGAGATAAAATTTATGATTCATGAGATGGGATACCATCAGTTGTGACTTAAATGCTAAAATGCATGTCTAATGTAAAATAAGTGCACATTAGATCATTACCAGTTTATTTCGCAATTTCATATTTTGTTTACATGTGAACATTAGTTGTATGGACATTATTCGCCTCTGAGATTTGACGATTTCAGCAAGAATATTTAGTATACTCGTGCATGTTAAGTAATGGGTTTTCATGTAGGTTACCTATCCATTCGTATTCATTTAGCTGGATAATGTCTTGTGAAAATTTAGACATAGACACTATGATGCTTAGCCTTTTTCAACTGCCTTGCTTTGTTTCTTACCAAAGGCTGCTTAGTAACGTCAGACACGATGAATGAATGAGTGTGGACTTAATTTTTGTCAAGTCCAATTGGGATATAATCATTTTGTTTTTGTTTCATATACTTTATTTGAACTGTGTTGCAATTTTTTGCCTACCCTTGGGGTAGGCGTGGCCCCCATCGCAGTTGCTCTTGAAATAATTATTATATCGTCCGACACATCTGATGATGACAGTGGTGCTGATGCCGGATCCGTGTGCAATTAATAGTAGACTGATGTTGGGAAACCATCACGTAACTAAATAATATATCGTGAAGTAGGTATATCAGTTTTTTGATGTTGGATGAACGTGTACTCTAACTTGGAAGGATACATCGCATCACTGCTTTGGGCTATGTCGTGTTAGACAGAATATGTTAGTCGTTGCCTCGAATTTTGTACATTTTGGTCGAGGCGCCCATAGTCTCGTTAATATTTTGTTCATCCTTGTATTTTACGCATATTAATGAAATCCACGGGCAACAATGTCCCATTTTGCAATCTGGGCGTCCAGTTCAATTGCTGTAATGTTCGAACTGTCGGGAAACAGAGAATATGTGTCGGGATCGACAGATGAACTGTCGGGGTGGAACACAGAACACGATCAATACACGGGTTAGTTTCAAAGTACAATAACAGACGACATATGATAATGACATACAGTTCATGGCCAGTAGTACTTGAAGTTATAAAACTCCCTAATGACATATATTAGACTGATGTTGGGAAACCATCACGTAACTAAATAATCTATCGTGAAGTAGGTATATCAGTTTTTTGATGTTGGATGAACGTGTACTCTAACTTGGAAGGATACATCGCATCACTGCTTTGGGCTACGTCGTGTTAGACAGAATATGTTAGTCGTTGCCTCGAATTTTGTACATTTTGGTCGAGGCGCCGATAGTCACGTTAATATTTTGTTCATCCTTGTATGTTGCGCATATGTAATCAAGGTTATTACTGAAATCCACGGGCAACAATGTCCCTTTTGCAATCTGGGCGTCCAGTTCAATTGCTGTAATGTTCGAACTGTCGAGAAACAGAGAATATTTGTCGGGATCGACAGATGAACTGTCGGGGTGGAACACAGAACCAGATCAATACACGGGTTAGTTTCAAAGTACAATAACAGACGACATATGATAATGACATACAGTTCATGGCCAGTAGTACTTGAAGTTATAAAACTCCCTAATGACATATGGGAGGTACCCAATACATTAACATACAAAACAACTGAAGTAGGAAAAGCAATGTTAACTGGGTACATGCACGACGGTGTTTGTGCATGTGGCTCGGTTATGGCCAAATGTACCACACCGGGTGCAGCGTCGTGTTCGTGGCCTAGAAGTGGTGGACTCGTGTCTGGATCTCTTACGTCGTGTGGGGGGTCTACCAGGCGGACGACGCACCAATGGTGGCAAAATATTTGTACCTGTAATGTCGTTCGGAACATCCCAGTTATCTTCCCGTGGGACGGGATATATAGCTTCACTGTAAGCACCCCTCCAGTAGTCTGCTGTGTAGTAAGGAGAACATAAATCGTACAAGGACGAACCTCTTAGGCAAGCTACACGGGTTGCATGAAGACATGGCATACGATTTATTTGGAATTCACGACATGTACATGTGTTCTCAGTAAAATCTACCGTGTCCGTGTCATTGAATATTCCGACCTGTGTTAAGTTCGCTGTCAAGGAATGAGCGCGAAGTCGAGAACCAGCTTCGAATGTAGCCCGTAACTCGCTCTCCATGTTCAATGACAGCACGGTACTGCATGACGTTGAAATCTTTCGACGTTCGTAAAACCACTTCTGCATTGTGCTCCGAATGTGTTCAACCAAGCTTGTGATCGGTAACGAACGGGCATGTCTCAACATTGCGTTCAGGGATTCCGCATTGTTGTTTGTCATGATATTATACCTGTTGCCAACGAATAGTGCTCTGGACCAAAAATGAAAACCTGCACGCTCCAAGTACTCGTACGATCTCACATTTATCCTACGAATCTGTCCTATCAGTCGTTGGAATTCTTCCACCCGATACGTTGTCGCTGCGCGTTTGAATAGGAAAACTGAACTAGCATTATTATACCTCTGTATTAAGTTCTTTTCCATATGCCACATACAACAACCATGCTGAGACAAGGGGAAAAGCTGAGAAATAGTTTTTTCTATACTATTTTTCCTGTCCGACACAAAAACAAGTTCATCAGAGTCGCCTATAAGATCTTTCAAGTTGGACAGAAACCACGACCACGATTTATTTGTTTCGGCATCTACAATCCCCCATGCTAAAGGGTAGATCTGTTTGTTAGCATCTTGGGCAGTTGCCAGTAGAAGTGTACCTTTGTATGGACCTTTCAAGTGACTGCCGTCTACACAAATTACGGGCATCAAGAATTGCAAGTAACCACGAATGCTTGCACCAAATGCTAGGAAGAAATAAGTAAACCTATTATGGCCATCCACTTGGATATGGGTTACAGTACCAGGGTTATGTTGTCCAAGAACGTGACAGTACGAAGCAAGTTGACGAAAACTATCCCCCGGTTCACCATGCAGCTTGAGTAAAGCGGCCACCTGCCCCCTACGTGCTTTGCTGTAACTAATTTTTACTCCGAACTCATGTTCCATATCACGTGTAATAGCAGCAGGACCATACTTGTGGTTTGGAGTGTCAAGTTTTCCCAATATCAGGTCGGCAATTACAGAACTAGTGGCATGACGATGTGCATTACGACGCACGTCTATGGAACATGTGTGCTGCTTGTTGAATTTACGGATCATAAAGAGTGTAGACTTCTTCACGGCCGATGCACGTAGCATCCACTTGCAATTACTATCGGCGCATTTCACATTTAACATCTTCATGCTTGACCTACTCACCCGGAATTCAAACTTCTCTTGCAATGCGAGTACACGAATCTTCAAGTACAATTCATTCTTACTGAAGAATATTTCCCGTTCCGCAAGGACCGATGTATTAATAGGTGTAATCCGTTCAACAATATTAGCGGCATCGTGAGCATTTAACGGGTTGTCCAAGTTCTCATCTAAGGATGCAACCCCAATATCAGATAACGGCGCTTCCGGTGCAATTTCTGTTGAGATATTATGATGATGACTTATGTCTTCATTTTGTACGTTTTGATGAACATCCCTGACGACAATCATACGATCCGGCCAATTTGTATCCGTCGCCGTGCCAAGAATTGGGGGCTCGACTTCTAAAACAGTAACGCATATTGCAGTTTCCTTATGAACCGATATGTACCAACTCAGGTCTTCGTCATCGTGTATTTCAGCCGGAGGTACATTCACATTGGGGACTCTGAACTTCAATTCAATTTCACTACTGGGATCAACAATACCAAGTTTTTCCTTCAACCGTAAAGCAAGTCCGGTTACTATAATATTTGTCGGCACCAAAATGGAAGTTGTTTTGTCCCCTCTCCACTTCCATTCGTCGTCCACATTTGCGAAATTTCCCCCGTACGAGACTATGAATCTCAAATCATCACTCATACCTGAAATGTTGGGAATGCAACCGTAAGAAGTCCACACAATCAAATTATCAACATTGAATACCATCAAATGAGGGAAACAACTAAGCAAGTGTCAACAGTTCTCAACCGTCGGGTTCCGACAGTTAAACTGTCGAATTCGACAGTTTAACTGTCGGGACCCGACGGTTTGAAACACTGTATTCGACCATTTCAGTACGAACTGTCGGGGTGGTTTCCGAACAATGATTTCAGACATTTTTAAGACATTATTATAGAACATTAATGGTGATAATCAATTCACATTCAACATGACAATCTATTTTAGAAACAAAATAATTCAATGATTCATTAAATATGGAATCAATTACATTTAATGAACTATTACAAATATCTTTACCGTCAAAATAAATTTCAAAAACCTAAGAAATCAATGAGTAATAATTTGGAATTTATTATCATCATGTTGTACTAAACATTTACGAAATAATGAGCTAAGAGATGAAATAATAGCTAACCTCTCGAAATAGATGATCAATTAAGTATGTGTTCTTGATGAAGGAATAAATGAATAAGATGAAGTTCTTGGAAGAAGATGTGTTCATGTAAGTCTATTTAGGACTTAGGGTTTGTTTATGTTAGAATTTGAATTTCTTTTCTTTATTTTATGGAAGAAAATACATGTTATTGAATATAATATACATATATACAATGAATAAAATAATAAAAATTTAATTATCAAATCAAACTATTAATGGCATTCCCATCAAGCATTAATTGCTCTTACAAAAGTGACCCAAGGGTAATTTGGACCTTTCAAGTTAAAAAAGTGACATTTTTAAACAAATTGAGTGCACATACAAATTTTTTGTGTATTTTCAAATTTAGTGACATTTGTAAAAATCTCCCTTTTTGTAATTGCTCAACGATTCTTGACAAGAGAGACAAGGTGTTATTGTCTATTGGATTTGGGACCCTCTCTCACGACACTGTGCAATATGGACGTATGCCTGCAACCCGCGACCCTAGGCAAAAGACGACACAATGACCTAGAGCCCTCTCCAACGCTCTCTAGAAGTAGGATTCGATATTTCTTTCTTCATTATGCCAAAAAATAAATGAATAAATCAGAGATTACTCTTCCCTGACTCTTCTAGATTCCTCTTAATCAAATATATGAGCACTGATTCTTCCTTGTTGTCTGAAAGATTCATAAAAATTTTCTTGAAGAGGTTTTAGGTTGGAAATAAGTGGGTTGCTTCCGGAAAATCTCTTCTTAAAGTCTCCAAATTGTGAGATTGATGATGATTTCTTCATTAATTTCCAGTACAAACCCATTATTTCCAATCAATCCAAGATCCCAAAAATTACTCCCTTTGAAATCAAGCATTCTCTGTTCTCAACAGCAGAATCTGAATCCCAAGAACATCATGAACAATTGCCAAATGCCTAAATCTCAGCTGATAAATCCAGTTATCTCTATCCCATCACGTAAACGTTTAAATCAGAACAATGATAAAGCCAAGAATGATCAAAAGAACCTATTTTTCAAGTTCATTAATCAACAACTGATGGTTTTGTGTGGGTTTGGGTACTATGTGAATGGTTTTCGATGCTTTCCTTGGTTGGCTCTTAATTACCACTTGGCCCACAATCTCAATATGCAACCATCAACATTGCAGCTTGTGCAGAACTCTGGTAATTTGCCTATGGTGGCCAAACCTTTATATGGGATCTTGTCTGATGCTCTTTATATTGGTGGTGCTCATAGGATCCCGTATGTTTCCATTGGAGGTAAAACTTCACAATTTGTCCATTTTCATACTTTTTTTAAAAGATTTTTTTTGCTTTGCTACGTTACTTTTCAAATTAAGATTCATGCTTCATGATCATTTTGTTTATCTTAGTTAGGCGATTTAGTTTGTATAACCCTGTTGTTCTATACATTTTTATTGCTTGATCATTTTTGCTGGTCTTTTGGCTTGTCGTTTGTTGTGTTATCTAATTCAAGATGCATTTAAGCTTTGTTGGGTTTATGGACACCACATATCTCTACATTGGTATGATATTGTCCACTTTGTGCTTAAGCCCTCATGGATTTGCTTTTGGGCTTTACCCCAAAAGGCCTCGTACCATTGGAGATATTGTCCTACACTTATAAACCCATCATATTTCCCATATCTAGCCGATGTGGGGCTTCTTTCGCTCCCAACAATCATCCCCTCAAACGAAGGACTACATCATTGTGGCCTCTCCTCAAACGATAATCCATCCGTCAATCATCTTGTACCGCCGTTATTGCCGTCACCCTCGACCAAACAAGACCCACCGCCTGACCACCACATTTTTTATGTCAGGAAGACTTTCGACACAAGGCACCTCAAACGCGGATGATTTTTAGTTAGATCGTGAGGCTAATTAGGGAACTTCCACCACGCTTTCCACTGCGTTCCTCCGGCTAAATTTTGGGCCCTGACTCTGATACCACTTGTTGGGTTTATGGACACCACATATCTCCGCATTGGTATGATATTGTCCACTTTGGGCCTAAGCCCTCATGGATTTGCTTTTGGACTTTACCCCAAAAGGCCTCATACCAATGGAGATATTGTCCTACACTTATAAACCCATCATATTTTCCATGTCTAGCCGATGTGGGATTTCTTTTGCTCCTAACAAGCTTATTTTATAATTGTTTTCAATTAGAGGGCTTGAGTTTGCACGAATTTATCTTTCTCAAGGGAATTTTTCTTTTTTTATAAGCTTTCTCAAGGGAATTATGTTCTTGCATTTGCTCCTATTTATAGCTTTAGTTTGGTACAAGGCATTATGGTTTTAAATGTTAGCTTCAATTTGTAAAAGATTTTCAAATGTGAAATGATAACTTCTATTTATAAAAGTTGAGCAAATTTTAAATGTTAGCTTCAATTTTGTTTGTCTTCCTATTTTTTGACATTACATAACGAGAAATAGCTGCGAGGATATTGAGCGAGAGTGAAATTTTTCCATCTTTATGTCTTCATCTTTTGATATACGTCCTTTTTGGTTGGGTTTATTT